>WELB01000065.1:298573-332731 GCA_009602725.1 Spirogloea muscicola
TGCGCGACGGCCCGGGCTCCCCGGCGGCCGGCGGCGCCTCCCTCCTCGCCTGGCCGCCGTCAGCGCTGCGCGCGTGGCTGGCGTCGCCGCTGGAGGGCCTCGTGCTGCTGCTGCGCTGCCTGTACCTGCTCTTCCTCCTGGCGCCGGCGCTGGCCACTGCACCGTTTGCCGACCTCTGGGACGGCCGCTTCCGGCGCACCTGGCTGGCGCTCGTGCACTCGTCTCTCGAGCGCGCCGGCGCGGCCTTCATCAAGTGGGGCCAGTGGGCGGCCACGCGGCCGGACCTCTTCGCCAAGGACCTCTGCGACGAGCTCTCCAAGCTGCACTCGCACGCGCCGGCGCACGGCTTCCCCGTCACGCGGCGCACCGTGGAGGCTGCGTTCGGGCGGCCCCTCGACGACATCTTCGACGACTTTGAGGAGGAGCCTGTGGCATCCGGTAGCATCGCGCAGGTGCACCGAGCCGTGCTGCGCTCCCGGTACCCTGGCCAGCCCACCGCCGTGCCGCAGGTTGTCGCCGTCAAGGTGCGCTCTTCAAGTGCCACTTAATAAGCAAGTAATTTTTTGGGAAGCTATTAAGCTGCCAGAAACGACCAGCTGCCTATTAATGAGAGCGAAATTCTGTCAAGCTTACGCTCTTTTATCTTAGCTGTTACCGTAACTGGCGGAAGGCTCGAGCCTCCCTCCTCAGTAGTCACCTTGTGTGAGCGCGGTTTAGAATGTTGGCTGCGGCAGGTGCGGCACCCGGGTGTGACGGAGGTGATCCGGCGGGACTTCGTGATCATGAGCTGGATGGCGCGCGTCTCCAGCCTCCTGCCGGGCGTGCGCTGGCTGCGCCTCGAGGACAGCATCCAGCAGTTCGCCGTCTTCATGCTCACCCAGGTCTGCCGCCGCCGCCAGCGATGGACTCCTGGCCTCCATGGCCGCCTCCAGCAGTTGCAGCCGGTTGGCTGAGGCAGCCGCTCCGGCGCCCGCGCGTGTGCGCAGGTGGACCTGGCGAGGGAGGCGGCACACCTTAGCCGCTTCAACTACAACTTCCGCAAGTGGAAGGACGTGTCGTTCCCCAAGCCGCTGTACCCGCTCGTGCACCCAGCGGTGCTCGTGGAGACCTTCGAGTCCGGCGAGAGCGTCGCGCGGTACGTCGAGCGGCCGGCACGCGACCACCTCAACAGCCGCCTCGCGCACCTCGGCACGCACACCCTCCTCAAGATGCTGCTGGTGAGCGGCAGCCTGCCAGTCTCTCCTTCCCTCCCTTGCTCTTCACTCCTACTTCGCCTCGTCCCCTTGTTGCATCCTTGCCCTCTTCAGCCAAGGTCCTCTCCGCTTTTGGCACCTGCAGTGGACACTTAACAGGCTCATTGGTCTGAGACACATTAATCCAAGCGTAAGCTAGGTACATGGGATTTTGTGCCTGGGCACTCACTGGGATGTGGGTATGGGTGCGCTCAACAGGTGGACAACTTCATCCATGCAGACCTGCACCCAGGCAATATTCTCGTTCGTGTGCGCACGGAGAAGGGCCCCAAGGGCAAGGCGCAGCGGCGCGCGGCTCCGCACGTCGTGCTCCTGGATGTGGGCATGACAGCAGAGCTGGCGCCGCGCGACCGTGCCACTGTGCTCGACTTCTTCAAAGCGATCGCAAGCCGCGACGGGCGCCGTGCTGCCGAGTGCACGCTGAAGTTCTCACAGCACCAGCAGTGCCCTGACCCTGCCCTGTTTACCAAGGTCCGCTCGGCCAGTCACAACTGTTCTTGACTTGGTCCGGTGATCTGTTGTGTGATGCACTCCGGGCTAAGTGGAGTTTGACATCGTCTGCTGCCGAGCATGCGCGGCTGGGGCCTGCAGGACGTGACTGAGGCATTCGGCGTGTGGCAAAGCAAGGATGCCGACGACATGGCGCCGGGCGAGTGCTTGCAGGAGCTGCTTGAGTATGTGCGCAAGCACCGTGTGAACATCGACGGGGAAGTCTGCACAGTCATCATCACCACGCTAGTGCTTGAGGTGCCCCTACATTGACAACTTGAACATTGGACTAACAGACAGATCGAGGTCCTGCCTATGTGACCCGGTATTCGAGTCATCCTGGGTCAGAGAATGACTGCAATTTCTTGCTCCAAGCCTGACAGCTAGGATGCACACCATGTTTGTGGAAATGGCAGGGCTGGCAGCGTAAGCTGGACCCAGACCTGAACATCATGGACACACTCCATCAGCTGCTCTTCAAGGCCGACTGGGCGACGTCGCTATCGTACACCATTGACGGCCTCATGGCACCCTGAGCAATAACCAACACTGGGCAACCTGACTCGCCCACAGCAATCACAAAATCTCTCTTACCTCAGTAGAACCGTGTTGACTCTGTGTTAGGGACAGAACTTTTGAATTGCGAAGTTGATTGACATCCTGGCGGCAGCAACTCCTTGCTGCAGCAGAGGGTGCCAGATGCTGGGCAAGCACATGATGCTCCGGGGTGTAGCACCTCATCTACTCTGCACAAGGTCCCCTGCCTGCAGCCGCTTCTTCTAAGTCCACTCTCAGAACTGCTAAATTGACCACGGTAACAGCGCGTGTGAGTGAAAAGAGTGTCAGGCTGGTGCTGCTGATGCTCTGAAGGATTTGACCACCCCCGAGTGGCGCCCTTTGTGCCAACATTTAGGAGCACATTCAAGGACTGCTAGCCGCTATTGTGAGCTGTGTAGCGTCCTGTTTTCCATACCTTGACTTGCCTCAGGAAGCCCACTTACAAAAGCTTGTACGTCCTTCTGACCACGGCGGCTCAGGCAGAGGTGTACTGTAGTGAAGGCATGAGCCACTTCTGGTGTGAAAGGACAGTGAAAGCACCAACAGCAGGAATACAAAGGCCAAGGACTGCGGTAGTAAGTGGCAGTACGCTATCCTAACCCCTGGAGGAAAGCATTGGGACTGTTGCATGTGATGAGCAAGGCTCAGTCTGCGCCAAGCCCAAGCGACTTTGGCCGCTGGACCGCGGCAATGGGCGCGACAAGGCCCTGACCCTGGGCGCCGAGGCCGCGGCCCGGCACGTAGCCCATCTTTGACAGCATGCGGCCGCCAAAACCCGAAGTGTGCACCTCGAAGCTGCCGAACGTGCCGGCGGCAAAGGCTGCGCTACCGCCACTCGCGCCAAGGCCGAGGCCAGCACTTGGCCCTGAGCCTGCAGCTGCCGCAGCCAGTGGCTCGTCGCTGACAATGGTGCCGCGTGACACGAACTCAACCGGCTGCTCGGCACGGCTGCGGCGGCGGGAGGCGCCAGTGGTGGCACTTGGTGGCTCCCGCAGCACTGAGCCCCGGGCGCCGCCTGCCAGCCGTGCCCTGGTGGCCCGGCTGCTACGCTGGCGGCGGGCAGCCTTCAGAGCCTCCATCACTGCATCCTGCTGCGCCGCTTGCCGCGCCGCCCGGCGTGCCTTCTTGGCAAGCCGGCTCAGCTCTGCTCGTGACGGCAGGTCATCATCATGGTCGAAACTGGAGAGCTTGGGCAGTGGCAAGATGCCAATGCCATTGCCCCAGTTGGCCTTCGATCGTGATGGTTGCTGCTCAGAAGCCTTTGACAGCTCCATCATCTGCGCACAGACATTGCGGCAGAGCCAAAGCGTCACAGTGGGCTTGGCTAATGGCACGTAGAGACAGCAACAATCTTGGGAGGGCGCCCAACATTTGCCAATATATGTGAGTATTGAATCACAAGGGTAGGCACCCGTGCACATCACACCACACAAAAGCACATCACAATATAATGCTCCTCCAAGGAGCACGGATGATGCTTGAATTGATAATTCCTGATGCACACGATAGCTGAGGTTCTGAGCCTTTCAAGCTTGCAAGGTACGCGCAAGTACGGAGTTGGGCACATACATGCAGCAGCTGCTGCAGGTCAGCATCAGGCGGCATGGCCGTATGCGCAGTCCTCGTCAAGCACAGAATCCTGGAGATGGTGCAGAAGTCGCAAGACACGCAGCGCTCACTTTAGAAGTCAGGACTTACTGCCCTTGCAATGACTTGTGGGGCATGCAAGAAACAGGTGCGAGCACATGGAGGTGCATTGAGGGCGAGGAAGGCGCACCGCCGCTTGCCAGACCCCTGGCTGCTGCACTTGAGGCGGTAGAGGCCAGCCAACTGGTGGATCTGTTGCAATGCATGGTCGTGTTGGCACTTAACTTTGATTTCGGCACCAACCTTAAGCGCTTCCTCTCTACTCCGATTTGAAGTCATACTGATTGCATGCAGATTGCAAAGCTGAAGGTTGAATGAACCAATCTAACAATAACACCATACATTCTGGAGGTTTTGGGCTGGCTTTTCACAGCCACGACCTCTTCACTGAGCAGACCTCCTTTTCAGAGTGGATCACAATTGGTGGCCTGCCCTACCTGAGTGCGCCACTTAGAGTGCTGTGGCGAGAAGGCGAACATGTCCACTTCCTCGCTCACCATCTCAGCAATGTCCTACACACAGTGGTGCCGCATGCGCAGCCCGTGAGCTGCTGAGTGCATTAAGCGGACACTTGATTGGCCTTGAGCCCGACACCTTGGCTACTCTGTATAGACTGCATCAATCTGTGTCCTGGAGGACACAATGTCTCCTCTGTGGGCAAGTCCCGCCCTCTCGCAGGACGAGCGCATGCAGGAGTCAAGCCTCATCCTCAAGACCGATAGGTCCGTCAACCGTCAACCCAGGACCTGTGCATGCTGTCCTCTTCTCACCGGCAACTTCAGGAGCTTTGAAAGTATGGGATCGGGCACCTTAATTTGCACAGAATGACTATCAAGAGCGACTGTGACAGCCAAGACTCCATGATGCAGTCCAAAGCTACACCTATGTCTTCTTCTCTCTGACCGATCCACATGAGCGGCTGTAAGTGAGAACTTTGCCGAGAGGAGAGGGAACTGGTCAAGAAGTGGGTGGTCCTGCCGATGATTGTGGTGATTGGCACTTAGAGTTGGTGATGGCGACAAGGAGGGACGGGACTGCACGTTGGCACTGACCTTGTTGGCAGCGCGCAGGTCAAAGCCGCTGCTGCGGGCGAGTCGGTGCGCACGGACAGCCTCGATGCGCTCCCCGCGCAGCCGCTTCTTCTCGCCCGGCGCGAGCTTGGGCTTGGCCGACTTCCTGCCATGAGCGGCGGACCGGCCACCGACCGGCCACAGGGCCTGGAGGCCGGGGTCAGCATTGCCATCGGCAGTGGGGAGGGCAGCTGCCGCCGCGGCACGCCGGCTGGCGACGCGTTCCCCTCGGCTTGGCGCCCGGAAGCTGGCCTCCACAGTCTCCTCCCACGTCATCGCCGCAGTGCCGCCGCTGCGTCCAGTCCTGCCCCCGCTGCTGCCACCAGTTTTCCCCTGTTCCTCGTCACTGAAGTTGCCCATGGCCAGCGCCCGTTCCCGCAAGCGGATGCGCTCGCGCAGGTCGCGGATCTGGCGCGTCAGCCCGGCGAGCTCCACCTTGTCTCGCGCCACGGCGGCCATGGCAGCGGCCTTGGCGGCACCACCCCGCTGCCGGCTGTGCCAGGCCTCGGAAGTCAAGACCTCGATGTCGCTGGATCCAGAGGACGATGCCGCCATGGCGCCGCTCTGGCCGCTCGCATTGGCCTCCATCGCAGGCCGCAGACTGCCGGCCATGCCCTTGTCCTCTCCGACGAGGTCATGGTCCTCATCCTCGTCCTTGTCCTCGTCATGGCTTCCGCCGCCGTCTTCGCTTCCAGGACTGCTGCTAATCATGCCGCCGTCCCAGTCAACCGCCGGGCGCCGCAGCAGCCAGGCATCGTCCAGCACCAGGACGCTGCCGCCGCCGCCGCGATCGGTCCCCCCGCCCCGCTGGACCTCCAGGTTACTGATGTAATCATCGGCCGCGTCGTCGTCGTCGATGCTCCCGAGGCTGTCCCAGGCTCCGTCGTCGTCGCTGTCCTGGCTGTCACCGTCGTCCTCACCGCCGCCGCTCACGGTGCGGCGAGGCCCGCCAGTCTTGTCCACCCACACGCGCACGCCGCCGATGACCAGCGGCCGGCTCACCAGCGCCCGCCGACCGCCGTGACTGACCTGGAAGCCGCGGCGGCGATGGCTGCGACCGCNATTCTGGCTGACCAATGCTGCAACCTGACCATAGCAGGAAATGTACAAAGAGTAGCTTATATGAAAATCACTAGTGTCAGCTCTTTGAGCTCTTGATTGAGTGCACCCCTCATTGATGAGTGCAGGCAAACAAGGAGGCTTCAAAGCGGCAGCAAGTTGGCACTGTGGAAGAGTGAGTGTTGACAGCTTGCCGCAGTCTGACTGCACTCCAACTTGGAGTCATTGCTAGCACAAATCATGCCAGTTTTGCAGTTGGCTGGCCTTGGTGTACAGTCATGGCTTTCTGTGTGCAAGCAATATAGTACTTTTGCTGACAGCACTTGCTTGAATGAGTCGTTTTGATACGATTTCATTACTTGAGGTTCTTAAGTTGGTCATTCTTGCAAAGGGATGCTTTTGGAAGGACTACAAAATAGAGTACTTCAATGATTGGTGCAGGGTGCAATGACGGGGTTCTCTTAGACAAACGGGGCACTGAGGAAGTACGAGCTCATTGGTCATCTCACAGCAGCTCAGATCATTCACCGACATAGTTTAGGCATGTTGATGGCCAATGTCGACTGTGGTTAGCACCCCCCTTGACTTGGCTGCACATAGCACTCCCGGCATATGATGCATGTGAGTACCTTGATGGCTCTATGTTCGCCGTGCAATATGTGCCACAGCTCAACACCATGCTTAGTAAGTAGAGGTGTGCTAACCAAGGAAGTCAAAACTCCGCCAATCAACAATGACATTTGAATTTTCCGTTGTGTACATCAGTATCAGATTGTGCCTTTTCACTAGATGAGCTATGGTGGGTTTACACAATGAGCCTTGATGTGCTTGGACTTGTGCCTTCTAATTGGCTTTCAGTAGAGCAGAGTTGGTCAGCAAATGTGAGCCTATGTGCAACCAATGTACTACTGTAAGTAGGTTGCATTTTTGGCAAGCTATTTCAGGCCCAAGAATGAGAAATGTGCTGTGCTCAAATCACATGCCAGGCTTTGTACACTGCCTGGAGAAGAGAAACCTCTTTCACTGTAAGGCAGTAGCTGTGATTGATAAAGTGCTTGGCACGGAAGTACGACGTTTCCGAGCGACGGGGCTTGGAGGTAGATGCAAAGTACGTGGTCGTTCAGAGATCAACATGCTGTCGAATAGCTTCGGGCAACCACGCACAAGAATCAAAGACTGTCACACAACTTTTGGCTTCCGACTGTGCCCGGACAGATATGCTGTAGCGTGGATTCAGATCAAAACTCGCACCTTGCAGCCGGCGCCCAAGGTCGTCCAGCTCCGCCGCTGCGACTTTAGTGGCGGCTTTTGCGGCGGCTTTGGCGGCGGCGGCGGCGGTGGCGGCGGCAGCGACGGGGCAGCTCGGGCGGATGTGTCTGCGGGGCCCGCAGGGAACGGCGTGGACGGTGGCGCAGCGCGGGGGGAGCTCGAGGCTGCTGCTGGCGCGGGACAGCTGGCCGAGGCCACCGCCGGCATCGACGGCGGCGGCGGCGGCGACGGGACCAGGGACGCGGCGCCGGCGCCGGAGACCGGTGCGGCGGCAGCGACGCCGCCGGCCGGCGCTGACGCGGTGGCGGCAGCCGTGGCGGTTCGGCGGGGGTCGAGCCGGACGATCAAGCCGCGGCTGAGCCACATGATCGAGCACGGCGTCTTCCACGAGGGTGAGCCACCGCCGGGCACCTGCCTCAGAGCCGCCCCTGCGTGACGCTGACGCCGTCACTGCTACAGGACAGGTGTATGCTTTTCTATTAACGAGGCAATAAGAAGTTCTGAAAGCCTCAATTGCAAGGCATCAGATCTGAACACCCGTAGCAGTTCATTTCTTTCTGAGTAAGAGCTGAAGTTACAACTGTCGAATACAAAGTTCCTTATATGTATCTAAATATATACCTTACGATCGTTCAGCTGGGCTGCGGCGGTTGTGCAGGTGATCTGATCGTGTACCGCACCTTCCCGGCGCGCATCACCAACCGGTCGCCGGACGTCGACAAGCGGCTGCGCGTGGAGCTGGACTCCGAGGAGGACGCCGGCGGCAGCGGCGGCGAGCCCGTGCGGCCGACCCTGCGAGGGGCGCCGCTCGCGGCTCTGCAGGCCATGGACCGCGAGGACCGGGCGGCGCGGGACGCGGACGCTGCTGCCGGCGCCAAGCCCAGCCACAAGCTCGGCGCCAAGTTTCTGCTGCTGCAGGACGACGGCGCCGGCGGCGCTGGCGATCAGTACCTCCTCGTCTCCGCCTCCTTCTTCAAGCTCCTGGCGTTGTGGACGCTCGCCGGCTTCCCGGCCGACTTCACGTGGACGTCTGACCAGCACGCGTACGACGACCGCGAGCTGCTGGTCGTCACGCAGGCCGGGCAGGCGCTCGAGGAGGCCGTCCCCATGAAGGCCATCCGCGACGAGTTTGCCGAGGAGGTCCGGTGGGACCATGCCCGCGGCGAGTGCGGCTGCTGGCCTCGCCACGATGGCTGGCGAACGCTCGTCCGTCAGTCTGACCCTGCCTTCGCCAGCCCGGGTGTCGGTGGCCTGGCCCGCAGCAGCAGCAGCACCGGCCGGAGCTCGCCAGCGGCGGGTGGTGGCGTCCACCATAGCAACAGTGGCGCTGATTGGAGCTTGCCCAGTGCATCCAGTCCATCACCACCTTACGCTGCCACGGCTGCTGGGGCGGCGTGGCGGCAGGCGCTGTCGAGCAGCCCTACTTACGGCAGGGCCACTCGGCCTGCCCTGGCGGCTCGGTCGCAGGCTGCCAGTGGCACAACGGGGAGGGCAGCCTCGTCGCTGAACATTGGGGCAGGTGGCAGGACCAATGGCGGCGGCGGCAGCCGCGGTGGCGGCGGCGGCGGCGGCGGCGGCGGCGGCGGGATGAGGAAGGTCAGAGAGTACGAGCTTGCTGAGGACGGCGGGAGCCTACACGACGATGGCAGCGACAGCTGCGTCGGCGTTGACGACGATGCACGGCAGGCCGGCAAGCGCCGGAGGCTGGACGACGACCAGGTCGCTGTTTGGCAGCAACCAAAGGGACCGGCTAATGCTATGCAAGGCGCTTCTCCATCTGCGCTGTCGCCTGACAATCACGGGGCCAACGGCAACGCCTGGCTGCGGAATGGCACTGCCGAAAATAAAAGCGTCGCTAGCAACCACAGCGGGCGTGCCGGAGCGGGACTGCCGCCTTTCACTGCCCTCGGCTCGCAGCGGCCCACAAAGCTGCAGCTGCCCGCTGCATCACCGCGGCTGGCACCCTCCAGCAGCTCCCCCTCTACAGCAACACCTCCGGAGTCCATTGCACCCTCACGTAAGCTCTGCTGCCTTTTGCCAACATCATGCACTGCCCCTAAAGGCCATTGTCCTCTCTGCCGCTGCTGCTATCCCCATTGCCTTTGCACTCACTTATGGATGGGGTTTGGCTGCACCAACTCTGCTCTGCAGCCAGGGAGCAGTTTGTATTCAATATCAGCAAGTTTGCTGGGCGCCTGCGAACAACGGACTTCATCGAGCGGGCACGCACTGTCGGCACGTCGCATGCTTCAGATGGAGGCAGCAGTGGTGGAGACGAGGCGCGGCTGCAGCGGGAGCAGGAACGTCGGCGTGTGGCTGCGGAGGAGTGCATGCCGCTGGCTGAGATTGGGCCGTTTATTGCTGGGCTGAGCCCGCTGATCAATCGGCGGGCAACCAAGCGGCAAAACGCGGAACAGGAGAGTCGGCTGGCAGAGCTGGAGGCAACTTTGTGCCGAGATGAGGGTGCACGCACCGCACTGCAGCGGAAATTCGCAGCTGCCACAAATACGCTGTACAGGGAGCGCAGCTATGCAGCCGTCCGCGGCCTCTGCATCAAGCTAGCGATGGTCATAGAGGCTGATCGCAAGTGGGTCGGTCGCTTCGCTGCAGTCACGCTAAAGGCTGTGGCTGATCGTGGCGGCCAGGAGCTCCTTGATGGCCTGCGGCAAGACCGCAACGTGCTGCTTGTGCTTGACGCCCTGCGGAAAAAGTGGGGCCGCCGCAACTCCATGAATGCGCAGGACGGCGACCTCCTCATGCGTGCCCTGGGCGTTGGGAAGGGCCGCTGACGGATGGCGGGCAAGCAAGCAGTAACTGCTCAGTGTGCCGGCACTGGCTGTCACATGGTGCATCAGGGCTCGGCCAAAGCCAGCGCGCCGGCGCTCGCTCACGCCTGGTGCAGCACTTGTCAAACGCCCAGGGTGCAGGCACTCCACCTGCGCTCCATCCTGCAAGTGGCACTACAGCGGACCCCACCATTGCATATGCCCAAAAGGACGGCGCCTGTGCCGGCGTCAGGAGCGTCCTGAATGACAGTGGATGAGCACCTCACCAGCGGCAGGGGAGGGAACGAACTAGCAGTGCGAGCAGGGCGTTCTCAAGAAGAGAGGGGGGTGGGGGGGTCGAACACCCACCACCTCAGCATCTATCATTCTTTATTCCACCCTGATCGGTTAAGCTACATCCTGTGGACCACACATCCAAGCGCAGGAGCCTAAATGCCAACTTGGCTTGATGCTTCAGTCCTAGGACAAAGTGCTGTGGTAGGACTAGGACCTTAAGCAGATCTGATACTAAATCCGAGGTTAAGACTTTGCGTTAAGCGAAGCTACCTCTTCTTTGTCACGTTTAGCAGCCTTTGGCCAAATCCACATTCTTGCTTGCATGTGTGAATCATCCTCCTCCTCATCGCCGCGCCGTTATTAGGTGCATCGCCAGGGCTTCCTGCTCCGCAAGCGACAGATCCCGCAGGGCAACGTCCTTTCGTTGCGGCGCTGACGCCCGCCGCTCGGCGCTGTTGCTCCTGTTACCCAATGCTTCATTGTTCTTATTGGCGTCGCTCACCGCAGCCTCCTTGTCGTACTCAAGTTCGTCGTCCTCGTCGCCACTGGAGGCGCCACCGTTGCCAAGCACGACGCCGCTCCCGCTGCCCGCCTCATCTGCGCGCAGCCCCTTGGCTTTAAGCTTCGCCCGGACTCGCCGCTCCCGCAACTTCTGCCGCTCCAGTACCCGGTCCTGGGCGTCACGCCGCCTCATCTCCGCTTGCAAGCGGCGGAAGCGCTCAGCTGTGGCCGCCGCAATGTCCTCCTCCTCACCTGCAGACACACCGTGCAGACTCTTTCTCAGCAAGCGCCAACAAGATCTTCGGTGTTAATAAGCAGTCAGCTGGATGTATTACAGAATGGGCAGAAAGAAGGACGATCAGACTACACATTCACCATATTTGACTGCAAGCTGCTCACCACCAGTGGGCCCAGCAGCAGCCAGGGCCGCAAGGGGCTGCATGGCATTGCCCTCCTCGTCGAAGACCAGCCGATTGCCATTGCCATCCTCTAGGCGGATCTTCTTTCTCTTCCGCGTAATGAGAGTGTCCAGTACCCTGAAAAGTCTCACAACGAGTATTATCATCCAATCCCAAGTGGTTCTCTAATTGTGAGCAACCATGCATATCAATTACTCAAGTTGGACCCATACACAGACATAGATACCCAAAACATTCTCTCAGGCCATTCTCACTAGCCTATTAACTGCCTCTTCATGTCATCTTCTACCAAGGTCAAATACAAATAGCCCAGTGAAGTACCTGCTGGCTGCTCCATTCTGCTCCCTTGCCTCTCCATCCAAACTGTGGTCCACCCGCTTGATCTTCAAGAAATCATTATCATCACCTTCCGCATCACGGTCAAGCTTGCAAGCACCGGCTGAGCTCGACTCTCCCGCTGCACCACCCTCTCTCGCTTGTTCCTTCTTTGACCGCTTGCGCTTCTCACCACCTGTGTGAGCATTGATCCCGCCACCCTCAGCAGCGCCATCCTCTAGCCTCTGCAGTGCTTGGCTGAGCTTGAGGCTCAGGTCGCTGCCCCCCTCCTTGGCAGTAACTAGGCTGCTGGGACTGTCAGGGCCGTCTTTCCTTCTGCCTCGCTTGCGTGCCGTGTCATTATTTGCTGAGCCGCTCTGCACGTCATTGCCGTTGACAACTTGCACAGGCAGCTTGCTGCCAATCTCAGATTCATCCAAATTCAGGTCCTGGCTGGCACCAAGAGCAGCCGCCTCCTTCTCTAGAGCCAGCTTCTTCAGGCCCTTTTTCAGGAAGCGCACAGTTGGTGCAGTGGGGAGGCCCATAGATGCTGCAAACTCCGCATGCGGCAGCTTGGCCACATCAAACACGTCCTTGTTCCTCTGGCAAACAAGAGCCTTGATGGTCAGATGCTAGAAAGCCAAGCCTTATGCTGCCCAAGCAGACCATGAACGTCTAGGACATGGTCTACAGACAGGGTTCTCAGTAGTCAAATGTGCATCTCACGATCAAGCTCGCAGTCTGCAGCACAGTCTCCGAGCCAGTGCTGCTGTGCCAGCCCTCATCTGGCACAGTGTTGCTAAGACAACCTGCAGGTGTATGGAGCGGAGGTAAGTGACAAAGGCGCGCTGCGCCAGGTACTTGACGTCCGCATCCTTTGCGAGGAGGCCAGCAAGCGCAGCTGAGATCTCCTGCATCTTTGCAGGGTTGGCCTGCACAAGGTTGGCCCACGACTGTTTGCATCAGATAACAGTCACAGCAATAAGAGCTTATATGCAATGCTCAGTTCCTCTCGGTCTGTCGGCGAGCCTGGTGGGCCTTCAGTGTCACCTTGGTGACCTTGAAAGGAATCTTGGCCGCCTCAAGCGCCGGCAGAATGCCCTTCTCCGATGGGCAGAGGAAGAGGAGCGACTTCCCGCTAGCTGTGTAACGTGCAGTACGGCCAACCCGGTGTATGTAGCTCGCAACGTCGTCTGGGCAGTCCGTCTGCAACATCCAGTATTATGTCACTAAGTCTTCGACTTGAAAGCGAATCATAAACGCAACTTATACAGCAATTGCATGTGATTAAGAAGAGCTCAACATCGCCTGCAGCTATGGAAGGGCCCACTGTGAGCCCCTGCAATTGGAACTTGAAGCGCGAACCCAAGATTGCAGACCCAAATCCATGCCTTTGAACTTATTTGTGACATGCTAGTGCTCATGAGCTCATGGGTCCTGTGTTCTGTATAGCATCTGCACCTGGACAACCCAATCCACCTGGGGGAAGTCCAAGCCGCGCGCTGCAACGTCAGTGCAGAAGAGGACAGCGCTTTTGGTGCCACAGAACTCCTCATAAGTCGCCATGCGAGCAATCTGCTTCATTCGGCCGTGCAGACACTTGAGCGGCGTGCCTGGCCGCAGCCGCCGGAACGACTCGTGCACGAACTTGACCTGCGCAAGGTGGGAATCCAAGGCAGCAAATAAGCAAGTGAGAATCACCGCAACATGCTGCCAGTTGCAGGATAAGAGTGTGAGGGAGCCGCCAAGTACGGAGCAACTTCTCATGTGTCAACAGCGGGATGGCGAGTGTCTTGTACCTGCTTGCAGCTTGACAGGAAGACGAGCATCTTGGCGTGGAGGTGCGTGCGTATGAAACTCCAGAGCATGTCAAGCTTCCGGGCCAGCGAGACGAGCATGACTGTCTGCTGCAGGCGTGCCGGTGTCGCTGTTGCAGCCTCTGCGTGTACAGCAATGTACTCGGGGTCCCGCAGGCTGAGCCGAGCGAGGTCCTTCACCGACTTGGTCTGCGTTGCCGAGAAGAGCAGCGTCTGGCGCTGCCGCGGCAGGTTTGCCAGGATGGCGTCCAGTGCCTCGCGGAAGCCCAGGTCCAGGATGCGGTCCGCCTCATCGAGCACGAGCACCTGCCAGGCAGATGGCATGCCTTTCTAACCATCAACCAATACTGATCCAATGGCATCTCATTTGACACTGCCTGTGTTATACTAGGTCCGAAAAGCACCTTCATCAGCAGTCAATGTTCAGAAAAACCATTCAACACTACTGTGCTGAGTCGTCCCACGAGGATCAAAAGTGGGGCTCACAGCTGAGGGGAAGGACAACGTTATACACTGACCAATACAGACGGCCTTTGCAGCTACCTGCAACATGTGTCATGAAGAGAAGCACAAAAGCCAGGGTTGTGTACTTAGGGTTAGGCATTCAGTGGTTGAGAATGGATGTTGAGGCCGCGCCTGCAGCTGGGAGCAGTCAAAGTTGGGCGTCTCGTCCATGTGCTGGAGGAGGCGACCGGGCGTGGCGATGATGACGTTGAGGCCGCCGACACGGTCGCGCTCGCCCGCCAGCGTGCCGCGCTTGCCACCGACCAGCAGCCCGCCGCTGAGGCCGTGGTGCTTGCCCGCGCGCTGCAGCTCGTGGAAGATCTGCAGTGCCAGCTCGCGCGTCGGCGAGATGACGATCGCTCCCACGCCGTCCATGGCGCCCCAGCGCTGGCGGTAGAGCCGCTCCAGGACCTGCGCGAGCACAGCCCACGGAAAATGGTGGCAGCTGAGGCTGCCAACGTCCCTCAGCTGCTCGTCCATGGCCGCTGTAGCCGAGCGCATGGAAGCCCAAACCCAAAACCCAGAAAGCCCAGAAAAGGGAAATGCACCGGAATCAGGAAAGCGAGCGTCTTGCCGGAGCCCGTCTTGGCCGCGCCCAGCACGTCGCGGCCGCACAGCGCGTGTGGCAGCGCCGCGCGCTGGATGGCCGTCATCGTCACGTACTTGGCCTCCTGCAGCCCGAGGGCCCAATCGACGACGGATTCAGCGTTCAAAACTCCGTGTCAATCGATCACGACGCTGCACTTGGAGCCGCTCGGTCGGCCTCCCAGCTCGACCACGAGGTCCCTCAGCAGCTGCCATGGCGGCGAGGGGGCTGGTCTGCGGCCTCAGCGGCCGCCGAGATAAAGAAGCGAACTCCACGGAGCAATGTAAATGCATTGCGGCTGCTGATTACATAATAGCGGCTATATCGGAAGCCAGCCAGGTGCGTACAGGGGGTGGAGAGGAGAGTCGGGGGGAGTTGTGGGATGAATGCCGGCACCGCCTGCTCGGCCGCCGCACCTTGAGCCCGGAGAGCGAGCGCTGCGAGAGCGGGAGGCCCGCGAACAGCCGGGCGCCAGCGTACGCCGGCATCTCGGCCTCGCCGCCGCCGCCGCCGGGATGGCGGCCCTTTCGCCGACGGCCCCGCCATGGCGGCGGCGGCCCCCCGCTGCAGCGCGCGCCGCGGACGGCGCCGCACTTGCCGCCGCGGGTGGCGGAGGTGACTATCTCGCACCGGCGGAGGGGTTTGGGTTTCACGCAGCAAGGCCTCGGGCGGAGTCAGCATCAGCGTCAGCGTCAGCCCGCGGTCCGTCAGCGAGGACGTCATCGTCAGGGCTCTGCGCCAGCGTCAGCACCATTCAACATGGAAAAAACAATGAATACAGTGGGAAAGGCTTCGTCGCTTGCACCAGGCCTCTGCCGCCGCCGTCGCGCCCATCGGCGCCGACGGCTGCAGCGGCGGCGGGAGCGGCGCGGTGACAGCAGCGGAGGCTGCAGCAGCGCATGTCGCGGCAGAGACATGGCGGGCAAAAGCGGCCGGAAGAAGGGCCGCAATACGCGGGCTCGGACAGGGTCACGTCCGAAGAAAGAGGACGATGAGGAGGACGCGGAGCTGCGCCGCGAGCAGCAGGAGGAGCTAACTGCGCTGTAGGAGGCCTGATCAGCCGGCCCCTCAGCTAGAAGCACGATGTGGCCTTTGCCTGTGACCTGGACATACTAAAGTGTAGTCAAGACTCCATGAGGAATGGAGGATTCCGCTGTGAAATCTGTTCCGTCGTGATCAAGCTTGCTCTTGAGCGGATGCTCCTGGACATACAAGCTATGTCATGCCAAGCGGCACTCTGACGAACTGTGCGCTAGTGTGCAGGTCAGCAATCTTTCAGGAGGACTTCAAGCTCATATCTGAACACCCCTTCATTGAGTACTCAATCTGCATTGCTCCACACTCATCCAGCGCTGATGTCAAGCCAGAGGAAACGGCGGCTGTCACTCTTGTCGTTAGGTTCGTCCGCCCTTGTCTTCCTGGAAGCGCTTGGAGCCTGTCCTACAGCACTGGATTGTGACGTTTCTGACAAAGCCCGTCTCTGATACTCGGAAAGGCATGGAATGACATGAGCGGCTGGCTGCTGCAGATCGGATTGTGACAGGAGTGATAAGGGATGGCACTCCCTTTCCCATCAATAATGGTCTCGTTGGTGTGTGTCATAAAATTGGCAGATATGTAGGAGGATATCCTCAGCGACCGCCAAAGTTGCAGTTGACAGCACGTGGCCTTGAATCCGCTGAGGTGCATCAGCTTCATGGAATTCTTTCAGAGCAGGTAGCAGGGTTTCATCAGCTTCAATCACTCATTCAACGTAGGTAGCATAGGTACTTTGCTGTCACACTTTGAAAGACAACACGGTTGAGACAAGCAGACCATGGTCTTGAATATTGTGAGCTTCATACATACAAAGCCTTGTGATTGTCATAACACCAGGGAAGAAATGATGTATTTGTGCTCCTGTGCTTGAAGACATCCTGCTAGTTGCATGGCAAGGCACAATATGCCGCCCTTTCACTGAGTCTCACTGACATGGTCCTACTTGACCAGTGTCTCAGTCTGTCAAGCATTGAGTTCTTTGAAGCAGACTCGTTGCAATCTATGCATTGTACAGGCTGCAGCACTGGCAAGAGAAGGCAGAGTGATGGTTTTCAACCTGGTGGAGGCTGCTCAGGAGTTTTTATCGGAGCACTGTACAACCGAAGCATCCATACATGGGACGCAGGTAAGTGCTATTATCATGCACCACTTGAAAACTGATTAGCTCATAAAAGAATTTGCATACAGGACCTCTTTCACTACATGCTTTATTATCCATGACGAGAACTTGCTCATGAAGGTTTGTCTTACATCCTCTCCTTGTGGCACTGGCTACTGGCACTTGATAAAGTGAATTCACTATTCCCTGGTGACGAGATATCACTAGCCCCTGCTAGAGCTGAGTCTCCAGTGCACGCATGCCCAGAAGGATGTAATCAAGGACTCACGAGCCACCTTGGGACTGTCTGACGTCCTGGTGAGAAGCTAATGTATATCTGATAAGCTTGACCTGGTATGCATGCCACAGGATAATGGCAGCTCTTTGACAAGCGTGTCAAGCACTGATGGGCGTCAAAGTGAAGTGGCTCTGGAGGAGACACCTCATGAGGGAGGAGGGTGGGAAGACAGCATCGATGTTGGCCTCTTCAGCGACTGGTGGGGAGAAGGAAATGATTGGTTGAATCCTGGTGTAGGGGGCGGAGCTTTGCTCGCCAACTCCATGCTGACTGCCAGACAGCTCACTGTGACTGGAGGAAGGATGCGAGGCAGATCGTCACCCGCGGTTCAAGCGCCGTCCCAGCAAATAGGTCCCGACTCAATAGGCAGGGTGACTGGGACCAAGGCTGGAAGAGTTGAAGCATTGCCGGCTGCAATCGAAGCAGCCCTTCAGGTGAACAAATACCAGATGGATTCTATAGAAGATGAAGAACCCAACATGGGAAGTGTCCAAGCAGGTGAGGAGGTGCAGAGCGCAGCCGACAAGCAGGAGACAAGGTTCACAGTCCAAGTGGATGCAAAGCAGAAGGAAGTTGACGACCTTTTGCACTTGAAAGAGACGTCGCAGACAACAACAAATGCAGTGTCAGAACTTCTACAGAAGCTTGTCAGTGGACTTTCTCGTGTTGGACAAGTCTTGCAGGTATGCTGTGCATGCATTACTTTGAAGCAGAGAAGAGCTCATATGCAAGCCAGGCAAGTGAACCAAGATGGCATGTTGTCTCTCTGAAGTATTGTTAAGAAGTTGTGCTGAATGAGCTCAGGTTTTTGGTGTGCAGCTTCCCAGGAAGACACTAGAGAGATGGACAAACCAACAGACTCCTGATGACATGCTAGAGGAGGAGGAAGAGATGGAATATTACGACGAGGAGCAGATTCACAATGAGAATGGGCAGGACAGTGAGAAAGGAACCAAAGCAATGCAGTCTATAAGGAAAGATCTGCTTATTGTAAGTGCCCCATGATGTCCCTGGTTGCTGCCTGCTTCACCAGTCCAGTCCTTCTTGCGTCTTCTCTGTGATGTTGCACAGTGACAACGAAGTTATATCGTAGAACTATTGTGTCACATCAGAAGATCATGAAGGTCATGTGCAGGCAAAGACAAGCAAGACATTATGTAGGTCACGATCAATTTGCTGGAGACACAGTCCTGATACAGTCAATCTTCTGAGGTCAGGGTCAATTGCTGAGGCTAACTTGTGGAGCGCGTGGCCCACTTCCACACTCGTTGCCTGTCCTTTCAGCGCAGCTGGCAAAGCTTGGAGTAAATCCACAGTGCCAGGGTGCCTATTTGGATCTCTATTGATCTGCTTCTGATTGCCTCGGTGAATGCGTGAAGCTTACTTGAGTAGCTTGTGACGTGCGTGCAGTAATCACATGCAGAGAAAATACAGCGTCTGATCGCAAACTCCCGCTTGATAATGTGCCAGCTATTTCCACAATGGACAAGGGATCTCTTGGCATTCAGGCCACAGCTTTTTGACCACATATTTCGAAGAGCTTTTCGGAATGCCGTGAAGGAGGTTGCCAGCATCTCAGAACCATCTGTAAGTCAGATACCATCTGTAAGGGGAAGCAAGTTCATGCAGACTTGATTGGCAGTGAGTCGCATCTGGAGCGCAAAGCCTGAAAGTGTGCATCGCAAGCATCTCTATGCAGTCACTGAGCAAACACATGTGTATATGCAATGGTGTGCATGTTCATGCAGACTCGGTGGGCTGTAAGTCGCTTCTGGACAGCAAAGCCTGAAAGTTTGCAAGGAGATACGAGAAGTCCCACGGCTTCTTCAAGATACCTATCAGACTTTGAGGAAATCTCTCTACTAGGTTAGTAACTCCAGAACAGCCTTGATGTTGCATTTAGTTCCAGTTTTTGATACAGCAGCACTTCTTCCATGCCTATGCTCCTTAATGTCTTCTAAGGAAAGCACAATGTTTGTTAAGGATTAAGCCTTGACAAAATTCCTCTGCGACCATAACTCTGAGCAGGAAGAGGAGGCTTTGGTTCTGTCCTGCTATGCATAAACAAGCTTGATGGACGAAAATATGCTGTGAAGAAAATACCTCTTAAAGAGAAGAGCCCCCACCTCAGCTCAAAGATTCTAAGGCCAGGCTTCACAATCTCCTTCTTATACATCCAAAAACATCAAGTCTATTGGCATGAGGATGTTAGTAACTGGTAGGAATATGAGTTGGGAGCCTTGTTACCTGCTTGCCTACAGTAATGAAGAAAACGGGTACTCATGGATGTCCAAGTCCTGTAAAGAACCTGCGTCAAGGTTTGGCTCACGCAATTATGGAGCTCAAATGTCCTGCAACTCATCTCGTGATACTGTAGTTGTTGTCAGGGAGGTCGCCACCCTGTCCAGACTGCAGCACCATCATGTAGTTCGCTACTACCAGGTCTTGAAGCTTCACAGGAGGCCTTTCTGTAGTCCATGTAAAACGTTTCACCTTGTCCTCTGAAATGTTCTTTGATGATGGACTACATTGGAGGTGTGCTTCGGCATGAGATGCCAATGTCAATAACTTGAATATGACTGCTGCATTGTGCAGGCATGGATAGAGAAAGCGGCTCGTAACAGTGGACCAGTGGTAGATGGTTCCACAGACCTTACAAGTACATCTGATCCTTTCACAGGTGAATTGACAGGCATGGCAATTTTCGTGATACAATAGTCTCTTTGGAAGTTGAAGAAGTGGCTTGAATATCCCGCTTACATTCGAGTTAAGCTGTCCACACCTGATTTTTGGCTTCTCATTGGTGATCCTTTGCATATGACACAGATAGCAGCACACAGAAGGCACCAGGCGATAGCAGTGCTGAAAGTGGGCAAGGAGGCGTCCAGCAACTGATGCATTTGTATATTCAGATGGAATACTGTCCAAGGTCAGGTCTTATGGAACCATTACTGGGAGCTTTGAGTGTTTACTCACATTGCCATCTCAGCTTGATAAGGAGTTGCTACCTCAGCTTCAGCTTCAGCTCCAAAGAACATGTTGTTTCTATTGGTCTGATGGTCTTGTCCTCACAAACTTGCAGGACCCTTCGCCACGTATTTGACAACTCCAAAGAGATTGAAAGAGATGAGGCATGGCGTGTCTTCCGCCAGCTTACTGAAGGTCTTGTACACATACATTCACAGGGGATTATCCACAGGGACTTGACACCCAGCAATGTGTTCTTCGACACATGTGGGGATATCAAAATAGGCGACTTTGGCTTAGGTGAGGAGTAGCAAGGGTATTAATTTCAGTGAGAGATGTATGACTTGCATGGCTGGCAGGATAGAGTAGCCTATCAGATAGTATGAGCATCAAGTGACGTGCTAAGTGTCTGCTATGCATCTGAAGCTGGACTTTTTGACTGCTGCCCACTGTGCTGTGGCAGCCAAATTCAACAACCTTGAACCCTTTGAAGTTGAGAGCTCACTGCGACAGGCAGGTGATGCAGAGAAGAGCGAAAGCTCACTGCTGACAGGCCAAGTTGGCACATACCTGTATACTGCACCTGAAATCGAACAGGGGTGGCCTCACATAGATGATAAGGTCATTGACCCCAGCCTTTGTATGAGTCCCTCACTGTTCCAGAATACATACCAGTCACGGGTGTTGTGTGACAGATCCGCCGTTGTGATCCTGTCATGTTTGCACTGCATTTTGTGACAAGCTTTCCCACATGATTTTGTGACCTGCTCACGAGTGCACTTACTTCCGCGTGACTGCCTGTGCTGGGATCATGAGCAGTCTCTTCAGAGCAGTCACTCAGCTAGATTCCTTCCGTGTCACAGGGAGTATTTACTGATAAGGTAATTGATTGATTGCTTGAGCTCACTGTTCTCAAAATTATTGTTCTTATCTCATGCAGGTAGACATGTACAGCCTCGGCGTAGTGTTGTTTGAATTATGGCACCCCTTTGGCACTGCCATGGAGAGGGCACTTACTTTAAGTGATCTGAAGAAGAAAGGCACAGTTCCTTCCTCATGGTCATCACAAAATCCTCAAGTGGCAGAGCTAGTTCATTGGTTGATGGACGCAAAAGCTGGGAACAGGCCAACAGCGTCACAGTTACTTCAGAGCAAGCTTCTCCCGCCTAGGATGGAGGATGAGGCCCTCAATGGTGAGTAGACTACATCTCTCGTCTCTGCTTGCTTCCTGCTTCTTTGTAAAATCGTATGGCAAGACTGACTGAGCAACTAATATTGACACTCATGCGGAAAGGAGGTCATAGCGGGGACTCCTCCCACTTACACTGACCAGGAACTTCGATTACGGACCCTGCGCGCACCCTTGTACTGACAAAAAGCAGGCATTTCGTGTATACGTAGTATGATGTTGATTGTCTTTCACACCCAGTATTACGCTGAGATTTATCAACTTTCTTCGTCAAGATACATTGAGGACCATTCAAAGTGGGGAGGATACATCCGTGTATGGCCGTGTGGTGGCTGCAATTTTTGATGAGGAGAGAATTGACGCCCAGATGCAGAAAAGCAGGCAGACCTCCCCCGAGGCCAGTCTTATGGACCAGCATGCAATGCTGATGGTTGAGCCACGGAACAGGGTCCTGAAAGTGGTAGCCAGCATCTTCAGAAGACATGGTGCTCAGCCAATGAGTAGCAGAAGCATGGAGCTTGCTGAAGGTGGTGGTCGTACACACAGGTAGCTCACTCAGCTGATAAAGCACGGCTTGTGTCTTATTCCCATACTACTTCAGGCATTTGCAAGTTCTTCTACGCTGCCACATTCAGGACAACAAATCTTGGGCTCTCAGTGATCCTGGTTCAAAAGAATGTGTCGTTCGACGGAAGATTTGCAAGCACTCGTCGTAGTCTAGCTTCCTTAATTCATGATTGAGCCGACCAGTAGAGAGCGATCCTGATTACCGTATGAGACCTTTGCATCAGACAAGCTATGAAGGTTGTAGATGCTGGCGGTAATCTTCTGGCCCTTCGGCACGAGACTCGCATTCCATTCGCTCGGTGGCTTTCTGCAACACAGGTCAACAATGTTTGCCAATACCTTTTGCCTTCGTCTTCGCTCCCAGCCGTGGCTGAATGTCATACCTTGTGATTGCGCAGCTTCACCAACTTGGACATAGCCGTTTTCAGCCTCGGATATAATGGCCTTCTGAATCGCTGGCCATAGCCTGTATAAAAATTATGAGTGACTGGGCTTTTGCTATCAAAGGCTATAGCAATAAATGATGTAGCATGTTTGTGAGGAAAGTAGAAAATGGGATGCCCACATGCAATGCAAGGACTTCTACTGCTCAAAGTAGCCAGCTATCCAGTCTCTTATGTCCTGTGCCAATGTCTGCCAGACTACATCTCTGAAGCGCTATGAAGTGTCGCAAGTCAGCAGGCGAGCAATTGGTCGTAGCGTACCAATGGAGTATCACCAGGTATTCGGAGATCTAGATGCAGACAGCTCATGTTGCGATCTGCTGTTATAACACAAAGGGAAGTTGGTATCCACGTCTCATCCTTACTGTATCTCCTATCAATGTGATGGAGCAGGGAGACTTTGACATTGTTGGGGGCGCCCGAACACTGGCTGAAGCAGAGGCAATCAAGGTAAAGATCATGGTTGCACTAATGTGCTTCAGTAGTGCTTGATATTGTGCTCTTCATGCGCTTGCACATGATTAAGTGTCATAGGTGGCACTGTATTGTAATTGGTGTTTGTCAGTCTGCTGCAGGTAGCTGTGGAGGTGGTCAGTGAGTTCTCTCAATATGAAGGTGTAGAATTAAGAATCAATCATCGAGAGCTGCTTAATGCTATATGGGCTTGGACCGGTGTTCCTCGAGAAGATCGTCAGAGAGTGGCTCAGGTACTACTGTTATACCTCCCACCAATGCAAGAAATTGTCAACAGAAGTAGATGGGTATGAAGGGCAGATAAACTCAGAGTCCTATGTCTCTTTTAGATAAGAGGTAGACTTTTATCTGCCAGCATAGAGTGCAAGTGCTCTGGCATTTCCTGAGAAAAATAAGAGTGTTGACAACATATATAATGCCATTTGTGTACCAGCACTTAGCAGAGGTGGCTGCAGCTCCACCCCAGTCACATGCTCGGCAGGAGAGATGGAGTGCAGTACGATTACAGCTCCTTCAGGTATTCAGCATCTCGCCCTTAAACGCAAGGGTCCTCTCTATTCTGACACCACTGACTAAAAGCAGCAGCCATCTGTAGGAGCTGCTACTTACATTTCATCTCAACATCCTGTATTTGAGTCAAAGCACCTCGAAGTCTATGAAGGACTGTACACTCGGCCTGTCTCTGAGGTGCAGAGGAGGACCATGTCTTTATTGGTTCAAGCTGGGTTTGGTCCAAGCATGAACACCAGATTGAAACACGGCTGAATTGGTCCAAGCATGACATCGAACTGAAATATGGCATGTGAGGCGGCTTACTTAGTCCACTGTTTGCCCTCTGCAAGTGCACAGGGCCTTCAGCTCTCAGAGCAGGTAGTAGACCGCCTTCAGAACGTGGAGCGGCGACTAAGCGGCAGCGCTGACACCGCTCTTGCACGTCTACGGGGAGCTCTTCCTCAAGGTTGAGCATTCATAAATTATCATGCTCGCAAGGCTTCTTCTGTTAAGCCTGTGTTCATTGTGGGCATTGTAACATCAATTGGGGCAAATTATCAAATCTATGTGCATGTGCCGGAGCGAAGATTCTGTGTGGGTTCAACACAAAAGGCTGCTGCAAGTATAAGACAAGCATCTGTTGCTGAGATAGTCCTCAAAGTTGCTGAATAGGAGCCTGCATTAAACATCGGCACCACCTTCTTGTCTTGAGCCTTTGCAGGCAACTTGACAGTGTCAGCATTGGAAGAGCTAGCGACCCTTCTCACGTACTTGCGGACATGGGACATCAGCAAAGATGTCACCATTGATGCGCTCATGACCCCTACTGAAGATTATTTCTCTGGCATCTTCTTCCAGGTGTTGCCAACTCTCTACAACAAGTCCAACATATTAGAAGCTATGCTTGTAAATCTGTAGCAACATCGTACACAACCAAGCAGAAAGAGAAGTAGAGGAGAATTTACAGTCTCTCTTGCTTGAATTATGATTGTCTTATTCCTTGTAATGCCATCACTAATTAGTTGAACGCGCCAAGAGCTAGCGTTTGGCCCCAATGTGGCACTGAACTCCATAATTGATCAGCAAGACTGAGGTATGGTTTTGTGGCATCCAGATTCACATAACAGGGACAATCGCTCAAGGCTGCATAGCCTACGGTGGTCGATACGACCCTCTCATACAGCGGTACTGGCCTGACACTGCTGTAAGTGAAGACCTACTTTCCAACACAGCCCACTGAAATCACCAAAGCAAGGGTCGGACAGTGCGACTGTTGACCAGATGCAGCCTCAATGCAACATATAATATCTGAAGTGGAGTCCTGTGTCAGACAGCAAGAAAGTTACAAATAAAGCAATCAAACAGTCTTTGGTCATCACTTGAGGGTCGTGGGTGCCCATTGTCTCTCACTTGATCTGCGAATATTGAACATGTACTGAAACTCGCCCCACACCTGGTGTACAGCTAGCAGCTGCACCTGGAGGGGTTGGTCTCACTATGGGTGTCCAGAAACTCATATCAGCGGCCATTGCGGAATGGTGAGATGTGCTTCATAGGAGGTCTTGCTGATGATAGGAGTTAATGTGAGCTGCAATACCTTATGAGTTGCCATCATCATCTCAGGCCTTGACATGACCTGACGACCGTCTGAAACCATATCAGGAGAGCGGAGCCCATGACGGATGCTCTAGTCTGCTCTCGAGGTGGAGGAGGCCTTCTTAAAGAGAGAATGGAGGTTGTTGCCGACTTATGGGCTGGAGGCATCAAGGTGGGCAGGGCGCAAAGTTACTTGTGGTGTTGTGCCTGCTGCTACAGATGTTGCCTACATGTTCACAAGTATGTCACCAAATACAATTATGCATGCTTCTAGCAAGCAAAAGCACATTCTTCCACTCTGTATTTGCACCATTTCTTGTCCTTGCGTACAAAGCAAGGAATCAAGCTCTTGAACCTTGTGGAGCAGGCAGAGTACTTGTCTTCGCTCGCTCCTAGCTTGACAGACCAGTACGAATATGCACGACAGAAGCATATCAAGTGGCTCATAATTATCACAGAAGCAATTCTGTCATCAACGGACGCAGTGAAGGTGCATTTATTTCGTGCTCTAAATACCCTAGGCCTTTGAGTTGTTTTGGCTTGACGTCCACGTACAAGTACAGGTAGCTACATGTACGGCTTACAGAACCTGCATCATTTCGAGTGGCGAATGTCGTGTTGCTTGCTCAGACTGGCAGGCAAAAACGCCGGCAGAAGACTACCATGAATTCACGTATCATACCTTTAAAATTTGTGGCTGCAGGTGAGGCACCTTGACTCAAAAACTGAGGAGGAGGTGCCCAGATCCAATCTGGTGAAGTTCTTTGTAGAAGGTGCCATGGTGTCCCACGGGCAAAGGCGACGAGCTGCCTTGCAGCGCCATTCGACTGCTGGCTGAAGCCATCCCTCACTGCCATCTGTTGGTGGTTGCCACAAAGTCAATCTGTTGGTGGTTGCCACAAAATCCGCTCACATGATAAGCTGAAGTATCTCATGCTTCCGACTTCTGGAGAATTCTGGTGGTGCATGTTACTTTTTGTGGCAAAGGGAGTACGAATGCTTGACTTTCCCTTCCACTGTCTACCCTTCTGCCCACGAGCAACTGGCTGTCTGCTCGTAGGCCCCCTGCTGCAGTCGCCCTGTCATCTTGTGTATCTGGCAAGCACCTAGCAAACCAAGAGCATTAGAAGACAAGGACTTATGCATTGCTTCTGCTGTCAAAGTGTCTGTGCTGCTCTTCTGTGTGACCTCAATAATTGTCTGCTTTGCCAGCTATGCTGCCTTCAAGCAAGAGTGGCGGACAATTTGAGAGCAGTATGGTGATCTATGGAGCTCCTCAGGGGCAATTACCAGCAAAACATTAGCAAGGGTCTGCGGAGACCACTCCAACACGGAGAGGGACGCCAGAACAGTGATACCATGAGCTCCGAGTGAACTCAGGGTGGATGGTAAGCAACCCTGGTAAGCAAGCCAATCTGTCGTCAGCCGCCAGATTCGATTAGGACAGACCTTGGTCAACGTTCTGCTAAAGATGTAGGTCCAAGTTGCCAGGCAATCGGACTTTCTAGCTAGGGATCTATCTTGGTGATTATGTACATGATATTGCAGTTTCATTACTTCGTATACTCCATACAGCTGTGATATGAAAACTAAGAATCAATGGAGCTGCTTCTATGTTGTTGTGTAAAACAGCAACTTTTGATCATCCACATCAGAGACACAACCCCATATTACATTGATTCGATGATTCTAGATATATTTGTTTGTCGCAATGGATACATGTAAGTATGTGTAACAAAGGGGCCAATGTGGCCAATGATAACACCTTGCCTCCCGACAGATTCTAATGTGACAACCTTGCCATGGGCAGGGGCACAGGTAAAGCAATGAGAGAAGACCTGCTGATGGGCAGTCTACGGTGAGCAAGCTTCAGCAGTAAGACGCGTACAAAGTGGTTCACAGGGAGTAGCCGAGCACCATGAGTGCCGTCAGCTAGCCTCAATGACCCGGTGAAAGAACGCGAAGTACCAGAGGAGGTCATCATAGCAGTGGCAAGCAGATGCAGTGCCGCTATGCGCCTCAGGTGCATGCCACTGTCGGCAGAAATGCCAGATGGCCTCGATGGTGCTCAGGCCCTCCTCGGGGACGCCCTTGGTGTGATACCTCCAATAGCTCGACCGCAAGCTGCTACTGCCACTGCTTCCGCTGCCAAGCCGCAAGCGCGTGCAACCCGCCAGCTGCGGAAGGTCCAAGATGGCGCCGCACCCGCTCCACTGGTCCATGTTGGGGCCCGCATCAGGGCAAGCAACGAGCAAGCTTTTGGACACTGCTATATTTCCTGCAATGTGAGGACTATGGTGGGGCATCGGCTGATTTCATGGCAAATTAAGTGCTTGCAGGCAGATTGATTACCTTGGACTCAATAACAACGACGCGAGTGACGGCATTTCGCCGCACCACGTCCATGGCAATGGCATCGGCTGAAGGGAAGAGGACCACGGTCGAAGCGGGGTCAAAATGTGGGATGCCACTGCCATCGCCCTCCATTGCGTCGTGGACCGCCACCTGCCCGGGGCACAGTATCGCCGCCTGCACGCCCGTGCTCATCGTTCGACTCTCCCGCTTGTGCAGCACACTGTCCATGATGCGGCATCTCCAAGTTAGGTGTGCCTTAGTTAGGCCATACTTGAACTTCGGGCTTGCTTGCACGCAGGCCGCACCAAAGGCCAGGGGCAGCCCCTCATCTGCTTGACTTTTCAAATCTAAACCTTGACCCTGACCTTATTTCAGACAGTGGCTCTGCAACTGCAAGGACCTTGGGAGAGTGGCATCAGCTAGGAGCGAAAGACTGCTACAGAATTTTTCAGCACCACCACAGTGGGGGGCATCAACTGAACTATGCAGTGCATCACCTGCCACAACTCCCATACCAAACCCATCAAAGCAGCTAAGTGCGTGCTGCTTCGAGCAGACCGGCCAGATGAGCAGAAAAATAGAGGGTACGAGAGCTAGCAGACGGCGTTGCCAGCAGCTCCTTGGGCCAGGAAAACAGTGACAGCGACAGCAGGAGAGGCTCAGTGGCAACCCCGGGAGCCTGCGGATGAGGGCAAGTGCATGATGCGACAGGAATGGCCTCAGTCCGTCCTAGAACGCTTGTCGACATTGAGGGCACAGGGCCCGCATCCGACATATGCTTGTCAGATACGTTGTTTCGTCGTCATCGGCCACGCCACGAGCACCTCGAGCTCAAGACAACTCTCGTCAAGTCCCCCTAGACTTTGGCCCCTTCGCCTGGGTTAGACAATAACCACGCCGCAGCTACCTGCACAGAACTTGTGGGCTCTGACAGCTGCCAAGCTCGTAACTGCCGCTCACATTCGGTAAGGCTTAACAACATTCAAACTAGGGGCCGTGCATGAAGCCTGCATCAGGCTTGGACTAGGCCCGTCTGTAGGCGTACCGGAAACCGCTTATCCCTCCTCCACTGCGGTCTCAGCCGGCCAGAAGCAGTAACAAGCGAGGCCTTGCTGTGGCTATGAGATCAGCGGTAAAAGCCGCCAGCGAAGGAAGACTGCGCCGGGCGGCTACTTTGAGTCAAGACTCGAGCTTTGGATGGGAGAAGCGGCTTACTCCGGACGTACATGTCGACTCGCAGCGGCAGGGCCACGCACGGGACCCCGTCGGTCAAGGCCTGCGGCGGCGGCGGCAACAGCAGCGGCGCCGTCAGCGGTGCAGCAGCGGCCATGGGCGTGCTGGATGGCAGGGCTTGAGAGCCAAACAGCAGAGGGTTACATTCCAGAGCGGCTGAGGACTTGGGGTTTTGCTGGGGGTTTTCTAGGCCTGGGCAACCAGTACCAGGAGGCAGGTGGCGCAGAAGAAGCGGCGCGAGATGCCGCAGCCGGGGCAGCGCGGCCGCGCGCCCGCGGCCGCCGNCGGCGGCGGCGGCGGCGGCGGCAGCGGCGCCTCCGCAGCCGCCGCCGGCGGCTGCGTCGTGGAGTCCATGGGCGAGTGGGGAACCCAGAACCCCGGCGCGGTGGTGTGTGGTGGCCAGCTCCCGTCAGCGTGCATCACCTGACGAGATGACGCCCGGCGGCTGGTGACTGGCCCTGCCCCGGAGCAGCTGCCTGGGCGGCCGGCCCTGGGGTCTCTACTGTTGGCACTTATTAGTTAGTACCTTGCTTTCTGCTCCATCAGGCTCCTTTTTGAAGACGAGTTCTTCCCGTTGGCAATTGACATCCATGGGGCACTGGGCGCTCCGTGGCTTGAGCTACTTAACCAGCTCGCCCGCCACGCAATCGCCCGTCGCTTCCATGGTGAACCGGTAGACTTTCCTGCAGCCGGGTCGCTGGCGCAAGTGTATCGCATGCGCTTGGCCGTCTCGCTGCAGAGGTCCATGGCCCGTGCGCTTTGGCTTTGAACATTGTCCATTCTTTTTGGGTTGGCTTTGCCAGCCCCTTTTCTCAATGGGCGAGCACCTTCTTCGTGCGCTGCACCTTCGTGCCGGACGAGCCCTCGCTGCTGCCTCTGGCTCCGTCCAGGGGACCCACTTCCAGGACCCTAGCCTCTCTGATTTGCGGCTGCTTAGCAGGGGTTACTGAGTGATTTGTAGCTGCTTTCTTGCTCTGTGTGCTTTGGTTTCTTAGCGCTTCCTCTGGCTTCCTCTGGCCCCCTTCTCGTTCTTTGTTTATTCTTTTTTGGGCTGGCTTGTCCAGCCCCTATCCTCAATGGGCGAGCCCTTTCTTTTTTTGGGCTGGCTTTTCCAGCCCCTATCCTCAATGGGCGAGCCCCCTCTCTTCAGACTTCGTCCATTCTTTTGGGCTGGCCTCTCCCAGCCACCAGTCAATCTGGCCGCGCTGTCTTTCTACTGTACCTTTGCCATTTTGGCCTTCGTTTGTTTCAAAAAAACACGAAGCTTTTCCACTGCCTTCGCGCATTTTTGCGCCTTCCGGCCCTTATGCATCCTTTTTAGGCTGGCCTTTCCCAGCCCCTACCCCCTGTGGGCGCTCAGTTCTCTTTCCCAGCCCCTCTTCTCTATGGGCGAGCGCTTTCTTTCTTTTCTTTTCAGGCTGTGTACATTCGTGGGTTGGGCTCGCCTCTTACAGTCATCGCCGTAAATTGGGACAGGTGTTCTTTGAAGAGGAATAGCTGGACTTCATATACTCGCCCAACCATACCAAGGCACGTCGTCCAGCAGCACGGCTAGAGCATTCTTCCAGAGACCGGACTGCTTGCGTTTGATAGTTGCATGCGCTTGTTGGACCTATGGAGAGGGCCTGGGCCGATGCTAGCTGGCCGTGCTCTTGTTGCTGCATTTGTTTAAAGCAGGTGGTAATTAATTGCACTACCCGTCTGTCATAACTTCGGCTGCTGTCCAGGAGCTCTTATGGGAAAATTACATTACGACGCTCTTGATCTGACAAGCATTCACTGCTGCAGACTTGATTGACAACTCCCTCTTCTTTCGCCTGGCCTACCTCAGGCACCGTCGTTTTGAAACGGGCTCTCTGCAAGCCCATTAGCACCGAGTCACTGGCCAGGCCGTTCCTTGGCAGCTGGCGTCCAGCCAGTCCACAAGACTACGCAAAACTAATGAGGCCGTACACACTGTAAATCCAACTGTTTTATGGATACTCTCTGAGACATCTACGTGTCTTCTCAGAGGATTTTACGAAATTATTGCACAAAGGTCGCCTGTAGTCTGCACATGACAAGTCCATAAAAGGCTGCATCCGCCCTCTTACTAGTCCACACTGGCAGATTAACTGGAACGACCCAATACATTAGAAATTTGGACTGGCGGTGTGGTCTTTTTTACGTCTTCGTTGCAGCTATTCACTGCTGCAACTTTGCATGCTTCCATTACGAGATGTTCGAGTAATGCATAGCTCCATTCAGGGTACTAACCCATACCCAAATCGGGACCAGTCTAGCACTATGAATCGTTGATCAATCCTTGGCATCGGTGATGCCGCCATTTGTGATCTGGTAGGTGCACTCAGCCTCAGGTAGGCTTGGAGCATCGTACACCTTGCAGATCCGCTGCTCGCCTTTCCCTTTTCTCAGCATTAGCCTCACAGTCGAGGCGTGCGCAAGGACATGCCCACCTGCCGGCTTCTTCGGATCAGCAACGAATGTTCCACCGCCAGGATCAGCAATCACTGCAAGTGAACGGATTGAGGAGGTCAGAGCCTGCAGCTCCTGTCAGTGCAGGCTTGGTATAAGAATAAATTTCAATCGTATCGGCCATGCTGCATGCACACCTTGGTTGGTAATGAATACTGCCACATTGAATTCCTCAGCAATTTTTATTAGCCTGGAGAGCATCTGCGCCAACTTTTGCTGCAAACGTGATGTGGATTTGTTAGTAATACTGCTGGGCCTGGAAACGTCAAGCTGTCACTGTCAATCCCAGCCCAAGCAGCACCGTTGTTGTGGTCTCACAAACCTGGCGCTCAGCAAGCTCTCCACGCCCCGAGAAGTCAACGCGGAAGAGAGCTGTGATTGAGTCAACTACCTGCAAGGTCAACAAGTGAGAGCCTGTTGAAGAGCACGTCTCTTCAGTAGCAGATGTGAAAGCTTCTGTGCAAGGAAGTCCTGACTATGCATACGGCAGACAGCCACGCAGGTCAGAAAAGATACCAGGAGCTTGAAGGGTTCCTCCGACATTTTGGCAGCCAATCCCAGGAGAAGGTTGAATTGGTGTTCATGTGTGTACGCTCTAGCATACACTATCTGAGAATTTACAGAGGCAGTGGACCAGCATCATTGTCAGATACTCCTATAAGGTACACCTGAAGTCTGAATCGCTTCACAGAATGTGTCCCACGAGGGTCTGCTCAAAGTGCTTACATTATCAAGCACAGCACTCGCGTCCAAGCCAAATCTTTCTGCGATTGGCACAATGCGCTCTGGACGGCTGCGGGCAGCTAAGGCAAGAGTGACAGGTGCCAAGTACTACCAAAGGTCTTCATGTAAAGGCTTGAGATGCTAAGCTTTCAAGAAGTTCTTTTGTACTCATCACCATGCATAGATAGAAATGATAGACATCATAGCATGTCTCGCACTGACTCGTAAGAGGATACAAAGTTCCTTCGGTGTCGACGTACGCAACCTTGCCATTCCCTCCATTCATTGACAAAGGTAACTGAGAACTCACGTTTGAAAATGTTGCTCAGCAGCAATGAACATCTTACGATGATGCACGAACAGTGATGCGACAATCAAGCCCACAGCTGATATTTGTCAGCAGAAAATTTTGCACCCACAATAAAAACATGACAAGAGGATGGCTCTGTACTTGGGTTGACACGCATAGAGTGTGTGCGATCTGTGTCTTCCCAGTCCTGCACAGTGGAGAAATTGACTTGCAATGTGTAAAGTATCTAGAATGGACAGTCATTTCAGTTGACTATCTACCTAGCACAGGCAAAGGCACAAGATACATGCTTACACACCATGCGATCTGCTCCAGCAACAATCCAATCTCCAACTAATCTCTCGAAATTTGTGGCACTCGTGGCAAGAGTGCAGGGAGCTAGCTTAGTACCTGAACTCGCCAAATGCTTCTGTGATAGACATGGTTTCAATACCTCCTGCACAATTGCTGTATACAATTCTATATATCGAACAGATCATTGACAGCAGTGCCACGATACCATAAATGCAGCCATATATATTGCCCATGTCACACGAGGATGTCAACTAGCAAGCAAGCCCTTACCTCCGAGCAACTCATCAAATGCTGAACTTCCTGTGGTTATTTTGACGACTGCTTTTCTCTGGACGGGGCCATTGAAGCAGATCTGAGGGCCTATGCTTATACTTCAAAGCTCAGCCTTCTGTATAAGTGCAACGATGCCATGCTAAATGGCTTCCAGAACTAATATACTGCTGACCTTATGCTTACTAACTTTGTCTGGACTGACCTTGTGTAGTATTTCGGTGCCTGTCGAGTAACCAAGATTCTGCCACAGACGTATATGTCAGTGTCAAGTACAGGTTGGGAAAAGCGTAAGCAGATTAACATATATAACTGCCCTACAGGCAGAGAAGCACTAAGGCAAGCTGGAACTCACAACAAGCTTCTCTGAGGCTTCCAGGATCTTGTCGACCTTTGCTTCTGAGAGACCCTTGATATTGCAAAGAGCCTGAATCAACGGCGGGCGAAGAAACAGGCCTTCAGTCTCGAAACAATGACTCAACAATGACTCAACAAAGACAATGCAAAGCCAATGAGACATCCTCGCCAGTAAAATCTCCCTGCTGTGTGCCTTCATGCGTCTAGTGACTAAAGTGAGTCATGTCATGCCAGCTTCTTCACACTTTTTTAGTTCTCATCATTAGTCCATTGCAAGTGAAGATGCCAGCCTCCTGCAGCTTCTTGACATCGCCAGCATTTATGCCATGCGCGGTTACTGCAGATCAAGAATGAAGATACAGTCGTTGCCTGAGCGGGAGTGCGCCGTACGTGGATGAGGTGTTGGATATAGGGCGTTATGCATGCAAAGCTGGCATCAGTTGAATGGATGAGCTATATGCTGTTATGAGAGGCTCTGAGCCAGTGAGTTCGTGTCAAACGCTTGTCAATGGGCTCGAAGCAGTCTTCCTCCTCGTCCGACTCGTGCTTGAGGCCCTTGTCTTCCATCTGCGCGGTCATGGCTACCGACAGGCCGGCCGCGCGCGGCTGCAGGCGCCTAACCGGTCCCGCCGTAGGCTTCCGGGCTGATCACGTCGCAAGGCCAAGCGGACTGACGGGCGGGCCAGCAGAAAGGCCACCGATGCGACGGCGCCTGCCAGGCGAGCGGCGGCAGCGCAGAGATGCGCAGGCGTCAGGCAAGTACGTGCGCCAGATCGCGGCGGCGGTGGCGATGGTGGCGGCGGCGAGGTACCTCCTGGCCGGGCGCGGTGCTGACGATGGGCGGGATCACAGGCAGTCAGCTCAGCGGGCCCGCCAGTGGCCCAGCAGGCCCCCCACCGTGGGCAGGGGAGGGGGGGGAGCTGCTGGTGCCCGTCGGATCGGCGATTGCATCGGACGGCATCGGGACGACCCGCACTTGGGAGCCTGATCCGGCCTGTACCGCCCGAAGGGCCGGCCAGGACGGGGCCAGCGAGCGAAGAAAGGAGGAAGTGGCACTCCCAATGGGGGCAAGGGCTGCGAAAAGCCAGCCCAAAAAGAATTCACAAAGGTTCAGAGGGGCCTAAGAGCGGTGAGCAGCTACAAAGGGGCCTGAGGATGCAATGGTAAAACAGGGGGAGGATGGATCACTCAATAAGTACGAGTGAGGAGCCTCAGATCCGACAGACTAGCTGCCGGGAAGCTATCACCCTAACGAAAGCCAGAGCCCGCAGCGAGAGCACGGCCAGCTCGCAGATGCAGAGCGTGGGCCATGGACCGCTGCAGGGATACAGAGAGGCGCATCCGATATACCTGAGCCCACGAGCCCGCGGCGTTGAAGTCGGCTGGCTCGCCGCGTCTGCGGGACACAGCCCGCCGCGCAAGCCTAGCC
>WELB01000065.1:345517-361896 GCA_009602725.1 Spirogloea muscicola
TGGCAAGCCAAGACGGCGGCGCATAGCATCGCAAAACAAAGCATTCTCCATCCGCAAGCCCGCATGCAAAGGCAAAGCGCGGAGCCACTCAGACGCTCCCAGAGACGAAACAGATAGGAGCCGAGCCTGGCCTCGAGCATCTCCTTGGAGGAGACTCCGGAGATGCTCCAGTGGTTGCTCGTCTGCAGCACGGGTAAACCGCGATTGAGCCTTGACATCAGAAACGTCAGCCCAGGCAGCAAAACTAACAGGCTCATTTACCAGAGGCGGGTATGCGGCAAAGAGGTCCTGTTGGCATGCTTTGAGAGTCACTTGGAAAGGCAGACTCCCCTGAACCACGGTACTGATGTGAGGCGCCAACACACGTTGTTGCCCAAGGAGGAATCGTCCAGATATGGACGAAGCCACCTGGGCCCAGCAGCCAAGGTACGCTGGTCTGCACAAGCGGACCAAGGGGCGACAACCAAGCCCACCGAGACGGATGGGCAGCGTACATTGCACCAGTGCTGCTGGGGACTGCTCTAGAAGTGGGTGAGCAATCATGTCAGCTAGGCATCGTTGGAGCCTGACATCTATGGATGCATAGACCTCATCCATGGTAACCGAAGGTGGGACCGTTCTTAAGAGGTAACACGGCCGCTGTGCCACACTCCTGGTCAAAATGGCCACTGCCAACTGAGAGTCCCCGAGGGTGGGGAGCTCTGGCAGGACCTGCATATATCCTTGGAGACGAGCAAGGACAGCACCCTCCGAGAAAGACGGGTCCCCCACAGGCACTCCCAAGATCTTCAAACCGCCCTCTGGTGTCTGACAAGATTTAGGCAACGAGGGAAGGAGGGAAAGAGGGATGCCGTTGGGGGACCAGGCAGAGCACTTAGCAGAACTTATCCCAAGCCCGATGAGCTGGAGCTGGTGCTGAAGCGTGCCAAAAGCTCGCAGCACCTCCTCTGGGGGGCCGAGGAGCGTAGTATCATCCGCGTAACTCGGGAGGAGAACGCCAGGGTGAGCGCTCGCCGTGTTGCGCAAAGCACGGTGATGCGCCAGAGGAAAGAGAAAACCACCCATGGGATCACCTTGACATGTCCCCGTCTTTGACTGCAAAACAGCCAAAGAAGTCCCTGCCCCCCACAACAATGCAGATGGCGAGCCATACATGCAGCGGAAGTGACGGAAGGAGGGTGGGAAAGTACTGCCTTAGCTCCTCGGCGATAACCTGCCGATCTACGGAGTTGAAGGCGTTCTGTACGTCCACGCTCAGGGCCAGCCAATGGGGGTTTACATCCAGTGCCGCTCGTACCCCGTGCACCAGGGTCTCAGCGCCAGCACGCATCCCAGCCCCAAACTGGTGGGGATGGAAGTGCGCCTGGGCATCGTCCTGGATCTGCATGAATAGGGTAAATCACAGAGCTACGCACGAAGCTCCAGCAGTGGGGGACTTAGTAACCCCGCAGTCAGACCAGCAACAATGCCGAGAGAAGAGGCCAGCCCTGCTGCTGCCTGCTGCCGCAGCCGCCGCCACAGCTCTGCTGCTGCCGCCCGCTGCCCAGCCTGTCGCCGCAGCTCGTCACTGCGGGCCTCACCTGCTTTTTGCAAGTGCTATGGCTGCGCCCCATGTGGGAACAGCTACTGACCCTCAGTGAAGTCACCGACTTCTGGCGGTGCCTCACGGTAAGTCTCCCGCTGTGCTGTGTGCGCGTGTGTGCGCTGGCGTTCTCCTGTAAGAGGGTTGCCTCCAAAACACCCTATGTCCGAAACACAGACCAGGACGGTCTGACTTTAAATATGTACAGGGATCGGCACGTTACATTGGCATCAAAGGACCTCTTGCATCTAGCCAGTCTCAAGAAATCTTGATACACGGCTGAAAGTGCAAGGATCCTTCTGTGTTCTGGACTAATTTCTCCAGAATGTATGTGGAGCTGTCATCGGCGAAGCGGCACGTGTGCCATCCTCTCGCCTTGGACATCTACGCACCTGGAATTCGAGATGCCGAGTGGCTCTTCTTCCCGGCGGCAGTCTGTATTGCGAGGTCAGTACTTGCCTGCGTGAACCACCAGGGACTGGCGGGGTGCCGGCCTGTATGGCACGGAAGTGAACTCGGTCGCCGTCGGGCGGCAGAGTCTGGCCAAATGCCAGGAGCCGGTCAGTGTTCCAGCCCTGGTCCCTCCCTCCTGCTGCTTGTACAGCTTAGTGGTTTGGCGGTATGGCACACTTGCTGTCATGATTGTTTGTATGTCTAGTGCACCGGTCCTTCTGAGTATCATCCTGTAAGTATGCATTTGCGGTATGTCTGCCGCCTCGATTATCCGTCACTGTGTGGTACATAAGGCATGGAGTCACCATGAAACGCCGGACTCCAGTACGTGTCCTAGCCCTCCTCCACCGGCAGTGCCACCTCTTGAGGTCGAGGAGCTCGCCAACGATCTGGCGGAACTCCAGGCACCAAGTGCGGATGGCCTGACCTCCGACAACGCGCCGGGCACCGCACGCTTGCTGGAGCTCCATGAGGCCGCAGTCCCATGTAGGGACCCGGCATTCGCCTCCTTCACGGGAGCGCTGCTGGAGGAAGTACAGACGCTCATCGCCCGTATGTGCAAGGGCGAGCGTTGGATCCGCAAACTCAGGCCAAAACAACGAAAATCGCAGCTGGGGCGTGCCCGGCCCGCCTCTCCGGTCAAGTTCACCTAACAGACCTTCAAAGGCGGCCTCAATGCCTGACTGACTGAATGCGAGAATATTGGCTTGGTTCCTGCACTGTGGCATGGGCGCGCAACACCGAGTGGGTCTTGCAGCCACGTACCTCTCCGGTGATCCTGCACAGTGGTGGGACAGTGTAAAGAAGTCCACTTTGGGGGTCTACAATCAATGGGACTTCTTCGTAAGATCGTTGTCGAGCATGTACGGAGAAGTGCACGCCGAGTTGAACGCACGCCACGAATTAGATGTGATAAGGATGCGCAACGACGATTTTGATGACTGCATTCGCCGCTGCAACATGCTGCTATCGAAGCTCAATTGCAGGCCAATGGACAACGCGGACCAGTGTCAACGTTTCAAGCGGGTCTTCTGGAGCATGTGGCTCTGCCAGCTCAATTGGATGCGGTCACCTTCAAACCAGCGATTGGATGCTGTCACCTTCAAACCAGTGGACACGGTGGAGCGTCTCATCAAGCAGGCGCGTCAATCGAGCTGACAAAGCCACGTGCTCCGGAGCCCAGCTTTGTACCGTTGACATAAGTCCGCGTTGTCCATCGGCCTGGAGTTGACTTTTGAGAGCAGCATATGGAAGCGGCGGACAAAGTCCTCAAATCGTTGTTGCACGTTCAAATCACATCTGACTCGTTGCGGGCTTGGGTTTAGGGTTCAACCCGGCGTGCACCTCGCCGACATGCTCGACAACGATTGCACAAAGAAGTCTCACTCGTTATAGATCCCTCGGGTGGAGGACTTCTTGACACTGTCCCACCACTGGGCGGGATCTCCGGATAAGTAAGTTGCAGCAAGACCCAGACAGTCTTGCGCGCCCGTGCCACATTGCACGAACCATGCCAGGATCTCCATAAGCCAGGCGTGTGGCCGCCTTTAAAAGATTGCCCACTGAACTTGGCCGGAGAGGCGGGCCGGGCACACCCCAGCTGTGACTCACGTACATTGGCCTTCAGTCTGCAGATACTACGGTGCCTTGCACATACAGGGGAGGAGCGTCCATACTTACGGCAACAGCACTCCCGTGAAGGAGGCTACTGCCAAGTACCTACTTGGGGGACCGTGGCCTCATGAAGCTCCAGGAGGCGCGAAGTGCGCCGCGAGTCGTTGGAGGTCAGGCCATCCGAGCTTGGCGCCTGGAGTTCCGCCACATCGTCAACGAGCTCATCGACCTCGGGAGGTTGTACCGCCAGAACCTCTGGTGGAGGAGGGCTAGGGCAAGTACTGGAGACTCATGCCTTATACACCACACATTGGCGAATCGAGTCAGAGGCGGCAGATATATCACGGATCCTTACTGGCAACATAATACTTAAAAGGATCGGTTCCCAGACCAACAAGCAAGCATGACAGCACATGAGCCATATCACCAACCACAAAGCTGTACAAGTAGCAAGGAGGGACCAGGGCTGGAACCACGACCAGCTCCTGGTGTACAGCCATACTTTGCCGCCCAGCGGCGACCGAATTCACCTCCGTGCATCGGCACAGTGCGTGGATGTTAAAGCAAAAGGGTAGCCATGTGCAGCTTCGCCGATCACAGCTCCACATACAGTCTGGAAATGTTTTCACGCGGAAGGAACATATAATTCAGGACGATCCTTGCACTATCAGCCGTAAGACAACATATTCACGAGTCTGGCTAGATGCAAGAAGTCCTCTGTAACAAAGCAATGCCTGTGCACAAGGTCAGGGTCAGAGCATCCTGTTTGGAGTTCGGACATAGAAGCTCCGAGACAAACCCTCCTAAAGAGTGGAAAGCCAGCGCATACAGCACAAACACGTGCACACAGCGTAGCGGAAATTTTACCCTGAGGCACCACCAGAAGGCGGTGACTCGACTGAGAATCAGCGGCTTCATAGCTGTTTCACATGGGGCGCAGCCGTAGCACTTACAGAGAGCCCACGAAGCCCGCAGCCCAAACCACAGTAGGTGCACACGCCGTCTGTGCCGGACTCTGCGCTCTCTAGGCATGGGGGCGGACGCAGGCGCGGCACGACGCAGGCGCGGCACGAGGGTGAGGCTTGCCAAGCGAATTGCTTGGCAGGGGCCGCTTGTCCCGGCTTGGGCCGCTCACGGCGATCCCAGCGCTGCCTGATAGGCCAGGTTCGGTCGTTGGCTAAGCTGGTTGGCCGATCCGACCACGGGTGGTGGGCTCCATCGCGCCGCCTCCACGCCTCGCCACCGCTTCTGTAGGCGGGGGCTGTGATGAGAAGCGGCTCTCCGAATGTGATGGGCTTTACTGCTTGTCTGGCCCCTTCAAAGTTGGCTCGTTCTTCTTCTGGGCTGGCCAATCACAGGCATCACCCTCTACTGATGAGTCTCTCTCAATGGCCAGCCTAGGAACGGACAAGGAAGAAAGGGATGGAAACAGTCCAGTGGAGGGCGATGGCTGTGATTGGTCAGCCCAAGAATGACAAAGTTCGAAGAGGGGGAAAAGTGAACGACTAGGAGAGGCTCTTTTGAAAAAGAACGTGGCTGTCTCAAAGAAGTGAGCTCCTTCAAAGGGCGTGCCTCACTGCAAGTAATGGAAGGAGAGCGTCATTCTGACACTAGTATTAGACAAGCTGCGGCTCGCAGTACAAGACTGGCTGTGAGCGCCTCCTAAGTCCAAGGCACTTACGGAGCTGCCATGACACAGGCAATGGCATGTGGGCTGACCAAGAAGGACATTCCCTTTGAGAAAAGAGGTGCAAGCAAAGAAGAAATGATCTGGATTCTCATGAGTGCCAGTGACTGCTCAGGAACCAACTTGGAGAATGAACAAGAGCGCCGCAAAGGTGCCAGTCAGCAAGGACGCGTACTAAGTTCCTCCATGGCACTTAATGATAGTCCTGCACTTGATTACCTCCGGATTTTCTAGAACGAACGATAATCAGGTGGTATGCCCATGAGGTGGTATGGTCTTGCCATGACAGGCCTGGCCGTATATGTATCTCTCTTAACAGAAGAAGCAGAATCTCTGTGATTTCATGTCCACAGCAGCTCTAGGCCTTTCATCTCACAGTGCTCACGGTGCACTTGACATCGTCTCTGATATCTCCCTATCAATGTGCCATTGTCAGTGAGCCTTGACACTTCAGCTGACGTGAAAATCTCACCAGATACATAGTAGGAGGGCTTAGAAGGCCTTAATGCAATGTGAACTTAGCGGGCATTACTTTGTCTGAAGTAGATGCTTGCAAATGCAAGGGCGAAGAAGATATGATGAGGTGGTGGAAAGAGAAGTTCTTGAAGCTGAAAAGCAAGATGGAACAGCCTCTGTCGGCAAGGTATAGCAACAGCATTAACGTCCGCACTCCATTGTCTTCAACATATGTTTTCAGATTTTATTGACTATGCACAAGCTAGAGCTATTACTCCCTATTTAATTCTAGGAATCTAAGTATGGGCTAAATGGGCAATCAGGTAGCAGGTAAAAGCAACTAAATCGGGCACTGCATTCATACTTACATCTTAAGTAAGAGCCCTCTTTGCCGTGCTAATGAGCTCATGCGCCTATGGGCTTCTGGCTTGAGTGATGACAACGCACGCATGACCTTCCTAATAACCTTTTCAGGCAACTGAATCCTAGAGCTCTAAAGCACCTCTCAATTGAAGCACATAAGCAGCAATGCGATAACTGGTGAAGTCCAGATGTAATTGGGTCTCTGCCACCCTCCCAATGTCAAAGTGCGCTAAAGCATTGTCCAGGAATATTTGTAGGACAGCATCTGCAGAAGCCAAAATGTCATGACACTCAGATCAGGTCTTTGATGAGGTTCAGATGTAACTGCAAGAACCATGGCTGGCTTTCATTCTAGCTTGACGTATCTGCTGTGATCACTAGAACAAACAAGCCTATACTCATAGCTTGACGACCTTAGGTCAAGGAAGCCACTACGCAATCTCCAGTAAGACATTCAAGTCCTTGCAGAGGACTTACGGTCTCGAAGCTCCCCCGAGATGATGATGGTTGTTCCGTCATCACTAAGTGCCTCCAGTGTGTGAACGAGGCTGCCTACGGCCTCGTGGCTGAAGACGACATCAGATGCAACCACTGCATATATAGAACAGGTATGCACGCCTGTGCTGAGCAGCTAGCTGGCCAGGAGAAAGAGGGGAAATTCATATACGCTGTGATGAGACGTTGACAGAGTCTTGAGAGCAACTGAAGAGAAACTGCCAATCGGTACAGGTGCAGGTGTTGATGGTGGCATCATAGGAGCAGGTTCCTGTTGCTTGAACTTCCATCCCAAGCCTGAGTGAATTTGATGCTACAAATGCAGAGGTAAATGTATAATAGGTATATATAACCCATCACCTATTGATTCCATTGAATTCTGGACAAGTACATGCAACTGCATCCTATCTCACCGTAGTCTGGAGCTGGCGATACCAGGTCGGCATCGATTTCATCTCCCCAGACCAGCTCTCTGGCTGTGGCGTAGCCGCTGGCAACTAGCTCGGGAATGTTCTCCCTGAGGTTCTTCTCCAGGAGCGCGAGCTGGCCAAAGACGTCAGTCAGGACCACACGAGCTCCCAGAAGGGCTGCCACACAGCTGCTGCGACACGTCAGCTGTGGCGCCAGGAACATGAGGTACTATAAGTGATGTCTGACGGATTGGCCTCCCTAAATCCCTAAAAACCTAAACCCCACGCCCTATACCCAGACACATGCTATTGTGACTAGCCAACAGGCCAACTGCAGCGCTTTTGATAGTACTCAATGGATGGTGATAAGTAAGCAGATGCTCCATGACACTTGCCATTACATAAGCAACCACAAAGGGAACAGCATTGGCTCCACTGAGACTATGACCTTACTTACTCACCCCACAAGACCGCAGCCTGCCCCAAGCTCAACCACCGAGGCGCCCTTCAAGCTCAGCGCCCCTGTGTCCGCAGCATGCTCCAGGAATTTGGCTAGGACAACGCCACTGTCCCATAGGACAGAGCCCGTCACACCAGCCTTCATCTGCCAGCGGTGGAATGGAGCGTGCATCAGAGTACTTGATGCAAGCTGGAGAAGAATGTGTATAAGTTGTGCGGAAAGGGTGATACAGCACCAACTTACATACGAGCTGTCATGTTCTAGTTGCGGCTTTGGTAATTGCAGACCCGCCACAACTGTGTCTGAGTTGCCAATTGAGGATCAGATTGTCACCCCCTCGATTGAAGAGGAGAAGAGGCATCCAGCACACGTGCGACATTTGACCTTAAGCTGGCGGGTGCTCTATCTCTCTGCAAAATCTTCTTGCAACTTCAATTCCTATACAGTATTGATGCTTCTGTAAGAGCCTGGTTACCAGATGGACAGCTAATGTGCTCAGATAATGCAGCCCAACAGGGGGAAGTACTGATGCCAGGGAATGCACTGCTGCTGTGGGAGAGACACTTTGTGGGACAGGCACCACCACTGTGAAACAGACACTTGTGCAAAGACCATTGCCAACGCAGTTTTGCACCGGACAACCACCGCCGACATCGGCGACGAAGCCGTCACTCGGGCTGAATCTGGTGTTTGCCAAGAGGCTAAGGTGTACGATTCAGTTTAAGATTATAGAGATTGAGGGTTTAGGGTTCTAGAAGTTAGGGATTTAGAGTTCAGGGTATAGGGTTTAGACAGGGCTTGGGCTATATTCTGGAGGCTCGCACCAGCGCCGAGGGCGCCTGGAGGACGCGCAGATGCTGGCCGGCGGCGTCGAGCGCCAGGTGTGGCGCCGCCTGGGCCACGAAGCGGTTGGGCCGCTGAGACAGAGGGTCCTGCAGGCCCCACCGCAGCATCACCTGCGCCAACATTGCCGCCGCCGCCGCCGCTCTATCAGGCGCTCCGGAAGGACGGCTCGCCACATTGCAATCTGAGCTGGGGTTTACGGATCTCCGGTTTTGCGAGCTGGGTTTGGGGTTATGCGACGAGCGGGGTTGACCGCCAGGCCTGCGCACCTCTTCGGAGGCGTCCACGACGGGCTCCAGCGGCAGCTGCGGGCAGCCGAGGCGGACCAAGCCGCCGCCGCCGCCGCCGCCGCCGTCGACGGCGGCGGCGGCGTTGTGGGCCATCGCGACAGGTCCATGGCTCGAGACAAGTTGCAGACAGCGACTGGCTCAAGTCCCCTCTAATTTTCTCAATGGGCGAGCACCTTCTACTTTTCCTCTAAGCCGCATACGCACACCGAAGGTCCGCTGTGGCCGACGCTTGTGCTTGTAATCAATGATGCGATAAGAAGCTCAGTGTTGATTACCGCCAAGAACATGGAACGAACGGAGTGAGCATGCAGATGGAGGCCCTCAGACATGGCTTCTGACAGTGTCTTTCAATGGTGCCCTCTTTCTTCATTCATTTGGGCTGCTTCCTGCAACTCCAACCTAGAAGTGGAAGTTGGCGCTTTTCGGGCCCTTGTCAAGTCTTTTCGGGCTGGCTGTTCACAGCCCTTTGACTGAGCTTCCCTAGTATGTTGTCGTGATTGGTAGAGTAGAGGAGTCCTTCCTCGGCTTCTCATTCTTCGGCTTTGGACATTGTCCATTCTTTTTGGGCTGGCTTTGCCAGCCCCTCTTTCTTTATGGGCGAGCCTTCTTCTTCTTTGGGAGAGCCACTTGTGTCTTTCTTCGCACGGTAGGTTGACCGGCAGGCCGTTGCGAGTTGTTGATTAATACACAGAACGGAATCCTTCACCTTGCATCAACGTGACGTCGCTGGTCTGGGATTCAATTTGACGACCAGCGGCCGCCGTCGCGGTGACGGTAACGGCGCGCAAAAGGGGTGCCTCGCGCCCAATCAGTCAAGAGTTCATTATGTGAATTCCATCAATTTCAATGGTTTAGCTGATATGCTCTCGTCACACCTGGAACCGTTTGGGGGGGGGTCCCAGCAGCAGGTTCGTGGGGGCCTTCCTGCTAACCCATTTCCATTTCCTTAAGAAGCCTTCTTAACCGCCCCCATAACCGCCCCTCCTAGCCCCCCCCCAAAAACGCCTTCCAAGGCCGCCGTCTTCCTCGGCGGCGCGCCTCGCGGCGGCCTTTGCGCCGCAAATCGCGGCGGTGGCGGCGGCGGCGGCGGCGGNGCGCCGGCCAGGCGCGCCGCCGCTGCCGGCCTAGGGCGGGCGGCCGTGCCTCGCGCTCCGCCGGGCGCTCCGGCAAGTAGCGACTCCTCGCGCCCAGGCCACTCTGTCTTCCTTCTGGTCCTCACAAAGACGGCCGCTTCGAACGGCCACAGGCTTGCTTGGTTCCGGTTGCCCCGAGTGCGACCTTGCAATCAGATAGCACTGTGCCTCGACTCGCATCCGTCGCCTCAGCTCGTCCTTGACCCAGGCCGTCCTCGCTGATGGCCTCGTTCCTGATCGTCGCGCTGGCTCTGCGGTAGCTCTCGCTCGCCGTGCCATGCTAATGGCGTCCTGCAGCTCATGACCTACTTGTTGGAGGAGGTCTTCTCCAGACCTTACTCATACTGTGGTTACCCTCTGACGATTTGGCTCAGGAGCAAGATGGCAGCAAAGAAAGAGGCGGAAAAGCACGAGAAGATCATTCGCGGCTTGGTCAGATTGCCGGAGAACCGCAACTGCATCAACTGCGGCAGCCTGGTGAGTGCCTTTTGCCCTCATTTGTGTGTACGCTGTCTCAGCATTCTGTCTTCATCCTTGAGAGTATGGACCTTGAACAGCTGCTAGTCACCGAGTCATGTTTGAAAAGCATGTGCACTATCAAGCACTGTACTATCGACTTCTCATTCTCGAATGCTCTCCTTATTGAGCTACCTGATGTCAGCATCGCAAAGACGCATCTCGCAAACAGTTATATGTGGTGTGCACCTTCAAGAAGCGCTGAAGGCTACCTGTGTGCTCTTGGCTGCACTTGGCCATCTAGATCACTTATCTCTGGATTGGCTGTCTATTCTGTCTGCAGGGACCACAATATGTCTGCTCTACGTTTTCTGTCTATGTCTGCACTGCCTGCAGTGGAGTGCAGTGAGTTTTCCACCATAACCAGGGCTTCACCAAGCAGGGCTCCAGCTTTGCTCTGATATGGTGATGACAACAATGATGACAGCTAAGCTAAGCAAGTATTATGCACTTAGCCATTTCCATGCCTCTGTTGATCACTTTTTGTGTTGTGTTACTTGGAGTCTGGCTGATAAATCGGAGAGAGTGCTGTCTAAATTGACCTCGTTGCCGCTGCAGCCGGGAGTTCTCCCACCGGATCAAGTCAGTCTCCATGTCAAACTTCACGCCAGATGAAGTAGCTGCCCTACAAGCTGGCGGGAACGAGGTGAGTGTGTAATGGTTAGAGAGTATGGCTACTGCCAATCCACAGAATCGAACAGATTAGATCCTGCAGAGCTTGCATTGAAATCGTGTCCTGTCCTTAATTATTACAAGAGCATGTATTAGAACTCCTATTCGACAACTTGACAAACAGGAGGGATTGGTATTTAAGTTGACATTGACTTCACAGGTGCTTGTTGTTGGGGATGACATCCGCCACTGCATTGGTGGTTTTGCAGAAAGCTCGGCAGACTTTGATGCGGGAGTACGACGTCGCACGCAATGGCTTGCCAGATAACAAGTAGGTTCAGCACCTATGTATCTCTGTATGGGTCTTTGGGGTTACACTGAACGTCCTCCCTTTGCTTCGCGTTCCTGCTCATTCAAGGACTGCTTTACGAGAATGACGAAGTTGGCACATGCTTATTAGGTCCAGCTCACTGGCGCAAAGTGTATGTCCGCCTTTCAGCAACCCAGACAGACTACGGGAGTTCATCAGGGCTGTTTACGTGGATAAGCGGTACACTGGAGAGAGGCCTCCACCCAAGTCGACGCGCTCAGTAAGTCGCAAACTAGTGTTCGCATGGGACATGCTCACATTCATGAACATCAGTAAACACATAGGTTTCGGCAAGTATTATTTGATCACTGCACTGAAGACTGCAGTAATGGTCGCCTTTGCTGTCATAGGCTGACAGGGACGAGTTGATACCGCCACGAAGATTCTCAGACACCCGGGGAAGTCGTCAAGAGAGTGAGAGGTTTGCACCTCGGCGAGCTGACTCCGACAGAGGCAGCCGGTACGAGGACCGGCGCTATGAGGACCGGCGCTATGACGAGCGAGCGTCTGGGGTTGTAGGTCGGGTGGACTCTGATGGCAGGGACAGAGAGTACGACGATCGACCGCCCAACGACAGAAGGTTGGATCCTAGGGACCGGAGGTCATACATTGATCAGAATCGGCGGAGTGATCCGCCCTTTGACGATGATCGTAGGTCGTCTCGTGACGACCCACGCAGGTCCCAAGGCTATGACGATTCTCCCCCTCTCAGGCCCGTAAGAGACATACTGGGTCAGGACGCCAAGCTGCGCATTGGGAGCAGGGAGTTTGGCCAGTCTAATGGACACTATGATGACGACACCCTCTCCCAGGCCTCCCGAGGATCATCTGTAAGCTGCTTGTTGCTCGTGCATCTGGTAGATGTACGGAGATTGTTATGAATCGTGTGGTTGCGGCTTGAGTTACCTGGTCAAGCCTTCTAGTCCCATCATCAAGCTCTCACATCATGCTTCTTTACAAAATTTGCGATGCCTTATACACGAGGCATGTCATGGCTTTTCAGCCATGTCAACAAGGTGCAGCAAGTGCACTGGGACTGAGAGTGCTTCATGAACGTCAGCTTACCTAAGCCGGCGCAAGCTTTCACAGCTGGTTCTGTTATGGTGCAGGTTCCGGGAAGGAAAGACAGCAGAACCACCCAGGACGAGGTGACCGGCTCAAACCGAGAGAGCGAGATTCTCAAGCGCCAAACTGCAGGCAGCCTCATAGACTTCGCAGCCGAGTCTGAGAGCACAGCCACGAGTGTGCAGCAACAACCTGTTGCAGACCCCTTTGCTGCTCTAGCAGTGGCCACCACACCTGGGCCGCAGCTTGGTGGGGACCAGTTTGGAGCTCCGCCAACGACCAGTTGGGCAACTTTTGACAGCAACCCAGCTTTTGGCGCGGCTCCGGTTGCCGGGCCCGGATTTGCTGCTCCCTTTGTCCAAGCACCAGCTGGGCTTGGCCCCATGGCTCCTTGGGCAGCACAGGCTCAGTTGGCCTCACTTTCCGGAGGCATGGGCGGCTTGTTTGGTGTTCCTCCTAGCCAGCCGCACTTACCTCTTCCATACCAGGCAAGAATGTTCCCGTGATTACAGATGATTGAAGTGCTGATAGGGGCTAAGAAAGTGGTCAGCAGCAGGGCTTAAGATTGACCCTGCATGGTCTGAGTTGTGGTCCTTCAATGTGCCTTGTCGTTGAATTCATGTCTGTTTGTTGACGTTGTATGCTGAGTGCTTGAATGGTTGCGCACGGTTTGTGTGCTGATTAATGAGCCCCTATCATAAGAAGCTTGGCTTTCTCACTGCAGAGACAACCACAGCAGCAGTACTTTTTCCAGCAGCAGCCACCACAGCTGCAGCAACAGCAGGAGCAGCAGCCACAACCGCAGCTGCAGCAGCAGCAGCAGCGGCAGCAGCAGCAGCACCAGCCGCTACAGCAACAGCAGCCACCTGTGCAGCAGCAACAGCAGGCGTGGATTGCCTTCGGGGACTCTGGTGCCCCAGCCGAGCAGTTTGGTAGTGGGCAGCCCTCCCAGCAACAGAGTCAGCCTCCACAGTCCCAGTTCTTCCAGCCCACACCCGTCTCACAGGTGCAGTTTTCTCAGCAGCCTCAACAGCAGTTCCAAGAACAGGGGTATATGAACCAGCAGCCACCTTTGCAACAGCAACATTTTGCCGAACAAGCACAGGGACAACACCAGCAGCAATCTGTGCCTCAAACACCGCAACCACAGATGTCAGGGCTTGTAGAGCAACCTCAGGCAGCAGCATCACAGCAGCAGCAGCAGCAGCAGCAGCCGGTGCAGCCCTTTGATCAGCACCAGCCAGGTGCAGTCCAGCAGCAGCAACCTGAGCCTGGACAGCAGCGACAATTGGATACTTTCAGCCAGGCTGCACACCTGCAGCCGCAGGCTTCCGATGCCTCTGTCCAAACACACCAGCAAGGTGGTGTAGTTGCTGGTGATTCAAATTCTTTGGTACCAGCGGAGACGCCAAAGCAGGTCTCTGAACGAAGGGAGATTCCAGAGGTATGTCCAGAGGTTCTGCATCATTGACCTATCACTGACAACTACTTCGGTGTAAGAGTTGAGACAAGTAGTTTGCCAAATCCTTGCATCAGCAGGATGTGCCATTTATCAATACTTTCTTAGCACTGTCATCTTTTCGCCCTTGCATCATTCAATCAGAGACGCGTGACTTGCTGGCTGGAAGGCATAACCATGTGTGATACTCCCATTTGCAGGATTTCTTCGTGCCGGATAGATTCATGCCGCCGGTCGTCCCTGGCGTTATATACCCGCCAGTGGCCGTCAGCCAGCTCTATGGAGTACCCCCCCCTCCATATGCCCCTTTCACCTCAGTGATCCCTGTGAGTACATTGACCTTCATGGCCCAGTAAATAGCTGGTTTATGGGCTTTTAGATCACTTTGTATATCGGTACGATGTGTGGCACTCATGTTGCAGAAGATGGGATACTGAATGCTTGTCATATTCGCATGACTATGTGTGCTCTTGCTCATGCAGGGCTCAATGCCAGCCTTTTCACAGCCACCCAAGTCGAGGAACCCATTCGATGACCCTCCAGGGCCTGCTTCTGATCCTATTGTGCAGCCAGTAAGGATTCTGCTTTGACTTGGCTGTTGCAGCTCTTCTGATCCTCGCTGACATCTCTCATCTTATGTCTGAAGCTTGCATTGCTGTTGCTATCCAATCCACTTCACACTAGCAGACATGCTCTCGTGGTCAGCCAGTGATAATTACTGTGAATCATCAAGCTATTTGCATTTGTTTGGGAAATAGGCTGCCCGAATAAGCAGTACTTCATGCATATCTTGCTCGTATCTCACATGTTGGGTGCATCATGCGTGACAGCCATTTCCCAATATGGGCTCTGTGCAAGCTGCTCTGCCACCTCATACTCAGCCGCCAACTTTGACCCCAGTTTCATGGGGCACTCTACCTCCCACCTATCTTCCCTCGCACCAGCCCCCTGTAGCTTACCCCCCACCTGGTGAGTTGCCTGCTTTGCATCACTCGGTTCTGACCTCAATTGTTTTTTATGTTGCAGCTCTTCTTGCACTTTTGTCTATGTTATCAATGGGTAGCATTGCCATACTATCGAGGTCTCACATCTATGTGCTGCTTCTGGTGCAGGAGGTTACGTGCAACAATCAGGAGCCATTCAGGCGCCACCAAACACGTGAGAGTCCCATTTCTCGTGACTGTGTCCTAGCAACACATTGAGCATATGTAGCAGCAAGAGTCACAGATATGGAACAAAGCATGACTTTGGTATCCCACGCAGCACGTCCATAAGTATCTGTTGACCAGTGCCGATGGAGCTTAACCACCTTCTTTGTTGTTGCAGCTTGCCAGGCGGGTCTTTCCATGCAGCCCCCGCTTATGCTGCACCGCAGCAGCAGCCTCCATTGCAAGGCAATCCATTTGGCTAGGCTTGGGCATACATGAAGTAGAGGAGCTCTTGACTCTTGGTGCTCGTACTATTTGCCGGCTGTGGACAGCTAGACTGTGGTCTTTCACCACCAGGATAGGATAGTACAATGCAGGCGCAGCTGATGTGATGGCCGGCACTCTTCATTATGTAGGTCTTGATCGAGTAGGTGCTGCAACGTCGGTCAGGCTGCTGCGAATTGGAATTGTTGCTGTTTGCGGGGGCTCTAATGGACCTGTGCTGTTGCTGCCGTCGCTGCTGTGTGTGGATATGTGTAGTGCTTCCTTTTCGGTCGTCAGAGCTTTAAGGTGTGCTCGACATATTTATTGACAGCGAGAAGGGCGGTTGGTGGCGGGGCCTCTGGGCACGGACTTCAGTGTTTTGGGTCGTCGTTGCAGGTTGAGAACTTGCAGTGAGACCACAGCCTCCGAAAGGCCTCATATTGAGATGCTCTGGAGAGGTTTGCTCTCCTGAGCTCCACAATTCGTCAGCCACGCTTGCACCGTTTGGTGAGGTGGGTCGCAGACCTGAGCCTCACTGGCGAGGCACTGATGGTGCAAAAACGGAGGGCTGTATGCGAGGCCGTGAGGATGTCCATAGAAGTGGTGCTACAAATTCTTGCCTTATCCGACACCTAGTCACGCTCCGGGTTAGGCACCCTGCGCAGCAGCCAGCCAGTGGCTAGACGCTGGCAGTCTTTTGGCTGGAGTCAGCCGGAGAGGCCCAGGGACTCCAACTTCAAGGCACAAGTCACGGGAAATTTTGTACCCGACTAACTAACGAGTGAATCGGCAGTCCCGCAGCTATCGACACTTGGCGGCCACCCTTCCGCCTGCGCTGGGCAAAAGGGCGCCCACCTCGCCCTCCCTCGCTCGCACGCATCCCTCGCTCTTCCTCCACCCCCATCCTCTGTCCTGAACAATGTATTGGCTTGAATTTGCCTCCCTTTCAATTCATGCGCCCCGCGCGCCTTCTCTCTGTCGCGCTCTTCAGAAGAAAGGGCTCCCCCATTGAGGATATTGTCCATTCTGAGGATAAAAAGACAAAAAAAATAGGGGCTGGAAAGCCAGCCCAAAAAAGAACGAACAAAGTCATCTCTTCCTTCTCCCCCCCCCTCCCCCCCGACCCCCCTCCCATCCTCCCCACTCCCCCCCCCCCCAC
>WELB01000065.1:369507-380556 GCA_009602725.1 Spirogloea muscicola
CCCTCCCTCCCTCCTCCCTCCCTCTTCCCGGAGAGCGTTAATTGCGTTACCGGGGCCCTTGCCTTCCCTCACGCAGTAGCTCTTCCGAGTTGAATCCAGGAGTCCGCGTGCCAGAGATGCCGGACCCTCGAACCATTCCAGGTTTTCTCTAAGCAGATACCGGAATTTGGTTTTTCTTCTCGGGAAAGCGGAGCCGGCCGACCCACTGTTGACTTCAGGAGGCTCTTTGCGCAAAAGTCAACAGCCGCGGCGGGCGGTTGGTCAACTGCACCAAGCACATCCGACAAATCTGCAGATTTACAAAAAAAAAAAAACTAAGAAATTTGGAAGAGTGATGTTCTCAGGGGCTTCCGTGCACAAGAATACGCAGATCCCAATTGACCACGGAACTCGAAGACCGTCTGATCAGAGCCTAGTGAGCTGCAGGCCCTGGACCCTGTCTCCTCCACTTGCAGGCAGGCCGCGCTGTGGCTGCTGCTTCTGGGTCTCGTTGGGGGTGCCTCTTTTCCAGCTGCAAGTTACTCCGAGTTGCGGCTGCTGACTCGGGTTTACCAAGCTCCCAGTCGCAGTAGTCTCTTGCATGACTATGTGGTTTTGGCGCCTTTCGGCCGTTTGGACCTTGGTTATTCTACTAGTCTGGCGTTTCACAGCCCCACCACCTTTTGGAAGAGCTCACTTCTCCACCTCTGCCTCCTTATGGAACAGCCCTTCTTCTCCGTGACGGCAGGCCATGTCGGCCACGGCACCGCCACTCTCGTCACAACGACGCCAGTGGCCAAAGCGGCCAAGCACCATCCGGCCTGCACAATGTTTCGCTCATGCTCGGCCTCGCTCCGGAGCTCGACGCCGTCGGCATTGCAGCAGGGATTGGCTGCCAGCAATCTCTTCTTTTCTAAGGCCTCGGCTGCCGCCGCGCTGGCCCACGGCAGCCTATGCAGTCCGTCAAGTGGCAGGTGCCAAGGAGCGGAAGTTTACATATCATCCTCCTAGCGTCAAATCCGCTCTCGGGACTTAGCGGCGGCAGCAAGCAAATTGGACCAGACGGCCTCGAGGGTGCGCCGTTATGCAAAGCGCGGCAGCCATGCTGGCGCTCGTCGCCGAGGTTGCTGATCGGGCTGGCGTCTTCTCAAAGCAGGCCACTCGTTGCAGGTGCGGGCATCGTTGACGCTGAAGCTGGCGGTGACAATTGCATTGCGCAGGAACGACCGAGGAAGCTCGCAGGTAAATTGCAGAGCGCAGCAGTGGGCTGCTCCAAATTTCACGCCGCCAGGCCTAGAGGCCTGCTTCAGCTGCGAGGTGAGCGCCGCCCATCATTGAGGCGAACTCGTGGAGCCTAGCGGAGGGCTCTTTCTGGGTGCTCGGCAATTTGCGCTGTCTTGTTCGAGGCTAAGATGACAGTGAAACTGGGCTCTCCATACTCAACAGATCCCCCATCCCCTCCTGCCTTGGCTGGCTGTTAATTCACCAGGCCACTCAAAGCCATCAGGGCAGCCGGGCACCGGCGAGAGCAAAGAGCGTGGCTCGTACTACAGGACGAGCAGCTGCCGTTCGGCCTACTGCGCGCTAGTTGGCAAGAGACCCTGCTCCGAGTCTGTCAGACGTACCCCCGGTGAGTCGAGTGGAGCGGGCCTCGTCCCAGGCCTGCGGAGCCCGGCCCTTGCCAGAGGCAGCGGCGAAAGCCGGATGTGGCGCCGCACCTTGGAAGGGCTTGGCAGGCAATTACTGCCAGTGTCGTGCACGATTGCCTGGACAATTTAAGCAACCCTCCTGCTGTCCGTTCAGAATCAGTGCTCCTGCACGAAGTCAGCCGCAACAGTCATCCTGGAACCCGTATCGGAAGATTCATGCGCTGGAGATATTATTGTAACGCACTCGCCCAACAGTGGCACTCTCCCTAGTCATTGGCACAGCTGCACAGCACCTTCATTGGTGTTGCTTGAGCGTGTGCAAGAGTCGTCAGCCTGCATAGTTGGCGGGTCATATGCAAGAGCAAGGTTAGTGTTGGAGGTATGGAGCATGATGTCCATGCTCACCACCATTTCTTTGTGCTCCTTGACACATGTAATGCATCAGATTGTGATGCATGTTGCTTCCGAATGAAAGTTAATGATGCAGTGGACCTCACCTTTAGCTGAATGGGCTCGGTTCACAAAGCATACTCACTCGAGCATGATACGGATCCAATGGCAGTTGCCATCAATGTAGACGTACAAAGGATGGGCAATCCCCAAGCCCAGGCATACTCAGCAGACATTATTTGTTGATAACCTGAAGGTAATGGCCTGCTCAGCGGTCTTTGTGCTGATGAAGTCGTAGTGGGTAAATTGGTTGCGTGTGGCACGAGCATGTTGGGACAAGCCTCACATTCCCTTCTTGTACGCAAGCTTAGAGCATTGGTATTATAATGTGAAGCTGAACTCTTGCTCGTTCAACATCAATTTCATTGCAATGTGCAGCTTGAACTCTTGCTCGTTTGACATCAATTTCACATATCTGCTGACAGGTCACATTGGTACATACCTTACACGAGCTAAACTCTGCAGAACCTGCACACACCTGCCCACCCCTGCAAGGAAGACTACAAGGTCATACAGAACCTTGATGCCATGCTGAATGCTGACTGCGAGCACGTGGACCATTCTTAAGGAGCACTGAATTTGTAATGTATCCATGCATCTGCATGTCCTTCGGCAGGTGAGATTGTACACTGGAGCAAATGCACCACCATTGAGCCCCGCTACCTTTGTCTTGAACAAGGCTTTGAGATGTTTTGCAGCGTACTGCCAACAAGCTGAGCCTACCTGCACAATGTACATCGCAGCCGAGGAACACATATTGGGTCCAACCAACACGGTGACTACATGGTCTACGATCGGCTACTGGCAGGCGTAGATCATACACCGCAGACCACAAGGCCGGCGGCGTATGCGGCGCCACGGCGCTCGATGACCGCAGGGAGCTCAGCGCCTCGACGACCACACCGCTGCATCCGGCCTGAACCTAAGCCCTAAGTTATGAAACCTAAGCCATGGCGACGGCGGCGGCGGCAGCGGCGGCGGCGGCGGCGGCGGCGGCGGCGGCGGCGGTCGCTGAGTCTGCCAGTTGGGTCTGCGTCTTTCGGAAAGCAGGGCCCTCGTTGAGGTTCTGGCTCTGACGCTGACGCCGACGCTGACGCTGGTGCTGGCGACGCTGCTCTGCCCCTGACACTGACTCTGATCTTGGGCCTGGGCAGGAGCGCCGGAGGGAGCTTGCGGGAAACATCAACTGCGGCAACGGGTGCTCCTCCGACTTCACGCCGCCGGGCCTCGGGGCCTGCTTCCTATGCGCGGTGAGCTCCTTTGTTGGGTCTTGAGACTGCCCAATGGAGGCTTGCTCCGAGGCGTGTAGTACTGCTGGCTGTCTGGTACTTGGGTATCGTGAAGGGCCTCTGCCATTGCTGACAATGTCCCCCCTTCTGTTTGATTGATAATTTCTCCTCCCCTCCCTCTATGTGCTGACTCGTGGTTTCTGAGCGGGTCAGCTTAGCAGCGGGTGATGTGCATCTGTCAGTGTGCTTGCCGTTGTACTTGGCCTCTCAGACCCTCCATCACTCACTCTATTTCCTCCCTCTCTTGCCCCCTTCTCTCCTCCTCGCTTTCCTCCTCCTGCCTCCTCTCTCTCTTTACCCCCCTCCTTTCTTTCCCTCGACCTTCTCCCTCTTTCTGGCTGGCTTGAGTTGGCAGACCTTCTCGGTACCATCAGGGCAGGCGGGCACTGGCGTGAGCAAGTCGCGCGGCTCATACTACAAGACGAGCACGTGCAAGTCGGCCTTCTGCGCGAACACTGGCAAGAAGACCCTGCCCCAGGTCCGCCAGACATACCGCCGGTAGAGCCATGAGGGGCTGGCCACGTGCCGGACGTGCCGAACCTGGCCTTCCTCAGAGGCAGCGGAGCAGGCTGGAGTCAAAGGCGTATGCCGAAAGGGTTGGCAGTCACTCACTGCCGCCCGTTGCGCCGAGGTGGACTGTGAGAGAGAGCTGCAAGCAGCGTGCTAGGGTCTTACAACTAGTCTTGGACAAACATGCGCAAGCAGTGCCGTGGAGCCTGGGCCTGAAGAGCAGCGAGCATGTCGTTGGGCTTTGTTGCTGTGACCACCAGCCAGGCATCCCGGATGGCTGTTTCTCATGGCAGCGAAGCATCTTGGGGGATGCAAGCACAAACAAGGACATCTATACTTAGTCCGGCAAAGCCGTGTAGCATCTTCTTTCTGTAGAGCAATGTAGGGGCGAGCATGTAATGACGAAGGAAGGTATTGAGCTTGGTGGCGTGCTCCCACTACCATCGCCTCCTACTCAAAGCGACATTGATGCGTACTGCTGATATGATACAGCTGCTGCTGGCGTGGTGTCACCCTGATGAAGATGAGCTAAAGCCACAATGCACGAGTGCTTGTACGAGTAGATAATCAAAGCACTTGCACATGATGAGCAAGTTATTATGAGGGTTAGCATGGTACAAGCCCAGGCATGAATCGTAACAAAAATTGATCAGTCCAAGGGACGTGTTCTTTTCAGTGTAGTTTGCAAGTTCTCTGGGGGTCCTACTGGCTTATCAAATCTGGCTGCGTTTGGTAGGAGCTCATCATCGAGCGCTGTCTCCTTGGCCTTATTCACAACCATCTCTTCATTCTCCTGCAAGAGATTACGCATTGGCATATCAATGTGCAGCTGAGATGTGAGGCTTAGAGAATAGAGATGGGATGTTAGACTCTTGCTTGTTCAGGATGTGTTGCAGGTTTGCCAAGATTGAGGGTTGGGTAGAGGTATCTCCTCCATTTTGCTGCGCAAAGATAAGGACAACAAGCATACAACTATGCATGTCGGAAACATGGGCTATTCCCTGACACACATGCATGCAATCAGCAGGGGTCCACTCGGCATCAAATTGCTGCGTTGACCTTAAAAAACAGCGGGCACTTCTTGCAGCTACTGCAGGGGTCGCCTGGATTCAAGGGATGCTGCAGATCGAGCACACCTGGATGAGCTTTTCACCTTCTCAACCATCATCAGTTGATTCATTTTGGCATGCACTGCCACAAGCGAGCCTGCTGTGCACAACAATTCCAAGCGCAAGAAAGCAACAGATTCTACCTGACAGAAGTGATTGTAGTCTTTAACCGGCTCCCTGCAGACATAACACATGTATCGCATACAGCGACATACAACCTGCACACACCACAGCTTGTGGACAAGCCTCATCCACTTGTTTCAGGATGTTGGCAGTAATCTTCGTGGATGACTACTACATGGTGCAGGAAAGCTGGTGCTTGGTCTGTGATGACTGTAGGTATGTCTGCCCTCATCTGTTGCCACCATGAAATTGAGCCTGTGAAGGCTGAAACTAATCCTGTGAGGCTGATATTCTTAGAGTCTCAGTCCCTGGCTAACAAACGAGTGCAAAGACTTATGGCAGCACTTGCCTTGTTGCAGCCATCACTCTTGATGAGTTCAGCAGAGCAGTGTGGGCACTGTCTGACCAAAGCTTTCGTCATGAGCTGCAGAATAACATTACAGCTTTATTTAGAATCGATCCTTTCAGGGGCCACATGTCTGGCAGAGGAAGTTATAGGGAAGTAGAAGCAGAGTAGTTGACAACAAGTAGGAGTAGAAGAAGTATAAGTAGGCTATATGGTGGAGTGGCAGTAAGCAACAGGTACATCCTTCAGAAATAATATGCCGAGGTCAGGATGCAAAGTTCAGGAACAGAATGCAATACCTCTTCAATCCTTGTCCTCACATTAGTCTCAGATTTCTGTGAATACAGCAAGTGATTCTTTGATAAGCACAAGCAAACTTGCATACAAGTAACAACAATGAGCTAGTCTGAGGACTCCACTGCAAACTAACCCCAGCCCCTTGCGCCCTCGCTGCATGCTCATCAAGGAATTACCCTAGCATATGGCTTCTCAGGATCTGGACTATATGTGCTCGGAGAACTTGATAACAACATGTCCAAAACAACCTCTTCTTAGAGTCTGCCAGAGCATGTCTCAGTAAGCAATACTTGCCAAGCGGTACCTTCTCAATCTCTTCGCAGCGGAAAGGTAAGTGACTCGCCTCTCTGCATTGCCTGCAAGAGGACTGCCCATCAACTTTGGAGAAATGAATTATAGACTGTAAAGGGCAGTCTGTTTCCAATATGCCATAGGGGTCATTCTCAAGATTACACTATGTCCTCAAGTACAATATATACTCATATGTACCTAGCTAGTGCGTCATTAAGAGCAGGGATTGCATAATCGATGGCACATTGACATCTTCCAACGACATTGCAATTGTTTCCATTAAAATAAATACAAGTCACTAGATAGACCAAGCATGCCTCATTGGACAGCAACGAAGGAGTTGAACCTTCAAGCAAGATTGATTCGGACAATCCAAGACTCTCTGGTCCTCATGGAGCTCCACTGCAAAGTCACAGAAGGGGCAGTACACCTGCAAATACAATGTCACAAGGGAGTCGCAATCACTGAGCACAACCAAGACAAAGTGCTGGTTGTACCATGGTTGACCGGTTGCTGTGTGCAGTAAAGTAGCTGCACTGTCCAGCACACGAGTGCTCCACAACAAGAACTCGTGTAAAATAGAAAAGGCATACCAGACCAACAAGGCCCGCCTGTTGAACTGCAAACTGCGCCTGCCGCTGCTCGTACTTGTCGAGGATCTCAGCAGGTAGGGCTCGCCTGACCTGCTCCAAAGCAAGACCTCGTCACCAGCCACGAATACATACCGTAAACGAAACAGTCTGAAGGTGCTACTGAATGCCACATATGCTGAACAAAAGCGCATCCTTCTTCATGCATTTGCTATCAAAAAGGCCTTGTGGTAATTGGGCCTTTACACATATTCTGGTAATCCTCACTTCACTGACCTCGGCGCTAGGGAACAACTCGTCACAACCATCTGTTGCCATGCAGGGCAGAGCTCCAGTAGCTGACATCCCGCCAAACGTGGACTCTTCGATCCTTCTCCTCAGGCAACCGAAGCAGAAGAGATGACCATCTGCACACTGCAACCAGGAGCATCCAGTAGAGCTATGTACTTCATCTTGTCCACTTGTGTTTCTTCTCGCTTACTGCAGGGTGTCACAGGAGTGACATCACAAGAGACGTTGGTTGCCCAAAGCTACCAGTGCTGCTATAATTTGGCCTTACCTGCACCATGTCCTCAAAGGAGAACTCGCCACAGCAGCAGCCGCACTCTATGTGCTGGCTTTCCTTCTCGTACTGCTCATCATTGTATCTCTTTGCCAGCTGCATGTCATGCAGCTCTTGATCCTTGACATACAACCTCTGCAGCGCTGACCACTCTGCCTCAAACTGGATACTAACATGAGTGTCAGTAGTCGAGGACAGCCTCCTTCTCCGTTTAGTCAGGACCAGCGGCTTGTTCCCCAGCCACCCTGCAGTGGGTGGCCCTGCAGCAAACAGCGGATACTGAGTAGCTAGCAGCTAGGCACATGACAACAACAGTACCAAAAGGGTCAAGGCTTTTGTAGTTTTAATATCCCAAGTGGAGGCCCTCTGCTTCAGCTATGTCTTGACAACCTTATTACCACACGAGTTGCCATGTTATCAAATAGAGCAGATACATAAGTACCTGCTTCCGTGCCACTTGTTGAGGCAGAATCTGCTTCGGCCATTCGCTGCAACTCAAGCATCAGTGAGCTGTGTGTCGGAGCAATTCGGCCTGCATGCGCCTTCAGCGCTCTCCTCAGGTCCGCTTTTGATATCGTGGGGAACTCGTTGGACAGCGTCAGCAAGCACCAGTCTGCATAAGCCTGCCCGGCTTCGGGCGGCGGCGGCTCGATCTGGAAGAGCTCCTCCTTGGTGAGCGGTCTAGGGCCTGTCTGCCTGTCGCCAGCTTGTGCTTCATGAAGGCCTTCAGCTGCAGAGACCTCCTGAGGCGGTGTCGGGCAGTCACCGCTGAGGAACCTCTCGAGCACAACCTCCAGCGCCGCCTGCAGAGGAAGGCTGTCCATGGCGGCCGACAGGTGCATCCTGGCGGCCTCGCATGTGAGCGTCGGGAAGATGGCCACCAGGGTCTCTATGGCGTCGTGCAGGTCCTCCGCAGACGAGCGATGCTGCGCCATCGCAGCCTCGCGGTCGCCGTCCAGGAGGTTGATGACGGCAGGGGCGGCGCGCTCCACCACGTAGACGTCCGGCAGCTCTGGCGGGGTCCCGGACGAGCTCGCGCGTCGTCGCTGGCCAGCCGTCGCGGCGCCGGCGACCTCCATGAGCGCTCGCACGAGGCGCTCGCGCGGCTCGTCGCTCCGGCCAATCTCATCAAGAGCCCCTCCGCCAGGCACTGGCAGCACCACCGGCGTCCGAGACGGCCGCGGAAAGACCTCCGCGTTTCACGCCGCAAATCTAGCGCTGGTCACCCGGCACCCGCTCACGCCGCCGCGAGGCCCGCCGCGGCGGCCGCATCCGCCGCCGTGCGCGACTTGGCGGTCGTCTCGTTGCCGCACCGCCGCCGATATGGCACCTAGCCGTCGATGACGAAGGCTTCCGCCTCCCGCCGCCGCCGCCGCCGCCGCCGCCGCCACCGTTACCGCCGCCGTCGCGGCCGCCGCCACCGCCGCTGCAGGAGGCCTTGGCCAAGGGCCGCGGCGGGGGGAGATCGCCGGTACTACCGCAGGTGGCGGAGGTCAAGCGGAAGTCGAGCGGCCAACGATCATCCATATGTTTGAATCCCCATGGAAACATGCAAACGGGGAGTTCACCGGATTCCTGGCCCCCGCTTGCTGCTCGCTGGTTGCGTCCGTTTCAGTAGCTTCGGTCCTCTCCTTGGAACGGATTGCTACGCCACTCCACAGCTGGAAATGCGTGTGGAAGAGCCCCTTTCTTGACCGGAACTAGGGTGGCAATGAAGGGCTCAATTCATGTTCTTGCATGCTCTATAATATACTGGTAGCAAGGACGAAAGTTCTTCCCATATGGCTGTGAAAGGCCAGCCCAAGAGAAAGAAAGAGTAAGAGATAGACTCTTCCAGAAGAAGTAGAGGGCGATGGCTGGATTGGCCAGGCCAGAAAGAAGAACTGGCACTCCAGATGGGGGCAAGCGCAGAAAAAGAAGAAACACACCAGACGAATAAAGAGTAAGGTCATCCAATGAGCTCTTCCAATGTAAGGCAATGGGGCTGTGAGAGGCCAGTCCCAGGTGTTTCATATGCAGGTGTTTCACATGCGCATGCGCATGCGCCTGTCCATACCCCTCCAGCAATTCATGGCGCACACCTTGCATCTGCATGCTGGCCGTGCTCTAGCTGCAGCCTCTGGCTTTCGGCTACACTGCCAGCGGCAAAGAGCGGAGATATGCCGATCACCCAGGGCTGCGATGTCTTTGTGGCGCTGGCAAGAAACGTGCACTGGGCGTTCGGCAGTCTATGGCTGGACCATCTGCAGCTGCTTGTACGGCGGGCCATAGATCGTCGGCAGGACAGCAAGGGAGCTGCCCGGCTTCAACGCCGCCGTGTCGCTTGCCCAGGTGTTCCATATGCGGCTATACATATCCTTGCAACGGTCCCAGGCTCAAGCAGTGCACTTGCGGCGGCCAGGCCGTGCTATGGCTGCTTCTTCTGGGCTCGTCGGGGTGCCTCTTTTCCAGCTGCAAGTCACTCCGACTTGTGGCTGCTGACTCGGGGTTACTAAGCTCCCATTCGCTGAAGTGTCTTGTATAGCTGTGTGATTTTGGCGCCTTCGGCCCTTTGGAGCTTGTTCGTTCTTTCTGGGCTGGCCATTCGAAAGAAGAAAGAATTCACAGCCACTGCCTTACATAGGAAGAGCTATTGCGTCCAAAGGCGTCGACAAGCGCACTAAAAGACATGATCAAGTAAGGACCATGGAAGATCTTCACTTGAGAATCTCTACTCAGTAGCCCCGCAAGTCAGAAAGACTAGCCGCCGAAAAGCAATTGCCTTAGACGAAAAATCTCCCAACATCTTCAAGATAAGGCAGTGGCTGTGAAAGGCCAGCCCACAAAGAAAGAACAAGGTTCAAAGGGCCAAAAGGCGCCAAAATCATACAGCTGTGCAAGATACTACAGCGAATGGGAGCTTAGTAACCCCGAGTCAGCAGCCGCAAGTCGGGCGTAATTTGCAGCTGATAAAGGCCCAAATGATCAAGGTCCAAAGGGCCGAGAGGCGCCAACACCAGTCAGCTTTGCCAAGAGATTACAGCGATTGGGAGCTTAGTAACCCCGAGTCAGCAGCCGCAAGTCGGAGTGCCTAGCAGCTGGAAAAGTGGAGTCCTCCTTCTGAAAAGTGTGGCACCCAAACGAGACCCAGAAAGAAGTTTGTGTATTTGAAACAAACGAAGGCCAAATGGCCAAGTACAAAGGCAAGCACATCTAAGACCTATATAACCTACAGCAGAATGACCCGCTCAGTAACCGCGGGTCAAAACATCAAGGTCGCTAATCGATGCCTGAATACTAGATGTCGGATAAGAAGCCCTTCTGCCACCAAAAGAAGAAGCAGAAGAGAAAAGCGCGGCCGAATTGACTGGTGGCTGGAAGAAGCAAGCCCAAAAGGAATGGAAGCAGAAGAAGCAGCCCTGGCGCGGCCCTGTCCGCAAGTGCACTGCTTGAGCCACGGACCTGCGCAATTCTTATCAGAAAGAGCTCGCTCATTGAGGATAGGGGCTGGAACAGCCAGCCCAAAAAAGAATGGACAAAATACGAGAAGGGAGCCAGGGGAAAACAAGCACAAGAAAAAACAAAGCAACTACGAATGACTCAGTAATTCCTGCTGAGCAGCCGCAGATCAGAGATGCTAGGGTCCTGGAAGTGGGTCCCCTGGACAGAGCCAGAGGCAGCAGCTAGAAGAAAGGGCTCGCCCATTGAGGATAGGGGCTGGACAAGCCAGCCCAAAAAAGAATGAACAAAGAACGAGAAGGGGGCCAGAGGAAGCCAGAGGAAGCGCTAAGAAACCAAAGCACACAAAGAAAGAAAGCAGCTACAAATTACTCAGTAACCCCTGCTAAGCAGCCGCAAATCAGAGAGGCTAGGGT
>WELB01000065.1:381873-394478 GCA_009602725.1 Spirogloea muscicola
CTTCTCATTCTTCGGCTTTGGACATTGTCCATTCTTTTTGGGCTGGCTTTGCCAGCCCCTCTTTCTTTATGGGCGAGCCTTCTTCTTTCGCGGGTCGTTGGCGCCTGCAGAGAAGAAAAGAAGCAGAGCCCCATTTATGATGAAGTTCACTGCGGCCTCCGCACCTGGCACTCATCCTGTTGCTGACACGGGGGAATCGGAGTGTGCATTAAGGGATGGAGGGCCTGAGTGGCCAAGTCCTAAGGGCAAGGACAATTGACACTGGGGTAATACGAGTGCCATGTCTGCTTAGCCTGTGGCTCCGCAAATGAAGTCCTTATCAATCTCTGCATGCACCTGGCCGGCTTATGAAGCCGCTCCTTCAAATATCAGCAGCCGCAGTGCTCCTTTGATTGCGCCTGGCATCTCGGCGCTCGCTGCGGCGCCACCTGCGGCGCGGGAGGCGGGCACGGGCCGCGCGCAGGCCGCTGGCTCTGGCGGCGAGGCCCAGGTAGCCTGCGGCGGCGGCGGCCGCTAGCGTTTTTTTTTTTTTTTTTTTTGCGCCGCCAGCGCCGGGCCGGACGTCCGGCGGCGGCGGCGGCGGCGGCGGCGACGTCCTCCTGACCGCCGAGGGCCTCGGCAAGTCCTTCGACGGCCTGCGGGACCTCTTCGACGGCCTGGACCTCACCGTCGCGCGCGGCCAGAAGATCGGCCTGCTCGGCCCCAACGGCAGCGGCAAGAGCACCCTCCTCCGCGTGCTCACCGGCCGCGACGCCCCCGACCGCGGCTCCGTCGTGCTGCGCAAGGCCGTCTCCGTCGGCTACCTCGCGCAGGTGCCAAGCTCCTTCTCACCTGCAACTCTCAATCAACTCCAAAGCCCTAGACCCAAAACCCTGTCCTGTGATCTTAGTAAGGATAATAGTGAAGTTGTATTGGCCCAACTCTCAATCCAATCTCCAAAGCCCTGGACCCAGAACCCTTTCGTGTGTCTAAGGAAATTGTGGTGAAGTTGTCACTGGGTTTTGTAACAATCGCTGGTTTTCATGGAAGATCTGATGTCATATCACGAAGGTATTGCATACGTTACAAGGAGTCACTGAGCACCACCCAGAACCCTGTCTTGTGACTTTCAATACATTGTAGTGATGTCGTTTCGCTGAGCTCTGTAATGATATCTGGTTGTCACTGAAGATCTGATCGCATATCACGAAGGTATTGCATACACTAGGAGTCACTGAGCACGACATGCATAATTGGTGTTGCGCTGTGGGCGGTAGGAGCCGGAGCTGAACTCCGAGCTCTCGGTGCTTGAGGTGGTGCTCGCGGCCGAGACCCCCATCATGGCTGCCGTGCGCGAGTACGAGATGAGCGTCGTGAGGGCGAGCGCCATGCAAGGCCGCGAGGAGGAGCGGATCGCGCAGGCCGCCCTGGACCGTATGAACGCCCTCCAGGCGTGGGACGTCGCCAGCGAGGCCGAGAAGGTCCTCCAGATGCTTGGCGTTGGCTTCACTGATCGCAAGGTGCGCTACACTCATGCCAACCGCGTGCACTGAGCTTGCAGGCAAATATGACGGCCCTTGGAAGGCCTTAGAAGAGCTACATTCCAAAACCCTCCTCATCTCCTCATCTGATTTGGATACTCCATTGCATGAGTCTACCGTCAGCCTTGCCATCTTTCAGTAGCATCGACTAGGAGCAGGAGCAGGAGCCGGAGAATGTGGAGCCCTTTAAGTGAACAAGACTGTTGAATCAGCTCTTGCCTCTAACTGCACCATCATGTGGATCATATGGTAGTCCACGCATTCCTCGTCCACTCGTACGCTCCAGTATGATACTAAACGACAGTTGACTACAACTCTTCTTACCTCCTCATCTGGAATCAATAGGTGGGGACTCTCAGTGGCGGTCAGAAGAAGCGGGTTGCCATGGCCTCCACGCTCTTGGCAAAGCCGGAGCTTGTTGTGCTGGACGTAAGGCATCTCCCATCCTTCCCACAGGAGAAGATCGTTATGCGATCAAGTTGGTCGTGGAATGTGATGACGGTGTCAGTGTGACAGCTGAAGAGACAGCCAGGACTGCTAGGACCACAGTGGCATCTCGTGAAAAAGTGATAAGACAGTAGCTGAGTTGCTGTACATCTACTCGAGAAAGTGACATGGAGCCTGTCATTCTGCAGGAGCCCACAAATCACATGGATGTGCACATGATTGAGTGGATGGAGCGACTCCTCAGTGACCCTGCACTTGCTGTTCTTCTGGTGATGCACCCTTCATCTGAACCAGAAGGAGAAGATGGAGTCTTCATCTCTTCTGCGGATAACAGTCGAGACTGACAGAAGCCTGTGATTGTGAAGATTCTAGGCCTAAAAATTGAGCAGGTTAGCTGGTGTAACGGGCAGCTGCCCTTCCCATGCTAATTTGTACTTACATGGCTACTTCAAGTTCCACGCAGGTGACACACGATCGCTATTTCCTAGACAAGGTGTGCAACGAGATGGTGGAGCTGGACAAAGGAAAGGCCTTCCGGCACACCGGCAACTACAGCTGCTTCCTGGCGAACCGGGGGCAGCGGCTTGCAGACGAGGAGGCCGCCATTGGGCGAGCCGAGACTGTTCTGAGGAAAGAGGCGGAGTGGATGAGAAGGCAACCCAAGGTACGCGTTCCTGAAGCATGTATAGCCTTGTACATTCTCGATCGTTCCGTTCTATGGTCAATGCATGACTGAGCGCGGTCCTCAGTGATGCCTGCCTACGATTGAGAACGGGGGTTAGCTCTTAAGCTCATAAATTATTGAACTTGTAGGTTGTTGATGGCATCTGATCTGCATCTGATCTGATGTCCATTTTCTCTCGTGGATTGCATGATAGTAGTACATGGTATCGCCGTCGAGTCTCTCCATGGCCAAACGAGTCTTTCTGTTGCCAGCTTATGATGTGGCACTTTCATTGCAGGCCAGGAGCACCAAAAGCAGGTCAAGAATTGACCGCTTCCATACTCTGACCCAACAAGCGGATAGAGGCAAAAAGGCAGAGGACCTCCAGATGGAGTTGGGGGAAGCAAGGCTTGGTACCAAGGTGCTGGCTATGAAGAACGCCACTGCGAAAAGGGGTGACAGGACCATATTTCAATCGTTCAGGTGAGACTGTGGCGATTGGTGACAGTGTTTCTGTATTCTCACATCTGACTGAATGTTGCCCGCTACAGTACCTTGAGCATGGCTTGATCAGTGTGAAGAACTTGCCTTAGTTCGTTAATAGAAGAAGCAGCATATTTGAATATTGGCATGCATTTGGCATGGCAACAGTCACGAATTTGGTAGGGGGGAGCGTATAGGGGTGGTTGGGCGGAACGGCGTTGGCAAGTCCACGGTCAGTCAATTTTACTTCTACATGCAAAATAATCAACCGACTATTCAGCATTGTCTGCGCCCTTTAGCTCTATACCTCTGTGATAATCTGGCAGCAGTGAGGTTGACATCAATCTGCGGCAGGAATTTTTCTCACTGTCATTCCTCACTGTCAAACATGAGTTATGAGCCTGATTGCAAGCCCCTGTGATTCACAAAGCTGCAGCACAAGTTGAGGCTTACAGAATGGCAATACCTTTTGCAGTTCTTGGAGGCCCTTGCAGGGGAGTTGCTGTTGGAGCAAGGGGAAAGGGATCCTGGCGAGACTCTGGTATGATCCAAACACTGTCAGGCCTTGTTTCAAGGGTGAGCAATGTCCAGTGGGTGAAAGGCTCCAGCACTGGCAGCTTGAGTGAATTGCTTCACTGCACCACAATAGGTGCCATCCTGTGTTAAATATTGATTGGCACATAGAGAATTAGGACTCAGGGCACGATGTGATAAAGGAAGGTGCCATGTATCAGTGAGCATATAAGGTACTTGACGGACTTTCATTACCCTGCAGGCTCTTGCCTTCTACAAGCAGCAGACTCCTGCCATCCCCGACGATATGAGGGTTATTGACTATGCCAGACAGTTTGGAGAGACTGTGGCAATTGGGAAAGAGGCAAGTGGGGGTTTCCAGGGCGCTGGTTCTCATGAGAAGGAGGTTGTGACGGCAGTCAGCTTGTTGGAGCGATTTGGATTCTCCCGCAGCAAGCAGTACGACTTGTGAGAACCCCCAACAGCTCCTTGAGCTCGCGCGATACGCTGAAATCTGCAGGACCATGCAGGATGAAGAGCAACCATGTCAAGTTGCAGTAGCCAAGAAGTGAACGAGGGGGTTCGACAAATTTGTTGCCGGCCTTTTCAGACTTGGTTTTTTCATCTCATTTCTTGTGTGTGTGCATGGCATCAGTGCAAGCAAGCTCAGTGGAGGAGAGAGAAGGCGGCTATATCTTGCCACGCTTCTGATGCAGAGGCCGAACTTCCTCCTGCTGGACGAGCCCACCAATGACCTCGACCTTTCCACTATTGAGGTACAGTGAGCGTTAGTCGTTCACCTTACACAGCCCCAATGTATACTGCGTGTACACTAGGGCTGTTAGAGATCAATGAGTTCACGGTGTTTAAGTATGCTCTTGGCATGTCCACCTGCAGGGCACCTTTAGTTATCAAGTTTGTTATCTGTTAGTTCTCTTGAAGACATATTGACTGCACGGCGTTGTTAGGTCTGCTCTTAGCACCCTCAGTTGCTGAAATGACAAGAAGCTGGCTCTTTTTCTCTAAAAATGTGCTGATGTAGTCGTGCCTAGCAATGACTAGGCCTTGGAGTCCTTTCTCGAGGCTTTTGAGGGGTGCATTGTGGTGGTGTCCCATGACCGTGCATTTATGGACAATGTGACCTCGAGACTTTTTGTCTTGGAGGGCAACGCAAGCATACAGCTGTATGATGGGTCGTACACGGAGTATGTTGAAGATGCCATGAAGCGGGATAAGGAGGCCGAGAGAGAAAGCAAGAGGCAGCCAGCAAGTATGCCATCCAGCACCGATTATCACCTGGATCTTCAGTCTCACACTGTGATACTATTCTGATCAAATTAGTGGCAAATATGTCTTTCAATCAATTAGTGATCACCCATCAGCCTCAAGCACTGCTGATTGCTGTGCATCGATCATGACACACCTTCTTGCAGATGGTCAAGGACGTGTAGCTGCTTCAAGTGCTCAAGTTGGTAGTCAAGCAAGTGCCGTAGCCAAAGTGAAGAAGGCAAGTGGGGAGAAAAGATTGTCCTACATGGAGAAGAAAGAGTATGAGGTACTGGATGTCCTGCAGTCTGTTTTCGTATGAATGTTGAAGCCTTCAGCTACGTAGTCGTACTTGTCTCCATCTTGTAGCAAGGAGCTGTCATCAGGATGAAGCCTAGATCAGCCTTTGGCTTTGAGCTTTGCAATGTCTGAAATACAGGGATTGGAGAAGGAGATTGAGAGACTTGGACTCCAAAAATTGAAGCTAGAGCGGGAGCTTGAGGTTGATACAGCAGACTACGAGAAGCTGAGCTCGCTTGGGCAGAAGATAGCAGTTGTCATGGCTGACATTGACAAGAAGGTGTGTCTGATGGATGCATCACTTATACAAGCATGTCATCTGTGACATATTATTCATGACATAAGATTTGTCTATGCTACTGGCTGTGCTGAGCAGAGAGGATGTTAGTCCTGCTTCTTGCCCACGAGTTTATCATCATTATTTGTGCAAGGTCCTTGGCTCTGAAGAGCCCCAACATCTACGCTCACAATCACTCAGCATCCTGGATGCTGAGTTGGTTGGTACTTTGATGCTATATTTAGCCACCTGCATAAGATCTTCCATTAAGTGCTGTACTGATTTTCAACGATTTCATTTGCTATGCAGACGGAACGGTGGTTGGAGCTTGCAGAGATAGCGGAAGCTTGAGAATATGAGCACAATTTGGACAGTGTGGCGCTGCTTGGGCAGAGACTTGCAGCTGGGCATTGAGAAGCAAGCTTAAGGCCAAGCAGGTGACAGGTTGGTGCATAATTAGCCCCGCAACTCTTTCAGCATGTGTAACAGCCCAGCATGGTCTGCCTCCCTTCTGTTTCCTGCATCATCCAGAACTGTGACATGTCAAGTACATACCTTCAAAAGTGTCCCAAAGTCAACATAGAGCAATACGTAAACATGTGCTGGGCTTTGTTCTAGAAACATATAGTTATCTGCTTGCTACGAAGGCATTTGAGATGCTAGTCAGCACTTCAATTGTCAATTATCATGGTCAGCCAAGTGCACCCGGCTCAAACTCAAGACTACTGGCCTACATTGTAGTACACAGGTTGCTTGTCTGAAGTGTCCTTTGTGGGTCTATGCTGCACCAAGAAAGGTGCAGTATAATTCGTTAACTGCTAAAACGTAGGCCACAAACTTGCATTCCTGATTATTAAACTCCATTGTTGGCCCTCCTTTTATGTGTCAGGAAGCCCCGCAGGACAGGCAACCGCATGCTGCCAGGCCTCCAAGGTCAGGCATTGTGGAGACATTGGAGTATTCTTCTGGTGCAAGAGTGCTGGATGGCAGCGAGCTCCCATAAATGCCTGGTCTTATGTTCGATATGGCCTCTAGAGAGTGTTTACATCTTGGGTACCACATGCCTGACTCCATCAGCTGGGCCTCAACATGGCATCCATGGACTTGAACCCTGAGAATCCATATCATGGCCGAAGCCCGAAGCCTGACCTCTCTGGCCCTTCCCTGTGCCTTTAAGCTCTGGCGCTGCATGATTGACCGGCCGGTCGAGCACCTAGAAGCTGCCTCTGATATTGCGCAACACAATCCTCTTATCTCCAGCACAGCCGTTAATGACGGGTTATTGAGCAGCCCACGGACCCTAAGGCTGGACAGGAGCGACCTTCTGCCCCTTAGCTAAGCTTCACTGCCACTTTGTAGCTTCAGCAAGACATTTGTCCAAGTAGCAAAAATAGAAGGCCTTGGCAGTCCCCTTCTCAACAAAGACAACAATCTTCGAGCAATTACAGTTTCGCTTTTACAAGACTTAAAAGAGAACAAGTGACAATTGAGTATCAGTAGCGAGGAGAGTTGCTCCTCTCTATCCTTGTCTTATTGTCGTGCTCCTTCCTGAAGGCAGGCGCCAGAGGCAGCGGCCTGCTCTCAGTTTCCCTACCCAACCTCATCGTAGCTTCGTCAGCCAGCTTCTTACAAGTATGGCACAAGACAATACTGCGCTCTTGCATTGCACTTGCAACTTGAATAATATCAGTCCACCTGCAGTTTGGGCAAGTGCTTCAGTTCCAACATTGACTTGTATAAGCATCTTATGGAGGCAGGGGATCAAATAGTGGCAGACATTGGCTCACACACAAAAGAATACTGCACATCCAATTTCAGCTCATCTCTGAAACCTCTGATGATATAAATTTTACCAGCTGGATGTGACAGCTATAACAGAGCGCTCAGTGGACATTGGTATAACTACACTGCAGACATTGTTGACAATATTTGTACATGAAGCGAGAAAACCCACCGTTTTGCTTCGTGGAAAGCCTGCATGAGCCACTTATAGCTTGATGCATTGGGCAACAGCCCGTCCTTCCAGATGTGCCCCATGATGCCCGATGCCTCTTGATACTTCCCAGTCACCGCATACCTGCAGCATAAATATATTGAATGGCTTCAGCAATGCTCTATGAGACCCAAGTGTGAGTTCATGGTATGATTGGAAGCCAGCTCTGCTAGATTAAGAAAGTATCAAAAGAGCGATAACATGTACACAGTATTGGTTCTGAAGTAAAGTCAAGGAACACGAAAGCTTACGCCTGGAGCAGAGAGTCATAGTTGCCTGCTGTCAGCTTCAGTCCTCCGGCTCTAACCATATTGAAGATCTTAAGGGTCTTGGCTACATCTCCATGTGAAGCGTACGACTTTCCCAGCAGCGCATATGTGGTGGCAGTGACTGGCATGCCCCTGGCCTTCATTGCGCCGACCACCTCCTGCATGTCAGACGCTCACGGGCCTTGATATGGGTTGCATATTGAGACTGTTATACGGAAAAGTCCCACTGATTCTTTATGATTTTGCTCTGTGCTCATGCCAAGACATGACGATGCAGTTCAAGGGACATTCCCATCATGTTACCCCAGTGCAACCTCTCCTGCACACCAGTGCAACCTCTCAAGCACATTAACTATCAGCCAAGTCGAGTCATATCCACAGCGGTGAGGTAATGACCAAAATCACAGTATCTCACCTCGCACTTGGCTGAATTGCCAGCGGCACTGTGGGCTTCGAGTAGGGCAGTGAGCGAGGCCCCATCTGGCTGCATGCGGTCCTCGTCCATTCTTCTCATCAAGTCCTCAGCCTTTTCAGACAAGCCTGCCTGTCACATAAGCAATTGATGTTAAAATCAGCAACAGAAGCAAAGCAAAGGCCATCAGACCTGTAAACTAGGACTGTCACATGCTGTCTGCTTTACACTGATATGTGTGTTATGCAAGCACCTCATGAATTGTGATGCTTTGCTTTCTGCAAGAGAAAAGTGAATTGTGAATCCTTCCATATGTTCCACTGTATGACTGTGTGCAATGCACGTACTTCTTGACGAGCTTCTACACAGTTGGTCCAAGACGAGTAGAGGTGAATGAAGTGTTGACCTTGCCATAGACCTCCAGCAGGGAGTTGTACATCTCTAGACTGGGGAAGAACCCGCGCTCTGCAGCCTGCCTCACAACCTCCTCCACGTCCTGCCATTGCTCGTCGCGCCCATAAGCAGCGACGAGATTCCGAAAGGTTGTCTTGTTGGGTTCCAGGCCCCGCCGGAGCATCTTGTTGTAGCACGCCACCGCGGCCCGTCCTTGACCACCCCGCGAGAGTGCGTTGATGAGCAGGTTGAATGTGGAGACTGTGGGTGGGTACCCTGCCGTCTGCATCTCCTCAAAGACGAGCACTGCTGTCTCATGGTCTCCTGCCTGGAAGCAAGAGCCATGAGGAAAATGAGAAAGAAACAGGGCACCAAGCTTAGGTTAGCGAACTATCGCCTAGGCCTTAAGCCTGAATTCTTGGTTAAGGTCATCGAATCAAAGTCCATTTGCTCAACAATTCTGACCGTACTTCCTTGACTCCAAATTATCGCAGAGCAAGCTCATTGATTGTGCAACCACTATGGAAGTTGGGAACTAGAAATCTAGACGCCTGCCAAGGACCAAATAGCACTTCTACATGGTGCCAACCAGGTTGCTTTGCTCTGATCATACAATACATTAGATGCTCTGCGAGAACTTGACCAAGGATGATATTGAGTCAAGGACAGAGGTGAAGCTACTGAAGCACAAGAGTGTGGAGCCAGGTCAGAGGCCTAGCTACCTTAGCCAGAATGTCGAGGAGAGTGGAATAAAGCATGGCGTCAGCGCGGCAGCCCTCCTGCTGCATTGTCCTCAAGACGTTCAGAGCCTTCTTCGTCAGCCCGTCCCGTCCATACGCCTTGATCATCGCGCTATACGTCCATGCGTTCGGCGTGAAGCTGCATATGTGTGGACCTGGACAAGGGTCGTCAAGACCCTGCGCGCAAGTGTCTGCATTGCATGAAAGTATCGCCTTGTCCTGCATGCATTCAGATGGTGCTCACAGACTCAATTGCAGGGTCTGGGAATGAAGGCTAGGCTATGGCTTTCCCTTTCTATTGAAAAATCTTCAAGTCTGAGCAATAGTGCAGGAACTCCAACCAGTACAAGACATTACTTGAAGGTCAGCTGACCTTCATACGGTCTTACACAATAGGCTAAATTGTATGCTCAATATCTGAGATCTGAAGTAGTGAAGCCTGCAATAATGTTCCTCAGAGAACTTACCCTTTACGGCGGAGCTCGTTGAGCGTCTGCTGGGCCATGTCCCAGAGTCCAAGGCGGGCATAGGACTCAAGCAAGGCATTGTAAGCCTTGAGATCCGGTTGGTGCCCTGCAGCCTGCATCTCCTCAAACATCTCCTGGGCGCCGGCCTGGTGGCCCTCGCGCGCGTACGCACTCAGCATCGTGCTGTACAGGATCATGTCTGCTTGCAGGCCATCGCGCCTGCAGAGCAGAGAGAGCGTAGAAGGAGAGGAGGTGAGGAGTTAGGAGGAGACAGAAGGCAAGACGGAGCAGGGGCGCCATGAGGGAGTAGCTTATACTTAAAGCACCTGAACGCAATCGAAACCGAAACAAAACTCGAATCAATCCAACACGTATTGCTGTAGATTTTGTAACGTTTGTATCTTGTAACATTTCCTGTCTTAGTCCGTGACTGAGCCGTGAGTAGCGGACCGCATGCCGTCGAAGATGGCGCGGATCTGCTCCAGAGGCATGCCGCCTCTGGCGCAGGCGTGGATGACAGAGCCGTAGAGGATCGTGTCGGGCTGCACGCCCTCCCCCCTCATCTTGTCCAGCAGAGCCAGCGCCTCTTTGTACTGCCCGCACCTTGCGTAGCTGCAAATGGGCAGGACCCAGAGTACTATTGTAAGGAGACCCAGAGAAGTAGGACCTAGTAGCTTAACAAGATGGCATTAGTAGTCGTCAATTATCCTCCAGGTAACCAAGGCCCTTCCTTGTGCAAGGATGAAGGAGTGATAACAATCTGCACAGCACTTCTTATCTTGGACTTGCAGCAATACGACCAAGCAATTAAATTGGTGAGTTAGTAATCCGATAGAAACTAAGTCCTAAATGCAGGAACTTACGGAGCACTCGTGCGCAAGCAAAATCTAGAAATTTAGCACAGGAAACTTGGTGACTGACAGACTAACATTGATGGTTCCATAATATGACCGTGCGGCTGCTGGGGAAGCGCTCACCTGCTGATGACGGCACTGTACACGAAGAGGTCGATGTACACCCCAGAGCGCTGCATGCGGTGGAACAGGTCTTCTGTGAGGGCGAGATCGCCGGCACGACCCGCCAGGCTGATGGCCTGCGTCCACAGCCGCATGTCTGGCTGCCGGCTACCCTGCTCCTGCAACCAGGGACTCGCAAGTGGGACACTCACTTCACTTCGCTTGCAGTGCCTTAGACAGCGAGATCATACCAGCGTAGCATCTTCTGCAGTAAAGGGCGCACATTCAGCTTCAGCTTCAGCTTCAGAGTCAGATTCAGATTAAGCCCAGATCCTAGGCTGCACGTCGTGTCTGGGAACAGGAAGCCATTGCTTTCACTTAAGTTTGTTTGTGCTACTGTCAAAGCTTCTGACGAGCCAAAAGTCAGAGCAAGCTCACAAATGGAGGTCGTCAATGCCAACAGAAAATGGGGAGGTGTAAGAGTACAGTCGTGGATCTTAACAGGCTTTCATCGCTTAGATTGAGCGGTCCAGGGTGTGGAGCTCAGCTGACCTGCAGCCACAGAAAGGCGCGGCAAGCCAGCACGTGGCCGCGGTCCTCGGCTGCGCGCCTGAGCGCCAGTGACCAGGCCGCCATAGGCGCACCCTGGAAGCCTTCGAGGGTGGCGTCCAAGGGGCCGCCACTGGGTGCGTTCGCCAACGCCGCAAGGATCTGGCTCGCCTGGTCCGCCGCTGAGCCTGCGCTGCCGCTGCCACTACGAGTGAGCAATTGGACATGGCTTCCATTAACATTTATATAACATAATGGCCGTGGCACTTGGCAACTGCACTTAGAAGACCAAATTGCAAAGCTGGGTTGTCGTAAATGTCACTGTAAAGGCTAAGACCAACATTAGTGTAAGCAAATTAGTGTCGTATATTGGGTCATAGTTTTTTGAGCTGCACAGAATTGAGTGCCCAGGTGGTGCGAGCCGGCAGGGCGGCGACTAATGCACACTTTAACCTTAACCCCTAACCCTAATCCCGAACCCTAAACCTAAAGCTGAGGCCCAAACCCTGAACCCACAGCGGAGGCGGCGGCGGACCTGGCTGGGCGCTCTCCGGCCGCGTGCCTCTGCCGCGGCCATGACCACCGCGGGCTCCTCCGGCCTCCTTCGGCTTGCCAGGTGACTGGCGCTGGGCGCCGCTGTGACCTCCAGTGCTGCTGCCGCGACGCTCGCCGCCAGAGCTGCCGCCACGGCCTTTGCCATCGCTGTGGCGGCCGCCATCTCGCTGCGGAGCCCGTCCAGCCGGCGGCAAGGAGACCCTTGCCGAGCTTGGTGGGCGCGTCCCAGCGGCCATGGCTGTCGACCGAGAACGCAGGACCCATCTGCGGAGCTGCAGACCCACTGCGCCGTTGCGGCTCAGGAGCTCCGCCATGGTTGTGACCGCCCCAATGGACGTCAGGCCGAGGCGGCGCTGAGCCCGCCGAAGTTGTCAGCAGCCGCCATAGCTCAAGCTCCACAGCCGCCGGCGCGGGCGCTGGCGCGGCTCGCCTGTGGCAAGCTCCTCATCCGCCATTCCTCCTCCCCTACTCTGTCTCTCTCCCCCTCTCCTCCCTGCTCCCTGCTCGCCTCTTTCCCCCTCTCCATCCTCCTCTCCCTCCCTCCTCACCGCCCCCCTCTCTCTCCCCCTCTCTCACTCTCTCTCTCTCTCCCTCCCTCGCGCCCTCCCACTCTCTCTCTCCCCCCTTCTCCTTCCCTCCCTCCCTCCCTCCCTTCGAACGGAAGAAGCTGCACAAGTACAAGGACCACCCGGCGGGTGATACCTTTTACCCCCTGGCCATGGACATCCATGGGTGTTACGGGGGTCGGTGGTCCTCGTTACTTTCGCTGCTGGCCTCTCAAGCTGACCAGCGGCGCCGGGA
>WELB01000065.1:399398-415236 GCA_009602725.1 Spirogloea muscicola
CGGGGACGTCGCCCGCCACCACCATCGCGGGCGCCGCACGCGCCGTCGAGGCGGCGCTGGCGGCGGCCCCGCGCTTCCGCGAGGTACTTATGCTGCCGCCGCTGTTGGCCTTGCCAAGGCTGAGGTTGCGGGTTCGAGTCCCTCTTTCCGCTTAGTGCAAGTTGATAGCATCAATTTAAGATAATTGAGGTCAGTCATATGAAGATTCACAGTACATGACAATGTACCTATGTATTAACATAGTACATAGTCTTAATACCCTCTGTATGCACCTGGCTGGCCTTCACAGCCGCTTTATTTAATATATATTAGCAGCTGCATTTTTCACGGGTGCAGCTCCTAAGCCAGCTCCTGGACGACTGCGGTGGCCCTGCAGCCAAAGACGCCGGCGAAGCCGCGCGCCTTCGTGTCGAGGGCAATGGGCTCTTCACCGCCGGCCGCTTCCGTGAAGCCGCCGCCGCTTACTCCGAGGTCAGTTAAATGGCAGAGGGAGAGCGCTTATCAACTCGACGTCGATGTATATTCCTGATATTAACAGACAGCGGTTTGCCCCTTGACTTAGCTCAAGCTACTACTTCACGCGGTCATTGACTGCTAACCTATTTGCCGTTGCATCTTGAATGCCCACGGCCTGTCGCGTGGCCACAGCCAGCTGCGTAGCCACAGCCACTAATGACCACCGCTGTCGTTAAGCAGGCCCTGCGGCGCGAGCCAGTCAAGGCCAGCAGCCGCCGTCATGTTGCCGCTTCGTTGTATGCCAACCGCGCCGCCTGCTTCCAGGTAAAGTGGCACATTGCACCGGGCTTGGTGCTCCTTAACAACGAGGCCGCATTGTTGCTGCTTGCAGTAACATAGCAGCAGTCTGTGAAGCTTCTTGCCGACGCTCTTGGACTTCATGCCCTGGACAGTATATTCAATTTCGAGTGACGATTATGGAACAGGGGGTCTGAAATTATCTGTTTGCCATCAATTTTGATAACAATTGGAGCCCGGGGAGTCGGATGCAGTAGTGCATGAAGTGGCACCAGTGAATTCAATTCATGGTCTGTGTCCATCGTAAACTTCAATCCGGTATTGATTGCAGCCTGGATCCTTGATCTCATACTTTACTGTACACTTATCTCTTTCAGAAGCTGGAGCAGCATGAAGATGCGGAGCGTGACTGCAACCGTGCACTTGCCCTGGATGGCAGCAACTCCAAGGTTTGTGGTTCACCGGCTGCCGCATCTGCCAAAGGTGGAGCGGCTCATGGTGTGCAGCAGTCCTTTGCACTGACTGCCGCCGTCTCTTTGGCTGGTGGCTGTAGCGCAGGCCTGGTTCCGGCGGGGCTGCGCCAAGGCCGCACTTGAGCGCCACAGTGCTGCCATTGTCGACCTGGAGGCTGCGCAGCGCCTGGAGGCGGAGGCCGGACGGCATGCCGCCGCGGCGGCCGTGGCCAGGCAGATTGCAGCAATGGGCCTTCAGAAGTCAGTGGATGCGGCAACCACATCCGCTGGCGCTACTGGCAAAGTTGCAGAGGCTGCAGCTGCTGCAAGCCCGCCGGCACTGCAACCGCCACCTCTGCCTGCCTGGAAGGTGGCATGGAGTGAGGCGCGGGGGCGTGACCTGATCGCCGCGCGCGACCTCCAGCCCGGCGACGTGCTCCTTGAGGAGGACCCCTATGCAGCGGTGACGACTGCCCCTCAGCGCTGCTTTCTGATCAAGATCACTAGTGCCTGCATGCATGGCCCTCTGAATTCCAAAACCCCATTGTCCTGAATCCTAAGGTCCTCAGCTGTGTCCCAGGCTGCAGGTGCTGCAGAAGTCGGAACGCTTCCGTCGGTGCTACTCGTGCGCCACCAGCCTGCCGCCTGCTGCCGGCGTCCCCTGCGCAGGCTGCGCACTGCCGCTCTTCTGCTCCGACTCTTGCGAGCTCCTTGCTGGCGGCCTCCATTGGCAATCGGCCACAGTGCCAGAGGACGGACTTTTGCAGGACGCCGCTAGCCGGAGCTTGGCCTGTGCTCCCGGATGGCATGCACCAGAATGCGGCGGCGCCAGCTGGGCAGCAGTGGTCCCTGTCGAGGCAGTTCTTGCTGCGCGCCTCTTCTGGCGGGGCCAGCTATCCCATGCAGTGGCTGGAGAGCCCATTGCAGGGAGAGTAACGGCTGATGAGCAGGGCTTGCAAGGCTCACTTGGTAAGCAGCATACTTAAGAGCGATTCAAATATAACACATTTCACTTACCCATAATGCATGTCTCAGACTGATTGGACAGTTACTGTAACAATCATGGTCATAGTAGGAGTATGAGTTGTTCATGTGGCTAATCAGCAGTGCGCTGCTCACCAGTGGAGCAGGTCCAGGGGCTGCGCCACCACTTAGCGGCGCTCCCGGCTGCCGAGAAGGTCCGCATGTTCATCCTTGGGACTGTGTTGTCGCACTGCCTTGCGGAAAGCAATCGCACCTCAGAGCCCCGTGGAGATGCCACAAGCACTCGGGCTGCAGAGCTGGCTGTGCTCCTCGCCGTCCTGCGAGACAATGCCATGGCTGTGAAGCAAACTCTGGCACCGCCTGACGTTCGCGGTTCTGGAGAACTGCTAGCTGACCGGCACGTTGAGGAGGTCAGCGAGGTGGGCCTCAGCTTGCACCTTACATTTGCACACTAGCTTAAGAACTGCCACAAGAATCTTAGCAATGTTGCAGCGTTCTATTATGCTTTCAGAAGGGCTGGGCATGCTTAGGAAGGCTATGTCTGTAAGCCCAAACCCTCAGACTTACTTGAGCTACGTCGCACAGGCTATCCTCCGGTGGGACTTGGCTTAAAGAGGTCCCATTAATAGGGCTACGATCACACGAGCTTTCTTTGTCCTCTTAACCACAGCGTGAGTAATGATGGGTGTAACCATGAGTAGTCGTAGGCACATCCTTAACCTCGGTACTTTTACCCCGGTACTTGGCCTTAAGCTTGACCACGACAACTCCTGGATGTTCCCAGGTCAACATTGCCCAGGCTCTGTACCCGACAGCATCGCTGCTCAACCACTCATGCGCGCCGAATGTCGCAGTCTCCTTCACTGGCTTACGGCTGACGGTGCGAGCAGTTGAGTTTGTGGGCTCAGGCAGCCGCCTGGAGCTCTGCTATGGGCCACAGGTCAGGATGTGATGCCCAGAAATCCACGTCTGCTCTGCTTTGATTTTCTTGCCCAACCACTGTCACGTGAGCTATCTTGGGACTAGGATAAATATCACCGAGCATTCAATCTGTGCATTACCTTGTGGAATCCTCATTGAGTCTCTCTTACTACTGAGGATCAGAAATTCTCTATGAAACTACAATTTGGAACCTATCTCGAAAGGCAAGAAGCAATTAGAAAGCTCAAGAAGCAATTAGAAAGCTCATCAGTAAGCTCATTAGAAAGCTTTGAGCACAAGTGTAAATTTTTCTTATTCTCTCAGAACACTCATCTGGAAGCAACACCGTGCGCGCTGATCAGGGAGGTCATCATGTAACCCATGTGCAGAAGGGGGAGATGACGAAGCAGCAGAGGAGGGCCTGGCTGAAGGAGCGGTACTTCTTCTGCTGCCACTGCAGTGCGTGCTCGGACGATGTAAGCAAAGGGATGGACCTTGCGCTGCACGGCTTCCGGTGCTGCACGCCGGCCTGCAACGGCATAGTCACGAGCCAGACTTCAGAAGATGGTGGGCAGTGCGACTGCCCATCAGAGACAAGACCAGAGTCCACATTGTCGATGGAGAAGAAGGCGGAAGATGACGCAAGGGATACTGAGAGAAAAGGTGACGGAACAGCTGCAGCAGCAGGATGTCAAGATAACAAAGTTAGTGCTGCAAGCACAGACACTGGCAGGTGTAACCAGTGTGGAAAGACACAGGATATGTCAGCTTCCTCCAGGGCTGCTGGGGAAGCTTTGGAAGAGCTGCAAAGGTCAGCAAAATTCACAAATAAATGCTCGACTCACTTTTCAGTTGTATGTAACATGGACCTCAACACCAATTACAGAGGTGCCAGCTCGAGAATGTCAATTGTATGTAACACGGACCTCAACACCAATTACAGAGGTGCCAGCTCGAGAATGTCAATTGACGTGGTTGAGTGTGGCCTGTGTGATGCAGATTGCTGAGTGTCACACCAAGGTCACACCATGTACGTTGCTTGGCCTGTGTACTCGGTAACAATTTGTTGGCGTGATCTGCATGACAGACTGAGGCTGGAAGCAGAGCGCAATGGCAAGCAGGCTGGCAATGCCTTCTTGAGACAGGGGGAAAACGCCCTCGCAGCAATGCAGCAACTGTTGCACCCTTGCAACAGGCGCCTGGCTGAGGTATGCTGTAGAAGCCAATAAGTATCATTGTCTCTTTCTTGACATCGTCAGCATGTCATATTAGCATGTTCTGTTGCCGTATGAATGATGACGCAGCAGGTGACATGCACTAGACGACCTGCCTGAGCAGTAATTTTCCCAATCTCCAGGCAGAAGATGTCTTTGCCGCAACGCTCTGCTTCCTCGGCATGCCTGCAGCGGCCGAGCGTCACGCAAGAGCCTCCCTTGCAGTAAGGCCTCTTGGATATTTTTGCTGTATTTGACTGGCCGTGTAGGTCATGCTGTCTGCAAAGGGTGTCGCTAACAGATGTAAGGGCTGAGGTTTATTTGACTGTCAAGGGACTTGAGGCTAGGCCACAGTTGCATTTCCCTTGTCATCTTCTGTTTTACAATCTTAAGGTGGTCACTCAAGGTCTGTTCAAGGTGAGCTTCTGTTTTGATCAGATAGTCGGAAGCGCATGCACTGCCGAGCATCTTTGAGCAGGATTGTGAAGCCTTCTTTCAGGAACGCGCAGGATTACTACATACATTCCCACCCAGAGTGTAGCCTTATGCAGTGCACCTCTTCTGTGCAGATCCTCAAGGAGCACTACCCTCCAGGTAGCGTCGTGCTTGCGCACGAGTGTGCCAAAGTAGCAGCACTAGCTGAGCGCAATGGAAACATTGCTGTTGCAAAGGGAGAAGCAAGCATGGCCGACAGGATATGGCAAGCTCATTACGGGCAGCCTTACCCATACTCCAGTGCTGGCGCAGCTTCCACTTAGCTTCTTCAGGTCGCACATTTGAAGCACAGCATGAACAAGGCCCATGGCGTATATGACGTTTTCAACAATATGGTGGCTCGTGACTAAGAGTAATGAAGAAGAGTAGAGGGCATGAGTGCGCCATAAACAGCAACATGACGGAGGACACTAGGACCTGCACTTTAAGGGGGGAAAAGCATCAGCCGACCATGGAGCTGATTGTGTACAGCTGCTGCCCATGAACATACAGCAGCACTGCACGAGTCTCACAAGTCACTGATGCCCACAATGCACAGTCGAAGATAGACGCACGTGCTGTAGACCATACGTTAATGCGCAAAGAAGCGTTCTTCTTGTGCCCCTTGGATCGAGCCGTATTGCTCGTTTCCCACCTTTGCCCACTACTTGCATGTGTGCTCAACCGTCATCCAAGCTCCACAAGCGAAGTGCCCACCAGTCAATGAGCAAACTGAGGGGCTAGCAAACCCAGCCCAGAAAAGAATGGACAATCCCCAAAGGCCACGAAACGGTGCCGGAAAAGGAATAAAGTTTTTTGGGACATGATCACACACCAGGACACGAAACATCACACCCATGTCCTTGGAAGTTTCATATCTATGGATGTTAAGACTAGCTGCTGGGAGCTGGCCGGGGGGGGGCCCGTCAAACCGTTGGATGATCCTCATCTACGGCGCCCGAAGCGGCGGTGACTGCCACGTGTCGTGTTCTCGAGTGCCTGCGCCCGCCAGCGTGGCGGCGCCTCCGCTTCCGCTGGCGGCTGACGGCAATCATTGCAGCCATTTTGGCGGGAAGTCCCGCCAAAACCGCCTCCAAATGTGGAGGCGCCGCTAGTCTGGCCCCGCCTAGAGCTGGCCTGCTGACCGTCCGATGGACGGCCAGGGGGCTTAGGAGCCGTCAGGTGTAGCAGAGCTGCCGACCGGAATCTAGCGGTGCGGGCAGCGCGATACGCGCGGGTCGCGACAAGCATGGGTGCGACCAGCGTTGACCGGCCCTAGGCGCCGCTGGTCTCCCCGTCAGCCCCAACGGCAGTGTTAGCCAACGAAAGGCATTCACCGTTAGTGAAACGGTAATCGAAAACCCCCCCTAAGGAAGCGGACTGTAGGCTTTTCGCGGGCGCACGTGGGGCCCCAGCCTCCGGCCCATGTCCGCCTCGCCGTCGGACTCCTCCCCTGACGGCGCGCGACGGCCTGCGACCCCCGCCGCCGCCGTCGAACATGGGCCGCAGGACTCTCCCGATCGCTTCGCCCCGCCGTGCTCCCGTCGGATGTACTGCTCGGCTGCATCCAACGGCGCTGGATCGTGCGCGGGTTGCCGCCGCCCCTAGCGAGACACCCGCCCCCGGCGCCCCCAAGCTACACAGCTTGGGGGGCACCCCAAATCCGTCATCGAATTGGGAGGCACCTCATTGCGCCGCCCGCCAGTAAGGCGTACGTACTGCCGGGGGGGCCCCAAAATCATGTCCGCGTGCCCCAGTCTCTCCCGCCCATCTCCGCTGGTCCAACAGTGGCGCCTTTCGGCGGCGGGGCCCGAGCTGCGGCGCCGCCGCCGCCGCCGCCGCCGCCGCCNGGCGCTCGGGTGACGGCGGCGGGCGAGCGCGACGCGCGGCGCGGCGGCCTCGCCGGCGCTCGCTCATGACGCCGGACACGATCCTCGACGCCGTCGTCCTGCAGCTCAACCCCACGCGCACCAAGTGAGAGATCCGCGCTCCGCAGTGCGGCTTCAGGCGCCAGCGGCTCGCTCTGTCGTTGGCACGAACGAGCTATAGCCGCTGTCCCACCACTCCGGGCGTCTGGTCCAAGGCGAGACGGCTCATGGGGTGTCGGGAGCTCGTGGCTCCATGGCCCGGATGCCCATTCGACAACGGAAGTGATCGCCGGTGAATGCTGGTTCTGCTGGATGCGTACGCTGGCTCTGAGCTCAGCTTGCAGTCTCCCAGCTCTATGCTGGATGGGGCTGCCAGAAATGCCACCAGCTTGTAGTCGTGGCCACTTCGTTTGCGTGTGGCTCCATTGCATCGCGTGTCAAAGTCGCCTCTGCTGGGACTGAGGCTGAGGAGGTTTACTTGGCGAGTCGCCTTAACCGCGCCTGACTTAATGTACATCTTGGCACTAACCCGGTTTGTTTCTCGGTTGAGCTGTGTGCAGATGTGACCTTCTGGTATCTGCCAGGGGTGTTACAGATAAGATTGGCAATGGGCTCCTGAAGACGTTTGTCTCGCACATCAAGGCTGCCGAGGTGCAAGCCGGCAGCGGCTCGTACACCATCCGGTTGGAGCCTGGGAAGCAAAACAGCGCGGGCTTTGAGCCCTCAAGACCGGCTGGTGGGGGGGCCAACCTCTCGTGGTTCACCAAGGGGACGGTGGAGAGGTTGGCGAACTAAGCTGACTACTATCTACTATCTTTTGCGCAACTTTGGGATACATTGGCTGTAATTCAGACATGACGGTTTCTTGCAGCTTGCAGGATGCAGCCTCTTCCTTGGACAGCTGTGTAGACCAGACCATGATGGCTGCTGCTTGAGGGGCTTGTAACAGGATTCAGTCTATCTGAGCATGAGCAACTTAGACGGAGTTCTATAATCCTTTTTCTTCAGGGTATTCAAGTACGTCAGCTCACCAGAGGTGCTGGAGCGAGCTGGCGAGATTGACGATGAGCTCCTAGGACTGGAAGACAGCCTCCAGGATGACGAATCCCTGGAATTGTACAGGGTACGAAGCCCTGCTTCAGAGATTTTCATCACTGCATCACACTCTCACTTGATTGCAAGAGGTACTGCAGTCCTGAGTGTGTAGCACGCAAAGTGCCCCCTTGCACATCCCTTATGGCTGTATGAGCACTGTCTGACAGCACATTAAGGAACCGCAGAGTAACTCTCGGAGTCCCCCTGCACGACCTGGCTCACCCTCATTGAAACAATCAAAGGTGGAGACTTGATACTTGCCTTTCGTTGCATATCGCAGCTTCACTGCATCAGATCCTGTCAATTTGCACCATCTGTATATGCTCTCGTTTCTTGCATACTCGAGGTGGTCACCATCTCCAGGTATTCTCCTCATGTTGATCAATTGGTGGCAGGGTTTATCACAAAACGGTGGCACTCGTGACAACGGTGATGGTGATGGCCAGCTCTCTCAGTGAGCACTCGACTGCCCTATTCGCACCCTGCAAAGCTGCAGATAGACATCCAATGCCCCAGGGCAGATGCAATTACAGTCCTGCTGTGATCAGATGTCAATTACACAGCAGGAGAGCCACACACTGTTTCAGATTGTGAGCAGAGTGTCTGATTGTTTTGCAACAGATAGCCAGGCTCTCTGTAGAGTGATCAAGGTGCATGCTGAGCAGAGATGTTAATTTCATAACTGCAGGAAAAGGCGGAGTGCCCTTGAGAGGCGAATCAAAGAGCTGCAGAGGGAGCAGGTGGTGGTCCTTGCAAGGGCCAGTGCTGCTGGATTCGATTCCAATCAGATGGCAGATCTAGCGGCATTCGCGAACTGCTTTGAAGCCAAGCGACTCTGGTTCGTATCCCTCTGCTCTTGCAGCTACCAACTGCGTAGTGATCCTCCGTGGAGAGGAAGAAGATGTGAGGTTGTCTAGGCAACTTACACTGAGACTTTATAGTGTCGTTCATCTGTTTGACCTACGTGGTACTGGAATCCCTATCATCGTGTCAAGCAATGCATTCATGCATGCATGAATCTCATTTCTCATGAGCTTTGACCTTTATATGGTGCATGTTGTGATAGGCTGTCTGCTAAACCATTTGCTTCTTGCTTTGCACAGGGACTCATCAAAGCGCTTCACAGCACTAGCCAGGCGAAGGGAGACGCAACTCCTTGGAGGTGATCCAGGCCCCAAGCAAAGTCGCTTGACAAGGCAGGCCAGCTTTGTGAGCAGCACAGGCAGCCTCAGCGACGAAGCTGATCTGAGTGGCCGAAGGAGCCCTCAGGGTGCTGGAGACACCTTCGCTGCCATGAACAGGCCAGCCTCGCCGAGGGGCGCAGACATTGCTCGGGTGATGAGTCCCCGGGCTGGAGCCAGGAGCCAGAAGAGCGAGGAGGGAAGGTATGGCAGCCCCGGGCTCCACCGGACGTGGTTCCAGGTTGAGCAGGGCCCTGTGAGCCCTTATGCAGAGTCTGAGATGAGCAGCGCCTTCAACGATGGCGCCTCGGAGGGCGTTGGCGAGACTCTGAAGTACCAGTCTGGAGTGGACGTCGCTGCGGCTGCGGAGGCAGCCATCTCCCCAAAGCACGTGCTCTCTGAGGAGGACCAGAATGGGTCATCCCAGCTGCTGCGACGCAGGGCCAGCCTCCAGCAGCGGAACGCCGCACAGGTCAACGCGCTTGCTAAAGTCGGGCGTGATTCGCCACACTCGACTCCAGAGCTGCTGCAGCTGCCCAAGCTCGAGCAGGGACCGAAAGCGGGGGGCCTCAAGGACTTCCTGGGCACGCTGCAGAACCGCTGGGAGAAGCCCGAAGGCTGGGGCCTTGCACGCAGTGCATCGCAGGGCTTGGCAAATGAGACCAATGCCAGCTCGCTGAGCTCCCGCACCAGGAGTGGCGACCCAGATGCAGATGGGGTTTTCCCAGACTCGCCACTTCCAAGGAGGACTGTCAAGATTGCGTCAGGGGTCGCACCAGAGAGCCCGCGGGTGAAGGTGATCCGTCTGCCTCCACCACGGAGCTTGTCCCCGGCGGCCAAGGATCGGTCGTCATTCGATGAGAAGAGGCCACCGCCAAGCCAGGAGTACCTGGACTATGAAGCCAGACGAGCAGGCAAGCTGTCCAGAAGGGTGAGCGATCCAGGTATAGCGTTGAAGCGGCAGGACAGCTTCGAGGAAGCTCAGTGGGACTCGGCAAGAGACGAGGTCATGCCTGTGGAGCCTGGCTACCCGTCCTCAAACTCTGGAGATAGCACCGAGAACCAGGGCGGAGGCAAGGACAGGAACGGCGAGCTGCTCTCCCCGACCGACACGCCGACCGAGAGCCTTTCCCCGCGCCTGGAGTTCCTGGAAAAGAGCAGCGTGGAGGCTCACGGCAGCCCGGTGGCGGACCAGTACGCGCTGGACCTTTCGCCGTCGCCGTCGCCAGAGAGAAGCACTCCGCGAGAGAAGTACCTGACGACGGAGGCGGCCAGAGAGCTGGTCGCTCAGAGCCTGTCGCAGTGGCTGCCCACCAAGGATGATGCGCGGGACACGGCGCCTCCGCCAACTGCCTCAGCGGTGCCCACAAACCACGTTACACTTGGCCAGCCAGGAGGTGGCTTACCACCGTGGACACACACTGCCATGCCTGCAGTAGGTGGCTGGGCAGGCGCGGCCCAGTGGCAGCAGCAGCAGCTGCTGCCCCCTTGGCAGACGCCTGCCATGCCGCCGCCGTGGCAACAGGGGCAGCCGCCAGCGCCAGGGCCTTGGCCGGCTCCGTATAGCAGTTGGTATCCGCCGCAGGTGCCAGGCAGCATGCCGCCTTCCGCGGCCCCCGTGTGGCACCCAGAGAGCAACTCCTGGCAGCCGGCACCGCCGCCGCCTCCTCCACTGCCTGCCTCTCATCCTCCTCACAGTGTGCAGACTGATGCACACTCAGCCACTTCAGAACCTGTTGCTGACAAGCAGCGGCGATTGACACCATTGGAGATGGCACTTGCCACTCTACCCCCTAGCCGGCGGGGTGTCATAGAAAATAGGGACATCGAGACTGAGCCCAAGACGGAGTTGGAGGAGGAGCCAAAGCTGGAGCAAGAGCCGAAGCCAAAAGCAGAACCTGAGCCACAGCCGGAGCCGGAGCCGGAGCCCACCGCCCCCTTGTCTCCAGAGCAGCTTGAGGAAGCCAGGAAGTTCAGCGAAGCCATGGTCAAGCTGGAGCAAGCCGTGCTGGGCTTCTCAAGCAAGCCAGTCGCTACCAGCAAGCCTGATCAAGGGGGTGGTGGCTTCCTGCTGCCACCGGAGTCGGAAGACCTCGCTGCCGCGGTTGCCAAGGAGGTCCCACTTGACACGGTCATGGTGGATGCGGCCGCAGAAGGGAACCTTTGGTCGTCCTCTCACAGGCAAGGCAGCGTCGGCAGGCCTCGAGATGCCTCTCTTTTCATGGGGGAGGTGGAGAGCTGCCAGCAGATCCCAGTCGTGGCCATTGATATCACGTCGGTACCTCCGGAGGCTTCAGGTGCAGGGTTGACAGTCAACATGGATGATGGCATATGGGCTGCTCCCAGGAGGAGTTCGTCTCCTCGTGGCGCCAAGTCCTCACAGGGAGGGGGAGGCTTTGTGCTCGAAGAGATGACTGCTGTGCGGGACACGTGGAGTCCTGTTCCAGTAGTGGCTCAGCCCCCTGCTCCAGACGCTGACATGACAGGAATATTTAGCAATGAACCCAGGAGGGTATCTGGTGGTAAGGTGGCCAATCCTGTCGCGTCTTTCAATCTGGAGGAGATGCAGGGGGGCCTCAGCCCACTGGAGAAGGAGCCCCCAATTCATGTTGACGACAGTGACTACCTCCATGGCGTGTCAGTTGGTGATGCAGCTAGCCATTCAAATGTGCGTGGGAGTGGCTTCATCCTGGCTGATGCAGAACTAACCGTAGACAAGGATCGAAGAGAAGTGGCCAAGCCTCAGCTCGTTGCTGAGGAGGAGCACTTCTTCAAAGCATCCCACTCCGGGAGAGTGGGTAAGGCCGATAGAGAGGCAGTGCATGCGATGGAGTTGAGCCAGAATGGTCAGATACTGGACAAGGAGCAGGACGGAGCAGCAGAGTGTCAGCAGACCCAAGAAGAAGCGGAGCATTATCTCCAAGCATCTCAGATCAGGAGGACTGGGCAGCACGATGTGGATATGGTGCACGCAATGGAGCTGAGCAAGAGTGCTAAGATACAGGACGAGGAGCAGGAAGTAGCGGAAGGAGTGGAGGATGAACTGGAGCTGCAGGAGCTTTCTGAGGCTGCCTCAGATATATCTGCGTGGTCGAATGTGGTTGTCGATCCAATTGTGGCATCTGCACAGAGGCGCGCTGAAGAGAGGCTGAAAGCAAGGAGGCAGGCTGAGGCCAGAAAACAGGTATAGTTATTACCGCTTTCATAAAGGATGGAGAGCTGCTTGCATCATTGGCAACAATGAGTTGTCAATATTGCTACTCATCAGCTTTGCTTTTGCAATCATCGTCATGAAAATGCCTCTCAAGCTTGTTCCCTTGCACAAACGGATCCAAAGCCAGTGCCAAGATTTTGCTTATCATAAAGGGCGAGTGTTGCCTGTTTGATATACCTGTTAACATATGGAAGTAACCGACAAATTCATGGTCGTTGAGCTTGGCAGGAAGAGGAGGCGAAGAAGAAAGAAGCTGCTAGAAGCCAGAGGTTGCAGCGGATCTCGATCAAGCTGGAGGCTGCCGGTGCTGCCGTGCCCACTCGAGCGACACCTGCTGCAGCTCGGAGCGCAGCCCGGAGCACAGCTGCTCCTGCTAGCACAGCGCGCTCGACAGGCAGAGCACAGACGTCGACCAAGGATCTGGGCACCAACAGGAGCGCTGCTTCGGCCGCATCCACAGGTTCGGTAGCCAGGAGCGGAGCCGCGGCTCCGGCAAGCCCGTCCAGCGTCTCAGGCAACAGGCCGCTGCTGGCGAGGACAACCTCAGTGCCTGCGAGCTCCCAGGACATGCCGAGATCTGGCAGGTCGACCGATCGTGTGCAGGCCGCTCCTGCAAGGAGCCGTAGCCCCGCTGTGGGTAGGCAGTCCAGCCTGCCCGCAGCCCCGCCCAGTCCCACCATGCCAGCTTCACCGAGAGCGACATCAAGCAGGACTACTGGGCCAGCCGCCGCCAGGGGACCCAGCCCAACTCGGACTGCAGCTGCGCCAGCCGCGAAGCCAAGGGGCGCATCGCCCAGCACGGCGAGGCCAGTGCCAGCCAGCAGCAGCCCGTCGTCAACCAGGCTGGCCCCTCCTAGTCCAGGACGAGCTGCGGTTGTCGGAGCGAGCTCGTCGACGGCCCGTCCGGGGCAGCCGAGCCCTGCCAGGGAGACGACCTTCCTGCAGAAGGGCGGCGGCATTGGCGGTTCAGGGGGAGCCCTGCAGCGAGGCGCGCCCTCTGGATCGACAGTGTTGAGTGCGTCGAGGGGAAGCGAAGCTGCCAAGGCCTTGGAAAAGGGGTGGAACGGCCTGTCGTCCCCGAGATCGGCTGCTAGCAAGGCGACGAGCGCCGTCCAGAAGAGGTCTCCGCCGGCTGCATCGGACAAGACCAGTACGGCGATGCCTGTGAAGAAGCCCTCCCAGCCGTCGTCTGCCGAACGGCAGTCCGGCGGCAGGAGCTACGGCGCCACAATGTCGCTGATGATGTCGCTGCCGAACGACGGGAAGAGCGCCCAAGGGCGGAGCAGACCAGCTGCCACGACCGAGTCCTCGAGCTTGAAGAAGATACTGAGTCTGGGGAGGAGCTAGGAGCCCAAGCGAAGGTAGGACTGCAGCTGCTGCATAACCGTGATCATTGGGTATCTCCCCACCGTCACTTTCAAATGAGCAAAGTAGCGAAGGCCACTAAGTTTTCTAAAGGTCTCCATGCAGTACATGACTTAGGAGCCACATAGTATCAAGTGCTAAGTAGTGATTAAGATAGACATTGTTGAGGGCCTCTATAGGTTGTGCTTGCTGACTGGCATGTTTTGACCATCACTGACTTGCTGCTATTTGACCTTTTGGACACAGCCAGAGGGCCCGCTTGGATGCCCACAAGGGCTTCCTTCTTGCGCCGGTGGCGACGTGTTGCTGTCTCCTTCCAGTCTGTGGGCATTGCTTGACTTCTCCTGTTTCTCCTCTCCCTTTCTTGTAGTGTCCCCGCCGCTGTGGAGAGTCTTGTCCCTAGCTCTGCCTGCTCATCGTGTACTTGGGGACAGGCATCAGCCCAGACTGGGGTTTTTCCTGTGTGCGGATGTGATAGGCGTACATGTCACTGGGTCAGCATAGTTATTTGTCTTGTATATGGAGCTCGCCTTAGTAGATTCATCACCTGCTCCACGTTGGCGCTTGCTAAAGCATTCCACGCCTCCGACTGGCAGGCACAGACCCCGTCTGACTGAGGTGCACCCATCTTCCTCTTTTGAATCATTGCAGACGTGACGTGTTGTCAAGTCTAGCCTTAAACATGCCCTGAAGCAATCTATACAGCTTTGGAATGTTAGTTCCCTAAAGGATGGATACCTTGCTCTAGATGGTACTTAATCAAGAACCAGCGAGTGGCATAACTGCAAGACAGACGCGCCGTTGGCTTGGAGCTGATGCACCATCCTGTTGTGACAGTTACTCATGACTGATGTGGACGCTTCTTGTGGCGACTGCAGCCTGTGCGTGGGCTCGCCAATGACGCGAGCTCCATGTGTGGTGCGGATACCACAGCAGTGTGCTCGTAGATCAGCCAGCTCATATGGCGGGCTCCCCAATTGCCAAACAGACAGACAGCAGCGTCCAAATTTCTTTTGCTTGCCCTTCACAAATTCAGATTCATTCTTATTCAAAGACCAATACTGAGATCACCTTAAGCTCTTCAGGCTTGCTGCAAAATGTCACTCGCTTACTGCTTCTATAGTGGTGCCCAGCTTGCAGCCAATTTCCAATGCTTTGCCCGAAAAGATTTTGGAGGGTATTGATACTGAAGCAGCCACAGCCAGAAATGCTTCACCTCAGAAATAAGTTAGCCTTCCATTAGGTAATCTGCTTATTGCCTTGTCTCATGCACTGACAGGAAAAATCCTAGCGCCGGTGACTTCCAGACTTGAGCAGTGCAAAGGCAAAGCCAGCCGCGGTGCTGGCCAGGATAACGGCAATCACTGGGGCCTTGGAGCGGCCGCCGCTAGCAGACGTGCCCTTAGCACTCTCGGCGGCTACAGTAGCCTCGCTACTAACCACCTCGCACTCGGGCCCAGCAGCGACTGCTGGTTTCGGCGGCGCTGTCATCGCCATTGACACTGCCTCTCGCGTCCTCTTCTCAGCAGCTGCTATGCTGCTAGTGGCAGTGTCGTGAGTGCCGCCGCCGTTCATGTTGGGAAGCAGCGCTGGGCTACTCGGGCATGCCGCAGCCTCGCTGTGAGCGACTTGGCATGGAGGTGGTGCGACTGGCGACCCGCTGTCGTTGGCGCATGTCGACGGGTCTGCCGGCACTGGCTTTGGCGAAGAGCCGGCGCTGTCGGCGCGGGCGAGCCGCAGGCGCTCGCGGCGGTGGCGCTCCTCGAGCATGCCCTCGCGGCGGCCGCGCTCGCGCTCGGCCTCGTCGTGCCCCAGCAGCGCGTCCCACAGCGCCAGGCCGTCGGAGATGGAGCGCAGAATGACGACCACGTCGCTGCCGCCGCCACCGCGTGGCGTGCTGGGGAGCGACGTCGCCGTCGCCACACCACCGACTGCTGTGCGGTAATGATCGTGGGCGCCGCCGCAACCGGGACTGCGCAAGGTGGCGAGCACGTCGTCATTCTGCGCGCCGGGGCTGCACAGGATGCCCTCGTAGAACCCCTCCACCTCGCCGACGCTCGCTGCTGCCACAGCCGGTGCCGCCATTGCCGAGGCGGCTGCTGGCGCTGACAGCGAGCGGCCTGGGCCAAGCGGCGACAACCTGCTGCCGCCGCCGCTGCCACCGCTGCCGCCGCCGCTCCCAGCTGGAGATAGTGGAGACGGCCGTCCGGGTGACCACACAGGCGGCTGCTGGCTGCCGCCTTCGAGGCCGCCTCCCTCCACCTCCCTCCTCCTGCCGCCGCCGCCGCCCCCGCCGCCATTGCCGCCGCCGCCGCCG
>WELB01000065.1:448242-463862 GCA_009602725.1 Spirogloea muscicola
CGGCGGAGTGCCTCCTTCCCTGCCTCGAGCTACTCGGACCTGATGTTGCTCACTCGCGGGTACTGAGCTTCCCTAGTATGTTGTCGTGATTGGTAGAGTAGAGGAGTCCTTCCTCGGCTTCTCATTCTTCGGCTTTGGACATTGTCCATTCTTTTTGGGCTGGCTTTGCCAGCCCCTCTTTCTTTATGGGCGAGCCTTCTTCCTTAGGAGAGCTTTTCGCCTTTTGTCGTTTGGAGATTGTTCGTCTTGTCCACTGCTTTTGTGAGGTCGTGTATTCTTTCTGGGCTAGCTTCGGCTGTCCTTTCACTTTCAAGTTCATTCCTCATGGGCTGGCCAATAACCACATCCATCCTACCCAAAGCTCTGAGATTGAGCCTCTCTGATTTGCGGCTGCTTAGCAGGGGTTACTGAGTGATTTGCAGCTGCTTTCTTTCTTTGTGTGCTTTGTTTTCTGAGAGCGCTTCTGCTCTTCTAGTGTTTTGCAGTATTCTGTAGTGTAGTCCTGTGTCGCACTTCTTTCTTTGGCTTTGGACTTTGTCCATTCTTTTTGGGCTGGCTTTGCCAGCCCTCCTCCTCTATGGGCGAGCACTTTCATTCTTCTTGCCTTTCACTGCAATACCTGCAAACTGCTTGCATGTACATGTCCTCCTCTAGATCCCCATTCAAGAAAGCACTGCATGGGCTTAAACAGGCGCCCAGGGCCTGGTATGCACAGATTCATAATCTCCTGATGTGCCGAAGGCACAGGAGATCTGAGGCTGATCACAGTGTGATGTGAGGGGCACATGCGAGAGTGGTTCTGGCACTGTATGTTGATGATCTGATTTTACTGGGAGACTCGGCTAATGAAGTGGAAAGAGTAAAGCAAGAGCTGAACAGTAAATTCAAGAAGGAGGATCTTGGGCCTTTGGATTAATTTAGTATCCAAGCCAAACGACATAGAAGCAGAAAGGAGTTGACATTGAGTTTGTCAAAGTACATGACTGAAGTCTTGGACAGGGTTGGTATGCAAGACTGCAACCCTCTCTCGTGGTTACCAAGCTTCCATCTGCAGTAGTCTCGTGTCGTAGCTACGGCGGTACATCACAAGAATAGGTTACCCACCTGTGCAATTAAAGACATGACACAACAACAAATCTGGACAGGCAGGAAGCATACAGTGGCTCATCTTAAAGGTTTCTGATACCATGACACTGTTCCTGCTCTGGCTGCTCCTGATGTTGCTCTTGTCGTTCACGTACCTCAGCCATCACTTCTTATCTCCTCCACGTAGAGTCCTCCATTGCACGTCTGAGGCCCCGCGGTGCTCCCGTGCGCCCTAGCCATGGCTGCCACCCACCTTGGGTGAGGGCGGAGCCTGTGCTGTCTGTTTAACTGGCTGTGTGTGATCTGTCTGCCACCACGAGCGCATCTGCATCCATGCCGCCGCATCAAGGGCGGTCTGCTGGGCCCGTGGAGAAGGGCAAACGTCCGATGGAGGGCTCTGACTGGAGAAATCAAGAATCTGCGAATGCTGATTGCAGCAGACAGAAGCAGGCACAGGAGCAGCCAGAGCAGGACAATTATCAGGTTATGGGCTCACCACGCTTCTGCTGCGCTCCTGCCTGTCGCTCAAGGCAGTCAGCCCACTGACTGCCTTGAGCGGGGGCCCGCAGGCCGTTGCTGGCAATCTTTGCAGTTGGATGCACCAATAAGCTTTGATTGCCAATTTGTATTGTCTAGCTTGTTCAGAACCATTTGCTCTGGTTGAGGCAAAAATGAAAAGATCTGAAAGTGCTGATTACAGCAGACAGGAGCAGGCACAGGAGCAGCCAGAGCAGGACAACCATCAGGATATGAGATGGTGGCTACAGCATTGAGGTTCTGGGTATGGATCGAGGTTGGCATCAGGACAGGGATTGGGATAGGTTGGCAGTATGTTCTGGCCAGAGTTTAAAAAGAGGAGATTAAGGAACACTCTAGTGGTCAAGGCAGTGGGCTCGCCCGCCGGCAACCCCACTGCCTTCACCACTAGACTGTTCCTTCGTTTCCTCTTCTCAAACTCAGACCAGAACATACTGCCAGTATATGGTTTTGTCCCAATGCAAACCTCGATCCATAACCAAAATCCCAATGCTGTAGCCACCATTCTCACAACCTGATACTCGACCTGCTCTGGCTGCTCCTGTGCCTGCTACGTAGGTAGTGATTCACCGGCAGACCTTGATTAGCCTAAAGAAGGGGAGCGTAGTAACCCGACCCCTGTACACAGGCAACTAGGCGGTCAGGTCCTGATTGGGTTACGGACATGGGGGGTTTAGAAGCAAAACCCCTGCGTGGAGAAGCATTCGCGCATCTGCGCAGCGGAAGACTTGGCCCTGTGGCGCTGCCGTCAGGCAGCGTCTCCACCTCCTGGGCACCAGCCCGCAGCTAGCCCACCAAGCGCAAGCCAGCCACGGACGCGTCGCAGCGAGGCGGCAGCGATCTGCCAGCGACGGGCTGCGGCAGCAGGCAGCAGCAGGGCTGCGCTGCTCTCTGGCTTCAGGTGTGCCTGACGAGTGGGCACACGGTCTCTGGCGCATCGGTTGTGCAACTGAAGGAGGCACGCAGCGGCGCTGCGGCGCTTCGGATGCAGAACTGCCGCGACACCAAGCGGCGTCTAGCACGGACGGTACCGGCCCACCTGGAGCCACTAGGTTCTTGGAACCTCCGAACCTTGTCAAAGCTCTCTCTATTCTGAATTGTCTCCGTATTATGTAGCTTTGTTTAGTCTGCACTCGACTCTGCCTGAACAATGTATTGGCTTGAATTGGCCTCCCTTTCAATTCATGCGCCCCGCGCGCCTTCTCTCTCTCTCTATTCTGAATTGCATCTCCTGACTAGAGGTTGCTGAGAGTCCCCTTGCTGCCGAAGAGCTCGCACTTGGCACCTTGCTTTCTGCACCATCCGGCTCCTTCGGACCTTGTCCATACCTTTGGGCTGGCCTCTCACAGCCACCAGTCAATCTGGCCGCGCCTTCCTTTCGGGCTGGCTTTTCACTGGCCTTGCTCCGACTTGGTCCACTAGCTTTCCGGAGTATACAGTGTCCGGCACCTTCGGACCGTGTCCATCTTCTTATGAGCTCCTTTTCAAAACACTTCGTTAGTGGACTCGCGAGTTGCTGCTCCTAATGGAGGAATGCTGGGTCAGGCTTGTTCACAAGCAAGCGGCTCCTGCACCTGATAGTCCATAGACGCGCCATCATGATCTTTTTGTCCGAAGAAGACAGCCTCATCAAAAACATGCATGGTTACTGTGATGGCGCAGGCAGAGAGCTCCCATTTTTCGGGAGAGTGCATTTTAGGCAATCTCAAAAATCAAATGAAAGAATGAACGTAATATTGGGTACACCCAAAGGATTTAGTCCAGTGGGCGTCAGTGGAGCATGCTGCGAGGCAGCCTGCACAGAAAGACGTTTCTGTGCTTAAGAGCCGACTGGATACTGCACGATTGTGGCACTAAGCAAAAGAACCTTACATTGACAGGGCCCCCCCTGGTGGCTAAGTAGGCAAAGGATGAGTAACAGCTGTCATTAAGTATGCTACTCGGAGCTGCCCTGCGTCCCGTGTCACCCATGTTGACATGTAGTGCAGTGTGGCCTGCCTACAAGAGCAGACTTGCCATGTGAACTGCAGACTTGCGCAGACACAGAGGAGCTTGTAGCAGAAGAGACTTCTTAAGCAATGGGCTCGACAAGCTCAGATTCTTGACAACGCCTGTTTGCTGTCACCGGGTTGCATCTGGCAATCACGCCACCAGGCAGCTCGACAACGTATTGGGTGCCGAATGGGTTGGGGGCTTCCACTTTGGGATAATCTGTGGCCACGAGCTGGGCACCAGATGCAAGGGCCTGGTCTCTGCGACTGGTGTCGTTGTTGCGAGCCTGCACATTGCAATAGCAGACTTAGAGCAGCGCCAGCAATGCAGCAAAAATGGCATATCCAGGACCTGCTGTGGGACGCTGCACTGGCTCAGAAGGTGCTCACTTTTTGGGCGTAGCAGAATTGCCGATGACTTACCTCAACTGTATCAATGTCTGCACGAGTGAAGACAATCACATTCTGGCGTAACGTAGCGGTAAGGTTGAGTCCTTTAATGTCATCAATAGAGACCACAGCCCCATCTGGACTGCCTGGCTTGCTTGAACCAGTGAACATAAGCCTCCCCTGCACTAAGCAGCATGACATCCAGAAGATGGCATTGGCATGCATCTTGCTGGCAAGGAAGGAGAATGACATGCATTTTACGCATCAAGTGATGCCTTACAGGCAATGCGCCATAATTACCACACAATGGTGACTTGATGCAGCGTCATGAAGCTAACTACATACAGAGACAAGCAGTAGGTGCTTCTTGACGACCAGGGGCCACAGGCTACCTGAAATCACAGTGGTAATCAACACATCTACATCAAAGTACGTATGTCTGAAGATTGGACTTATCAAGACTCACTGGTTTACCTTGAGGATATTGGAGGCTGCCCTGTAGGTCTCAACCACTGAGTCAGGCACGAGTATGAAGATGAATTTGCCTGCCAGATTGCGCACTTTTGGCCAGCCATGTACTTGCACGGCACGTAATAAGGTAGAAGACCTGAGAGAGCTGAGACATTCTTGAGCCAGAGGCTGGGGAGTGCAAAGTAAGGAGCTGGCGCTGTCCAAGGAAGTGACACTGAGTAAGAGTACAAATATTGGACATCCTCTATCTGGATGAGGCATCGAAAAGGCCCGCACACTCCTTTCGACCCTTAGTAATGCTTGGCCTATGATGTTCAGGGAGATACTTGATGCTTACTTTCCCCTGACAATGTCGGGCGTGAGAATCCTTGACTTTGGCATCACAGACAAAATCTCAAGCTCGAGAGCTCTCAAGACCTACACATAGCAATGTTACAACTGTGCTGCTCAATCTGGCAGCTCGGCATGGCGTGATCATTAAGCACAACTATGTGCAAATTCTCAACTACTGAAAGAAGACACCTACTGGCAACGAGAATGTACAAGGCAGCAACAGCAGAAACAGTCGTCACTCTGTTGTAGTTGGTGCTGCAGCCAATGCTCTGCTACACTAATCAGGCTAGGTGGGGATACAGACACCTACTCATGACTCTTTCAGCTTGTACAGAAAACAGTGGTAAGGATGTGAAGAGACACCTTAGCAGAAATGTTGAAGGGCGTGGCAGCATCGGGGAGTAATGAAGCCACCAGAGGCCCAGTACGCGGGCCTCCCAATTCCTCCAGGGTCTGCACCAGGTGGAGCAGTGGTCTAGCGTCTAGGATGTTCGTGAACGTACAGCAGTTCCAAGAAACCCGTTACAAATCCGGGCAAACTCAACTGGTCTGCATTTCACTTCAGGAGGGTGATGGTGTGCTCAATCGCAATTTCTCACTTGAAACTTTGGTTCAATCTTGACCGAGATGGGAAGGTGGCCTGGATTTGCAACGGACCACTTTCTGTCACAGAGGACGTGAAGCAGTGCAAAGGCTGCAGTAGAAGCAGTCGTAGTTGCACAAATTCAAGACAAGCAACAGGACGTTGCCGAATTGCAGATAACAAGGAGAGCAGAGTCTGAAACAAAGAAAACCATCCCACTTTCGTAAGTTTACCTCAATAAGCCTAGGCACTGCTTGAAACTAAGACAAGTTGTCCCGTAGTCAATGTCTTCAACATGCATAACCTTTGAGACATTTGACAGCGTGATACTCAGCAGGCGCCAACCAAGAAGCTACACTAGCAGCACATGCAGGCCAATAGACAGGGCACTGTGAAGAGCTGAAACCCAGCAGATGCAATATTGAGAGCATAGCGAAGGGGCTTGAACAAGCTCGTATACCTTAAAGCCAGGTCTGCGAAGAGATGGAGAACTGGAGAGCGACGTTTGACCAATCAGCCGGAGGGCTGCTCGATTGGAGTATCGGCCTCCCTTGGGATCATAGTAGACCTGCCACACGAGGTGGAATGATTTTCAATGGTCAGATAATGAGATAGGTATTAGATTCCTAACGCTTATATAGCAAATCAGAGCAGGCCCAAGCAATGTGTGCAGCAGGCTAAATAGTACAGCCCCTGCTATGAAGTCCACACGGCGTTGCTAAAACGCTGGTGTCAATTAGCAATGACACCAGTCGCTTGTATTGACATAAATCTACAGGTTAAGCCCAAGATTGGTGTGGATTGAGCAGTACTGGGTTCTTCTGTGAGCACTTACGTCAAGTTCAAAGTTGCGAACACCACCCGCCAGCAGAAGCGGGATGGCCTTGTGTGTGTACTGCAGATGTCATCACATATATCAGTGCTGAAAATTAGTAGCTAAGAGAGCATCCCTGCTTCTTCCTGCGAGACATTTGACTGCTTTCTCTGGCGGATTGATGTGCGATTAGGCAAGTAGATTGTAGTCGCGACCGCTTCATGGCAGTGGAAGCAATGAAGAAACTCCCAATTGTTGTCCAGCCTTTGCCAGCTTTCACACTAGCGTCTTGATTGGGCAGCCGCCTTTCCTAGCCCGGGGTACCTCTTACACAAGGCTCCTGGCGTCGCTGTCAGTGGCAACACGACTGGAGGCCGGGCAAGAGGCTGTGCGCACCTGCCACGCCGAGGATTGCGGGAGGTATCGCTCGTAGAGGGACAGCAGCTCCGTCCCGGGCTGCAGCCAAGCAACATCGCTTCAAAGCTCACTTTAAGCTCGTGAGATAGCCGCAGCTAGCAGCTGTCAGGAAAAGGCCTCCAGCTGCGCAGCGCGCGGCGCTCGAGTCCAGCGCCCGAAGCGCTTCTGGCACGACGCCGCAGCCGCTGGATGGGCGTCCATCGCAAACGCCGTCGCCGGGCCGTCACCTGGACGTGGTACGAGTTGTGCACGCCGACGGTCTGGATGTGGTTGAGGCGCGCGCCCGCCGCCACGGCTCGTCCGCAGGTGGCGACGGTCATCAGAGCGGCGGCCAGGCAGGCCGGCATCAGGCGGCGCGGCGCCGTGGCCATGGCGGCGCGGGGGCCTGGCTGTGGCCTGGGGAGCGCGCCACTCGGGGGGCCTGGGCGGGAATCAGAACCCGGGACCCGGGCCGCATGTGGCGGGCCCGCCTCCCCGAGTTCTGTTCATTGCCTTACCAGAGCCCTCGCCGCGGAGGAGCCCCATCGATTCTCGACGATCTTGGGCACCGACTGTTGACTGCACGCTTGTCGCCGCAATGTACTGGCTTGAATTGGCCTTCCCTTTCATTTCATGCGCCCCGCGCGCCTTTCTCTCTCTCTCTCTTGTCGCCGTACGGCGGTAGCCATCTGGATCTGGCCGCCGTCGGTGCCGTTGTCGTAGATGAGCTTTTGGCACCCTGCCGGTGATGGGCTTGTGGCGCTGGCGATGGACGTGGCAACAGAAATCGCGTCTGATGCCCATCCAGCTGGGGGCTGACGGTCGTCTCCATACTTGCCGCGCTGACCTGGTCGTCGATCCCGTCTCGGACGGGCTTCCCCACATCATTCGCGAACGTTGTGACTACCGACTCCGTCGACTCCCAACCCCACCAAATCGGCGACGGAAGCAGGGCACGCGGTTGGCAAGGCTGCCAGCGGTAAAAAGAAAAGAAAAGTGGAGAAGATGCGCGATGTGCGGATCACCCTGCCAGCGACCAGTTTGTGGTGCTGGCGCGCACGCGGAAGTCGACGTCGGTGGCTAGACCTTCTCCAGCGGCTTGCACGGCGGGCCATCAATCGTCGGCAGGGACAGCAATATGAGCTGAGCGGCTAAAGCGACGCCGGGTCGCTTGCCAAGGTGTTGCGCATGCGGCTATAGAAGAAAGCAAGAAAGTGGCTCTCCCAAGGCGAGGGCTGTTAACAGCCAGCCCGAAACAATTGACGAATTCCGAAGGGTCCAAAAGCGTTTTCTTAAAGATCGCACTTCTCTCTTTCTCAAAGCTTTCCCGGTAGGATGGTCACTTTGTAACCTCTAGTGAGGAGCCGCATATCAGAAAGACTAGCAGCCGGAAAGCGATCCTCCGGAAGGCAATGCGGCTCTCCAGCTGCTTATGACTTCGGCTGCAGCCTCTGGCTGTAGACAAGGGACCCGCTACCCAGAGACTAGTATCTCTGATCTGACCACTTGACCACTTGAGTCGCTGTTTGCTTTACCGCTTTCCTGGCCCTTTCGAACTTTGTTCACTTTTTTCGGGCTGCCAATCACAGCCATCGCACTCTACTGGAAGAGTCATTCTTCCAACGGTCCCAGGCTCATGCAGTGCACTTGCGAGCAGGCCTCGCTTTGGCTGCTACTTCTGGATCTTGTCGGGGTGCCTCATTGTCAGCTGCAAGTTCTCCGAATTGCAGCTGCTGACTCGGGCTTACTAAGGTACTTCTTCTTACTGAGGTCCTATTCGCTATAGTCTCTTGCTGTGTGGATTTGACACGTTTCGGCCCTGTGAACCTTTTTCATTCTTTCTGGCTTTTCAAAGGACCCACTGCCTTTGGAGGATCTCACTTCTTTTTCCCGAGAAGCCTTCGGCCCGCTTTCTTTTCTCTTTCACAGCCATCACCTGCCTCCTTTTTGCACTACTGAGTGGTCCTTCCTCCCCCCGTACTGCCATAGCTTCTTCAGGCCCCTTCTTCTTCCCCCTGCTAAGAGTTTTTTGGCCCCTTCGACCCTTTGTCAATTCTTTTCGGGCTGGCTTTTCACAGCCCTTGCCCCCTTTGGGAGTGCCACTTCGTGCCAGGCGACTCCCTTTGGCTTAAAGGAGGCAGGCGATGGCTGTGAAAGGCCAGCCCAGGAGAAACTGGAGAAGGTCCGGAGGGGCCAGATCGATGAAGCCATGGGAAACTGCGGCTTGATGGGTACTTGAGAGAGTTGCACCTGTGCCGTGCAGGGCGAGAGGTCAAGGCCAAGGGAACCTGACCCCAAAACCGGAGAAGGCGGCGAGGCTGTTAAGGGCCCCACGTGAGAATGGATAAGGGCCAGACAACTTGCACTTAGGAAAGCAAATGTTTATAATCAGATAATTAGGGACTCGAAGAATTGTGACACTCGCTAATTGCAGATGTCTGTGGTCATTGACCATATTACTTACTGTCTATCGCCTATATCAAGTGTTTGTGATAATTGACTAGTGTATTTTGTCGATTGAGCGTGCTTTCCATAATTAATGCATTGTAAAATTGGTTGGGTCTGATAATCCAGTAGGTATACTATAGCCACAGCGTCGCAGCAATGGGCAGCATTTGGGACCAGGCACCCAGTCTGGGTTCTTTGAACCCCCCCTGGAACGTATCAACGGATAGAAAAATGCATCCGAGATTGGATGCTAGATCGTTGCACCAGCCGAGAATCGAACTCGGGTCTGTACCGTGGCAGGGTACTATTCTACCACTAGACCACTGGTGCTCCACAACACAGGCTGCGGCACAAGCTAAATATGACCCGTAAGGGCGCCGCGGCCGGCTCCTCACCCCCGCTGCGCTGTCCCTCCGCGTCTGACATCCCCATCACATCTGATGACTTTCCTAACGCAGGCACCACTTAGATATAAGGGCGCCCTGTCTGCCCAGCCTGTGGCTCCGCTATCACCGTCATAAACACCCTCTGGCTGGCCTTCTGTATGCGCCTGGCTGGCCTTCACAGCCGCTCTCCTCCATACCAGCGGCCGCGCTTCTCATCTATTTCCCCCTCGCGTCGCAGCTGGCGCAGTGCGACGCGGCGGCGGCGGCGGCGGGGCCTCCGCGGGGCTGCTTCACACGCTCACGCCGCCGGCTCGCTGCCTTTTNGCCGCCGGCGCGGCGACGTGATTTGACGGCGCGCCGAGAGCCGCGCCCCTTTCTTCGCTCGTCGAGCAAGCCCCGCGCACCGGCCGACTTGAGGGCTGGCCCTCTCGGAACAAGAAGCAGCTCTTACCGAGGGGGCGAGGGCTGTGACGAGCTAGCTCGCTCGCCGCCATGGACGTCATGACGTCGAGCAGCCCGCGGAGCATGCTGCAGCAGCTGGGCCGCCACGCCAGCCTCAAGGGCCTGCTGCCGGGCATGGACGCCGCCGCCGCCGCCGCCGGCGACGACGCCTCACCCTCCACCTCGCCGCGGCTCTCCGCCGCCGCCGCCTCCGCCGCCGCCGGCGGCGGCAAGTGGCTCCGGGAGCTCTCCTCGCTGGCCAACGTCGTCGTGGGCCAGTGCGCACGGTGCGTGCCTCTGCCAGCAGCGGGGCTCTCGGTAGTTGCGTGCTGCCATCCGTCCGGCAAGGAGCTTGGGATTCTTACGCTCGCATTTCACACCTGTTATACCCTCCCCCAGTTGGAATTGCTTGCACGCATCGACCATACAATGCATATGCGCGAATCAGTTGCCTGGAGACATCACCGCCGCTGTGGCAGCAGCAGAGAACCTGCATTGCTGGGCTTCCAGACCCTTAGGTCCTGCAATGGCAGCACCCGAGCCTTGAGTACCCGCGGTTAATCAAATTAGCCATGCCGAAGGCTAGCTGTAAAAGACCTGCTGTTAGTGGTTGAGCTGCGGCTGGTAGCCATCATACAAATTTGTCGTGATGTGATCAGGGTGCTGATGCTGAGCCCCGAAGAACTCCGGGCGCACTTCGAGGCAGAGGCCCCGCAGGCCGCCAAGCACGACTCACGGTATGCGCGGAATTTGCTGGAGTACTGCTGCTTCAGGGCCCTGGCAGTTTCCACGCAGGTCTCCGACCACCTCAAGGACCGCGAGTTCCGCCGCTGGACGTTTGACTGCATGCTCGCCTGGGAGGCCCCCGGCGCGGCTAGCCAGCCCTCTGCTCAGGTGCGCTAGTAGTGCAGAGCTCCCCTCCTGCCATCGTCTCTGTCGCACGCTAGAGCTCTGGGGTTTTCAGTCGATAGCACAACGCAACCAGCTCTGCTGCAATACATTTGGCATGCTGCTCACAATGGTGGGAGGCCGTCCGTCTCCGCGCCTGCCAGCCCCTTTGCACACATCCTGTACGCTTATGTTCAGTAGTACTTGTGAGTATAGATATTGCTGCAAGTCAGAGCACCAGGGCTCAGGGACATTGTGCAGTTTGGCTCCTTCTCTGTGAGCTCTTGGTTGTCTGTCACGATGACTTTTTGTCACTACAAGTTCATGCTGCAACAATAGTCTGTCGCTCATGGCATAGCTGTGTCATTAGATTGCAGCCTTAGTCCGTCATTGCGTAGTGCCAGCTCGCACTCAGAAAATGGTGGCCCAACCACAGGGATGGACCCGGCCTTGTTGCTGTACTTACTTGTCTGATGAAGTATGATGCGATGTAGGTGAATGTGGAGAGCACGGTCGGTGTAGAGGCCTTTGCCCGTATTGCTCCAGCAATGCCCGTGGCTGCCGACAGCGTGACCGTGCACAACCAGTTTGAGATTCTTACTGAGACCCTCGGGGGACGGCTACCTTTTGTGACCTACAACAAATACCTCTTGGAGCTGGACAAGTGAGTCTTTAAGGTCCTTGCCTGTGATCCATCGAGAGTCCTCCTGGACTGTTGACATCGAATGTGACAGTGCTTGACATTGTGTGTGCAGGTCTGTCAAGCACATAAAGGGTCAGACAACGCCAGCTTTGGGGCATGCCTTGAGCTTGAGAAAGGGTGGGGAGGTGGTCATCGAGACGGATGGTACGGCCACACAGCCGGTGCTTCAGCACATTGGTGTCACGGCTTGGCCTGGTGAACTTTGTCTCCCTGCTGCCTGGCTCAGCGACTGTCTTTCTGTTGCTCACAACTTGGATAGTGCAGCCATTTTCTCTTTGGGTGAATTGCTGTCCAAGGAGTGAGATAGTGCCACCTGCATGACTCGCATGCGCTGCACACGCATCTGTTTGGCGTCTTCTACCGGCCTGTCCTACGCTATGTGTGACAGAGTGTAGTACTGCAATTGTGCACTGACGTCTACTGTTGGAGGTGGTGCTGGCAGGGAGGCTGACGCTCACCGATCATGCCCTCTACTTTGAGGCAAGCGGGGTTGTCTCATATGATGCCGCACGGAAATTCGACCTGTCGGCTGACACAAAGCATGTGGTGAAGCCGGATCTAACAGGGCCCTGGGGTGCCCGTCTCTTTGACAAGGCGGTCATGTACAAATCCAACGCACAGTACGTACTCGACCCTCTCGGGTTTCTCAGCATATGCTTGAGCATTGTGGCTTTTGTCAAGGTTGACAATTTGCTGCAGTATCGTTAAGTGCGGTACTGCTTTCCGTTTTCAACCACTGCCAGTGTTTATGAGTGCCCTATGTTTTGATTCACTCGTGGAGCACCTTTCCATGGTTTATTATGCAGGGTGGAGCCGGTGGTCCTTGAGTTTCCTGAGCTGACGGGTCACATGAGGCGCGACTACTGGCTGGTGCTCATCAGGGAGGTTGTGGCCGTGCACGCCTTCATCCGCGGCCACTTTCTTGAGTTGCAGCCTGCAGCCAAGTCCCGAGCCCTGGCCAAGGCAGTGTTAGGCATTGCGAGGCTCAAAGCCATCTGGACGCTGCACCGGGCCCTGCCACCAAAGCCAGAGGCACTGCTCACCTTTGTCACAGCAGACGACCTGCCTGGTGGTGACCTAGTGTTGTCGGCCCTGGCCGAGCGGCTACGCAAGGGCGAGGCAAGCCTGAATACGCACGTCAGAGAGGGTGGTGTTTCGGCGGAGCATGGCACCTCCCGAGGAAGCTTTGACGGCGGTAGTGCGGCCGATGTGCCTTCGGCGCACAGAGACGTGCCCTCCATGAGGAGCACGGCAGCTGCAGCAGCGGCAGCTGTTGCGCAGCTGCTGCCGGGGGCGTCGAGCTCTCCCAGGGCGGGGACGAGCGCAGGTGGTGGTGCAGGTGGCAAGGAGCTCAGCATGCCCGTCGGGGAGGTCTTGGTGGGGGAGCTGACGGCGCTGGAGAGAGCTGTGCAAGCAAGCCGCGACAAAAGCAAGAAGGTTGAAAAAGCACGGGCGACAGTGGACGAGGTTAAGGTTGACGGGATTGGCACCAATCTTGCCCTCATGAAGGTGAGGATGTCTACCTTCTCCACTGAGAACATGCCTGATAAAGTAGACTAGTTGCTGCCCCAGTCTCCTGCTGATGCCAGCAAATGCTGGAAACCTTTTGGTGACTAGCATTGGTGTCAAAACATGCACATGTAAGAACTCAAGATAGCTTTGGTATTGCCGTTGTGGCAGGAGTTGTGCATACCTCTGGTTGCAACGGCCACTTTGCTTCAATCGCTGGCTGCGTGGGAGGAGCCCTCAAAAACAATAGCTTTCTTGGCAATCACTCTGTACATTATCTACAGGTGTGGCTTAGTGATTGACCAGTGCTAGCACATAGAAGCAGTTGCTTGACAGTTGCTTGTAACAGAACTTAAAAGTGAAACTGCAAGAGATCTTGTTACATCCTGAGGTCGGCCTCCTCATCACCCATTGCATTTGCTACTCTCCTAGGGACTGGCTTGGATATGTTGTTCCCATTTTGCTCCTGGTAAATGCTGGCCTCATCTTGTGGCTACGCTACATCCGCAAGTGGGATCGACGGTATGCCATATGACTCAGTTGGTTGCTTAGCCTCAAGCAAGCAACCTTGAAGTGCAGCTAATGAAGCTTCGGGCCACCTTGCTGTGCAAAGCAGCTAGATGTAATGTTGTTCTGTTGGCATAGGCCATATAATGATGACCACAAGGATGTTGTCATCCAGCTCAGGGAAGAGGTTACGCGGATCCAAGCACCCAGACTGAGCTTGTTAGTATGTTGCATTGTGATGTCTGAGTTTTCAGCAATCCACCTCACTGTCTCTTATGCATGGCTTGGTGGCTTGCATCCTCTCAAGGCCATCGGAGCGACGAAATGAGGTTGTGGTTGCTGTGCCTCCCACAAAGAGCGCTGTGGAGCAAGTGGTGGTTCTCCAGGGGGCTCTTGCTCAAGTGGAGGCCACAATACAGGCAGCCAATATTGCGCTACTGAAAGCACGAGCCTTGCTTTTGTCTGAGCTTCCACAGGTATGTTGCAGTCTGATGCCCTCAATGCACCAGATGCTTGTTCTGATAATCCGGTGCATTCATGTCATTTGCATCTTCCTTGACAGCACAATTTGCATCTCCACGGCTGCAACTGAGTGCCTTCTATTTTTCCTGCAACATGCCTATATCGAATCGAGTGCTGTTGCAATTGCTATTGCTACTCGTGATCTGCTTGCTTGCTGGTTTCAGGCCACAGACGAACTGGTAGCTGCGCATGTTGTCTTGGCTGTGAGTCTAGCCGTGCTTCCAGTGCGCATAGTGGTGTTGTTCGCAACTCTCGAGTTCTTCACAAGGAGATTGGAGTTGAGAAGGAGTCAAGCAGACAGGATGTTCCGTCGAGTTCGGGAATGGTGGCACCATATTCCTGTGGTGCCTGTACGCTTTGTTGAGGGGGATTCTCTGACTGTCTAATTTTTGACAGCTTTCTGACAGATTGACAGATTTCCAAACCAATATTGCACATGCGTGCCTTGCACCGTTCACTTGGTCTCATTGGCAACATCATTCAGATGCATGGATTACTGCATTGCTGGTTGATTGATGCTTCATGAATGTTCATGCTTGCTTCTTGCGAGAGCCCGAGCTCTTGGTGCTCTTGCTGCTCGCATGAGATCCTTCCTGTCTCAACGACGTTGTTAAGCCGGCACTCTTGACCGGCTCATTCGTGCTGCAGTATCTACGCTCTCTCAAGAACCAGAGCCAGCTTGCAGGCTGTGACCAGGCTGCAGCAATAGCCTTCTCAAAAGTGATGACCTTGAAGGGACCGTCAATGTAGCCGATGACGGTCCTGTACCAGTCGAAGAGGCACTTGACCTTCCGGCCACACGCGGGGATCACAAAGACCACGACGCACAGCTGGGAGAGGAGGCCATACCACAGCAGCGCGAGCACAGCAGCCAGACCCCGGGAGGCCACTCCGGGCGCCTCCTCCACCGGCTTGCTGCCCTCTGCAAGGCAAGCAAGAGGCAGGTGCCGGTGTCAAGCGGATGCTTGACCATGACTTGGGTCACTAGCCACAGGTGCTGCCTGATGTGAGCCTTCTGATAGCTGCCTTTAGGTGCCTCTTCCCTGCCCATGCGCAGGCAGCAGCGGCCCTGCGCTACAGCCTGTATTGTCTGCAGCTGGTCAGTCCGGGGGCGAGATCTTCAGACTGAGGCGAGTAGGCAGCCTGCCTATGGCTAAGTGGGTGTTAGCGCCGGGCTTTTGGGCAGCTAGCGGTGCCGAGCGGATGGTCTTGCAGAACACGGCGTGCGAGGTACGGCTAGGTGGGTGTTAGCGCCGGGCTCCTGGGCAGCTAGTGATGCCGAGCACGCATGGGCAAAAGGCTTGGCAGAGCGCGCCATGCGAGGCGCCGTAGGGGAGAGACGGGACCGCGGAGCGAGGCCGCAGGGGGGACGACATTGCCACTGCGCCGATGGTGAGCTCTCGTCTCGAGCCGTTCAAGGCCCATCTGGTGCACGAGCCGAGTGGTCGTCTCACCGACGACGGCGTAGAGGAAGGTGCCGCTGGCGAGGTGGTCGGCGCGGGTGAGGAGGAGCGGGCCGGCGGGGTGGGCGTCGGCGAGGAGGCAGCCCGGGGCGCCGGTGAGGAGGCGCAGCGCGTCGAGGACGTCGGCGGCGGCCTGCGGGGCGCGCAGGCGC
>WELB01000065.1:464096-523758 GCA_009602725.1 Spirogloea muscicola
CGGCGCAGGGCGTGGCGCGGTGCACGCCGGTGCAGGCGGCCGCCATCCCGCTCTTCTGCTCGCACAAGGACGTGGCGGTGTGCGCCACCACCGGCTCCGGCAAGACGCTCGCCTTCCTCCTCCCACTCCTCCACATCCTGCGCGCCGCGCCGCCGCTACGGCCCCACCAGCTCGGCGCCCTCGTCGTCTCGCCCACGCGCGAGCTGGCCGCCCAGATCCTGGCCGTGGCCGAGCCCCTGGTGGCCGCGCTGGACGGCGGCGCCTTCGCGGCCGCGCTAGCGGTGGGCGGCACCGACGTGGCCGCCAGCGTCGCGCGGCTGGCGCGCGGCGACGCGCGGGTGCTGGTGGCCACGCCCGGCCGCCTGGCCGACGTCCTCGCCTGCTGCCCGACGCTGGACCTCGGGCGCGCGGCGGTGCTGGTGCTGGACGAGGCGGACCGCATGCTGGCCGCCGGCTTCCTCCCGTGCCTCGACGACGTCCTCGCGCGCCTGCCGCGGCAGCGCCTCACGGCCCTCTTCTACGCCACGCCGTCCGACGGCGTCCAGGAGCTCGTGTGCTCAGTCCTGAGCGACCCCATCCATGTGCACGTACAAGCTCAGGCCCTGCAGGCTGCCGCTCGTGACGCGGATCCTGCCTCGGTCGCGAGCCGTCTCATGGACGCCATCAGGCTTGAGCACTGAGGTTGGCATCTTGTGTGTAGATGATAGTTATTTACACCATCTGTCTTTGAATTCGAGGACAGTGGATGCTGACAGGGACTTGGGTCTGTTGAGATTTGAGCTTCGCCATTTCCAGATCACATAGACGCCGAAGCCCACAGAAAATCGCTGCAGCTTTTCCCTTAGAAGCCGCAGCCGCCACTGTCACGCTGCGCGGGGACTTGCTGCGGCTCACTCATGGCGCTGCTGCTGCTGTCGCCGGCAACCTCACTACGCGACTCCCGCCCTGTCGCGCTTGCAGTGCGCTCTGCTGGACTGGCGGGATCCGGTGGCGTACGCCCCAGCGAGTGCAAGGGGTCCAGCCCCTCCAGCCCCTAAAGCCCTGGACCCGGCGGCACGCCCTAGCGCAGCCATCCTGCATCTCACGGGATGGCGCCCACCTTCAACGGTGGAGATCCAGTCGAATTACGATCTGCTGGGACCACCGGACTCCCTAGCTCAGGGGTAAACTCTGAGCCCCTCAGTACCCCGACGACGTGCCGCTATGTGTGGGCCTCTTAGGGCGCGCATGAAGATGGTACTGCGGGGCTCCTCACCCAGTTCTAGAACCTAAACTATGCGAGCTAGCAAGAGGCAAGAGTCTCATAGACCTCTCTCAATACTAACACTCTAGCAAAGTTTGATTCTGACAAGACAACAGCCAAAGTGCTTGACATGTTTCTGCTGCTTTACATTTGCTACTTCTTTGGTCAAAGTATCAGCAGCCATGTCACCTGTAGAGCAGTATTTGAAGTACACCTTTCCAGCCTCCAAGAGCTCGTGTACGAAGTGCCACTGGATATCAATGTGCTTGCTCTGACTATGGTGATGAGGGTTTGTCATTTATGCCAAGCTTCCTTGATTGTTGCTGTAGATGGGAGATGGAGCACATTGTATGAAGCCCACCTCCTCGAGCAGCCTCCTCAACCAGATTGCTTCCTGGCTTGCCTGCGTTGCAGCCATGTACGCTGCCTCCATTGTAGACAGCGCAACCGATCTCTGTCTCTTGCTACTCCATGAGACTGCTGCTCCACCCAGCATGAAAACGTAGCCTGAGGTAGACCTTCGAGTCACCATGTCTCCACCCCAGTCTGCATCAACGTAACCATAGAGGGTTGAAAGCAGCTCGACATTACCTTCTGCTGGCCCCCAATCATGTTCAGATGCATTTGGAGCGAGCAAGTTGGAAGAATGACCTGGGAGGGCCCCTAGACAGTGAACGAATTGGGGCCCAGTTTCTACTGGAAGCATGATGCAGCCAGAGGAGGTGGCACGGAACGAGACGACCTGGGAAGGCCTTTATACTTTGGTAGGGAGTTTGGGGCCCGCGTCAATTATTTGCTGGAGAGTGTTGCAGCAGTGCACTCTCTCCGCCGAACGCGAGCCACAAATTTGTTGTGTCAGCCAGGGATTGAAGATCCGTTATGTGGTTTGCTAATGAGCCGCTGCATGAATTGGCTCACTGCTCCCACTGCTGCCGTGAAATCCGGCCTGGTCTCTGTCATAAGATACATTAGACTCCCCACTGCTTGCTGGTATGGAACCCCTGCTATCTCCTCCTCCTCCTCCATTGTTTGTGGCTCTTGCTCCTTTGATAAGGCCTGCTTGTGCTCCATAGGTGTTGAGATTGGCTTGCTACGTCGCCATCCGAAATTGTTGCAGTACTTGCTCAGCATATTTGACTTGTCCCAGCTTGATGGTCTTCTGCTCTTTGTCCCTCGCCACCTGCATGCCTAGGAGGTAGGACACCTCTCCAAGATTGGGCATGCTGAGTAAGCTTCTCACCTTCTCCACACTCTTCAGGCTGGGACTGACTATGATCAGGTCGTAAATTTACAAGGCCAACAGCACCACAGGCTGTGCTGACTTCTGCAGCACATATATGCTGGTGTCTCTGGCGCATTCGACAAATTCTGCCACTTCAGCACACCATTGATTTTGTGGTTCCACATCCGGGGTGCTTATTTCAACCCGTACAGGGACTTCTTCAAAGGACAGACCTTGCTTGGCTGCTGCAGGTCAATGAATCCCTCGGGCTGCATCATGTAGATATCCTCCTCCAGATCTCCATTCAGAAACGCTGTCTTCACATCCATCTGATGCATCTCCAAATTCATGACTGTAGCTAAGCTCAAAAGCACTCAGATGGAGGTGTGTTTTGCTACCGATGCAAAGGTCTCGTCATTGTCGATCCCTGCGACCTTTAAGAATCCCTTCGCCACCAGCCTCGCCGTGTGTCTCACAAACCCCCCATCCGCACCTCGCTTCTGCCTCAGCACCCACTTGCAGTCAATGGCCTTCCTTCAGGTACAGAGTACAGGTTGTTGGACCCTGCAAGCAAGCGCATTGAGCTAGCAGAGATGTCGTCTTTCATGAAAGTTGGAGTAGAAACGAGCATGCTGCAGCAGAGGAGAGGACCATGTTGCAGTGGGAGCTGAGGCCTGCTATGCTTGACTCTGAAGAGCTTTGTCTTGTGTGGAGATGAAGATATGGAGGATGTCGATGAGCATGAGTAGCAACAAACACTGCCATAGCAATTCGTTCGAGGAGGAGGAGGAGGCGGTGCAGCAACAGCAGGCCGGAGAGGAAGCAGTCCAGCCACAGCAGATGTTGAGAATAAGTATGCGGGTGCCACGTCCTGCACGCTATGTTGGTTTTGTAGCTACGGTTGATAACCCATGAGTACAGCATAGGCAAAGGCAGAGGGAGGATGCAGCGCCGTGGGAGCTGGCTGCTGCTGAAGGGATCTTTCCATCAAATACAATGGAACATTGGAACTTGTCGACCTGCCATTGGGTAGGAAGGCCATTGGCTGCAAGTGGGTGCTCAGGTGAAAGCGAGGTGCGGATGGGGGGATTGTGAGCCACAAGGCCAGGCTGGTTTCGTGGTTCTCACAGGTCGAGGCCATCGACTACGACTAGACCTTTGCACCGGTGCCAAAGTACATTTCCACCATTCGAGTGCTACTGACCTTGGCTGCAGTCATTACTTTTTAGGTCATCAAATGGACGTGAAGACTGTGTACGAGGTTACCATCGACCTGCAGCAGCCAAACAAGGTCTGCTGGTTGAACAAGTCGCTGTGCGCGTTGAAACAAGCTCCCTGGATGTGGAATCACAGAATCAATGGTGTGGTGAAGGAGGCAGGGTTTAAGGTGCATCAAATGGACGTGAAGACGGCGTGTCTGAATGGAGACCTGGAGGAGGAGATCTACATGATTCAGCCACAAGGTTTCATCCACCTGCAGCAGCCAAGCAAGATCTGCCGTTTGAAGAGCTGTACGGTTTGGAACAAGCTCCCCGGATGTGGGACCATAAAATGGTGTGCTGAAGGAGGCAGGGTTTGTATGATGCGCCAGCGACGTCAGCGTATTATGTGCTGCAGAAGTCATCACAATTTGTGGTGCTGTTGGCCTTTTATGTTGACGACCTGACCGCAGTTACTCCCAGCCTGGAGAGTGCGGAGAAGGTGAAGAGCTTGCTTAGTTGCAGATTTAGCAATGTCCTCCGATCTTGGAGAGGTGTCCTACCTCCTAGGCACGTAGGTGGTGAGGGACGGAGTGCAAGACCATCAGGCTGGGACACGTCAACTTTGCTAAGCAGGTGCTGCAGCGTATTGGGATGGGGACGTGCAAGCCAGTCTCAACCCCTACAGCCCAAGCAGGCCTTATAAAAGGAGCAATGGCCACAAACAGTGGAGGAGGAGATGGCAGGGGTTCTATACCAGCAAGCAGTGGGAAGTCTCGTGTATCTTTGACAGGAACCAGGCCAGATCTTGCAGCAGCAGTAGGAACAGTGAGCCAATTCATGCAGCGGCCTGGGTTGTCAAGGCGTAAAACGGGTCTTCAGATATTTGGCTGGGACAACAAATATGTATCTCACTTTCGGCAGAGAGAGTGAACTGCTGCAACACTCTCCAGCTACTAACGGAACGCGGGCCCTGAAATCCCTCTCAAAGGATAGGGGCCCTTCCACATTGTCTCGTTTCGTATCACTTGCTCTGGCTGCCTCATTTGCTTCGCGTGAAACTGGGCCTCTTCCACGATGTAGGGGCCCTCCCAGTTGTGCTCTTTCCGACCGAATGCTCTGAATGCATCTGAACATAAGGGGCCAGCAGAAGGAACTGTTGAGCTGCTATCGACCGTCTATGGATGCGTTGATGTATACTGAGGCAGAGACACGGTGACTCGAAGGTCTACCTCAGGCTACGTCTTCGTGCTGGGAGGAGCAGCTGTCTCGTGCAGTAGCAAGAGACAAAGGTCGGCTGCGCTGTCTACTGTGGAGGCAGAGTACATGGCTGCGACTAAGGCAAGTAAGGAGGCAATTTGGTTGAGGAGGCTGCTTGAGGAAGTGGGCTTCCCACGCCGTGCTCCATCCCTCATCTACAGCGACTCCCAAGGAAGCTTGGCATCAATGAAGAACCCTGTTCATCATAGTCGGAGCAAGCTCATCAACATCCAGTGGCACTTCGTGTGTGAGCTCTTGGAGGCTGTCGAAGCTATGCTTAAAATACTGCTCTAGTAATGACATGGCTGCTGATACTTTGACCAAGGGACCGCAAGTCAAAGCATCAGGAATGTGTCAAGCAATCTGGCTTGTTGTCGTGTCAAATTTGTACTTGCTAGAGTGGGAGTCTTGAGAGAGGTCTACGAGACTCTTTCCTCTTGCTAGCTCGTTTAATCTAGGTTCTAGAACTGTGGTGAAGCTGCGCGGCACTACCTCCATGCGCGCCCTTATGAGGCCCACACACAGCGGCGCATTGGCGGGATAGTGGTCACCCTGAGCTAGGGAGTCCAGTAGTCCCACTGGATTGTAGAGCGATTGGGTCTCCACCATTAGGGCTTGTTGCCCACCAGTGAGATCCAGCGTGGCAGCACTAGGGCGCGCCGCCGAGCCCAGGGTTTGAGGGGCTGGAAGGACTGGACCCCTTGCTCTCATTAGGGCCTACGCCACCAACTCCTGCCGGTTCAGCAGATCACATTGCAAGCGCAGCAGGAAGGATGTTGTAGAAAGAAATTATCGGTATATAAACTATCGGTAACAGCACCAGCGGCTCCACGAGTGAGCCGCAGCAAAATCCTAGCGCGGCGTGGCAGTGGCAGCTGCAGTTTCTAGGGGAAAGCTGCTGCGATTCCCTGTGCGCTCCAACTTCGTACTAATTTAAGAATGGCAGAGCCCAAATATTAGGAGGATAGATGGCAGCACGTCATGATAATGTAAGAGCATACTACAGCTATCAAAGGGTAGCTGAATGCACATCAATGGCCTGCGTGACAGACTGCGCTGCCTGCAGCGTTGAAACGGCCCGAATTAAGCAAAGAGGGGGCCTGCCAGGCGGATGTGATTGTGAGCATCAGGGCAGCCTGCGATGCCGGAAATAGGGCAGCCTGCGATGCCGGAAATGCAGGGGCAACCGGCCAGGAGCGAAAATGAAACACACTGTGCGAGGACTACATGTGAGGGACGGAATGGTTGCAGGCGGGGGTAGGCCAGCGCAGAGCAAGGGGTGCATTAAACACTGCATAGAGGAAGGTACCCTCAGCAAGTTAGACGGTGCGGGTTGGGAATAGCAGGCCACTGACAGCAGGTTCCACGTGGTCGGCAGCGAGGAGGCACCTGGGTCTGCTAGTGAGGATGCGGAGCATGTCGAGGACGTGGGGGGCGGCCTGCAGGGGCCGCCCCCCACGTGCGCTGGTGGGGTGCCGAGAGCCGCCGTTGTGCATGTGCGGTGCTGCTGGTCCCGGAAGAGGACGGTGGTTAGCTGAGGTTGATGACTTCGATGAGCTGAAGATGAGTCTCTCTTCTCGTCTCTCGTCGACACCCGCATTCTTCTTCTTCTTCGTACTCGTCCTGTCTTTGGGGCTGGCCTTTCAGAGGCACCGCGCCCTCCTTTTTTCGTTACATTGACCCAGGTATTCGCCTTGCAGCTTCGTGCTGCCTTGGCTGCCGCCTACCAATAATACCTGCGAAGTGAATCCTTCCCCAGACCTCGTCCATCCTACCAGGCTGGACTAAGTGCCCACCACGCTCTCTCAAAAAATCATCTCGCTGCCCTGCTGCTACTTTATCCAACTTGCGGTGTTGACATGCACAGACTACGCCATAAGTGAGAAGTTAGTCGCATTGTCCAAACGGACGGGAAGGCATTCGATGTAAGACCAACGGTAACATTGCTCAGAGTCTTGTTTATTACAGCACCGTTAGTGACTGTGAAGCGATATGAATGCGAGCCTGTAGCTTCTGTAACGTCCTTCCTAATACGAGTGCCAACGGTGTCAGTAAATTTACGCTATTGTATCTTATCTACCATATGGGAGTTCCAAACGGTGCCGGTAATCTTGGTTCACCGCGTGAAGCTGAGGTCCCGGTCACACTTAAACAGACGGACGCCCCGTCAGTAGGGTGGACGCGGCCACGGAGGCTGAGGCTGCCTGCACATTCGGAACGCTCCCCAAGCCTCACAATGTAAGATTGTGTAACGTTCCCTCCGTTTGGGAGTGCCAACGGTGCCGGTAAGCTGACATAATCGAATCGAATCTACCGGTTGGGAGTCCCAAACGGTGCGGGTAACTTTGCTACACCTTGTGTAGCTAAGTACGGTCCGAGGCTCCGGGCTTCGTGTGGCATGTGCAAGCGGCATCGTCCGCCAGTTGTATTGTCCGAGAGGCGCTGCTTCGCTCTCGCGCGGCATCGTCCGATATTTGTCGAACTCCCACCGATAGGCGGTGCTTCGCTCGCGCGCGGCATCGTCCGGGAATCTAAGTCCATCCGCCAGGAGAAGAAAGACGCTTCCAGGAGAGAGCGGTGGCTGGAGGAGGCCAGCGCAGAATCAACTTCGGAGCGGCTAGGGAAAACCAGGCGCCAGGCGCTGCTTCGCTCGCGGGCGGGAGTGTCCAGCACGTTCGTCGTATCCCCTTGTTTAGGGTTCAAGGTTTAGGGGTTTAAACTCCTCGGGGGGGATATTGAGCCCTCGTCACACCCTGGGGGGGGAGGGGTGGCAGATGGCACGATAGAAGTAGTAGGCCGAGGCCTGACTCCTCAGTCAGACCCGTGACGCCAAGAGAGGCACAGCCCTGCTGCTGGTTGCTGCCGCAGCCGCCGCAAAAGCTCTGCCGCTGCCGCCTGCTGCCCAGCTTGTGGCCGCAACTCGTCGCCTGCGGACACAGCCCCCTGGATCCCGTATCCCCATGGTCGGGTCCGCGCCTCCGGGGGAGGACCTTGGGGCTACCCTCATCACTGCCTCAGGGGAGGGGTGGCAGGTGGAACCCTATAAGTGGAACCCTATAAGTGGTAGGCTGAGGCCAGACTTATCAGTCGGACCAGGGACGCCAACAGCGGCACAGCCCTGCTTGCCTGCTGCCGCAGCCGTCGCCACAGCTCTGTTGCCGTCGTCCGCTGCTCAGCCCGTCGCCGCAGCTCGTCGCTGCACATCGCCGGCTCTCCGTAAGTGCCATGGCCATCTGGGGACAGCTACTAAGCCAGACCTTCAGTAGAGTCGCCGCCTTCTGGCGGCGCCTCAGGGTAAGGCTTCCGCTGCATGCTTTGCGCGATTGTGCGCCATGTGCGCCGGCGTCCCAACTGTAGGTGGGTAGTTCCTAAACCCCCTAGGTCCGAACTCCAATAAGGACGTACTAATCCCTAACTGCGCACGTAGGGATCAGAACGTCACATAAGGTGTAAGGAACCTCGCCCCTACACACGCACTTAGGATGAGTCGTCCTTGTTAGGTTCGGCTGTAGGGGTATTGGAGCGAACCCACTACACGGTGAAGCACTAGCGCATAGGCGCAGGGTAAGACAGGCCCTGTGGCGCGGCCGTCCGGCGGGGACTCCACCTCCTGGGCGCAAGCCAGCAGCTGTCTCCCAAGAAGAAGGGCTCGCCCATTAAGGATAGGGGCTGGAAAAAGCCAGCCCAAGAATGAATGAACAAAGGATGAGAAGGGGCCAGGGCAAGCACTAAGAAGAACAAGCACAAGAAGCAAACTAAGCAGCTACGAAGCACTCAGTAACCCCTGCTAAGCAGCCTCAGGCCAGAGAGACTGGGTTCCTGGAGCGGGTCCCCTGGCCAGAGCCAGAGGCAGCAGCGAGGGCTCTGCCGGCACGCCCAAGGGCCGCAACCACGGACTCCCCGCAGCAAGCCCGGCAGCAGGCTGCGGCGGCGGCTGCGGCGGCAGGCGGCAGCAAGGCAGCTCTCGAGCTTCACAGGTCCGGCTGTCTGATGTCGGGTCCCAGCCCAAGGCTCTAGTGCTTCTCCCGTGCCACAACCCCCTCCTGGGTTGTGAGCGGGTCACCCCATGGCCTGCCCTGCGGCGGGCCAAAGATCCCCCCTTGGACGTTTGGATCCTGGCGAGGGGTGTTTAGGGGACGGCGGGGCCCGCCACACCTGGGCGGGCCATTTGCCTGGCAAGCCGCCCGCCCGCCAGCTGGACGGACCTCTTGTCTCCCGGCAGCGGTCATGTACGCTAACAGCACCGTATGGCTTAACCAGACCGCTGGGTCGTTACATACCTCCCCACCTGGTGTTCACGTCCTCGTGAACAACAAGAGAACAACCGGCAACTATTACAATGCCCGACTGGTGCGGCCTCGACCAAGCCTAGTGGAATCACCACCCTTGGCCAGGCTTTCCCGAAGAGCAGTTGGACAATTTGTCAAATTGGCCGCAGGCTCCCATGTGTTGTGCGCAGGGCCATACCCGGGCCACTTCACCAGATACTTACATGTCATGCGCCCTCGGCGACTGTGCCTGTGAGACAGATTTCTTCCACCTCAAACTCAAGGTCATCCTCGATCTGGAGTGGAGGTGGGGGCGGTTGGACACGGCCATCCAAATAGAAGGCCCTCAGCTGAGACACATGGATGACGTTATGGACCTTCCACTGTACCGAAGTCTGCAGCTCGTCGGACACATTGCGTACTATTGCAATTGGTCCGACCGACTTGGGCAGCAACTTGCGCTGAAGAAAAGCAGGAAAGCACTACGAGCCTTGGGCTGAGACCCGACACCAGTTCGGACCTGTGAAGCTCGAGAGCAGCCTTGCTGCTGCCTGCCGCTGGAGCCGCCGCCGGGGCCTGCTGCGGGCTTGCTCAGATGAGTCCGTGTCTGCGCCCCTTGAGGAACAGCTGCTGGCTTGCGCCCAGGAGGTGGAGTCGCCACGGGACGGCGGCTTCACAGGGCATGTCTTCCGCTGCGCCTTGCGCTAGTGCTTCACCTTGTGGTGGCTTCGCTCCAATATCCATCAGCCGAACATAACAAGGACGACTCACCCTAATCGCGTGTGTGAGGGCGAGGTTCCTTACAGAAGGGGGGCGGACGAGGAGAGGCGGACGGGAAGTCGGCCTCCTCGGCCGTCCTCGGAAGGAGGGCCGACATTTCCGTCCGCCCCCGTGGCAAAAAGCTCTGTGTCGTGCCTGCCCGTATAGCGCTCACAACGCGTCAAAGTGCCACACCTGAAGCTCCGCCTACAGGCCAGGACTCTGCTTTGTTAGCTAGCAGTAGCCTGCCCTGCATGGCCTCACTCCCAGGTGAGCAGACCTGCAAACAATGTGGCAGAAGAGTCACCACACCACCCCCAGCTGCCTGGAACCTAGGCAGCTGAATCCTCGGAAATTAAGCATCCTAACTGCAACAGCCCTATGCGCAGCAGGGACAGTACCACTGCCCCGTTGGCAGCCAAACGTAGATGCCCTCTCTGCCAACTTCAGCGCCCTCCTCAAACTACATTGCTCACGGCCAACTCAATCGCCCACCTGTAGGGAATCCTCGCCCTATGCATGCAGTTAGGGTGAGCAGTCCTTATTGAGTTCGAACATAGTGGGTTTAGGAGCCAACCCACTACACCAGGAAGCACTAGCGCAATGCGCAGCGGAAGACAGGCCCTGTGGCGCCGCCGTCCCGGCGGCGACTCCACCTCCTGGGCGCAGACCAGCGACTGGCCCTTGACGGGCGCAGCCACGGGCGCCCCGCAGCAGGCCCGCGGCAGTGCGGCGGCTGCTGCGGCGGCGAGCAGCGGCAAGGCTGCTCCTCGGACTTCGCTGGCTCGAACTGATTAATGAGCCTCAGCCCCTGAGGCTCCTTATGCTTCCCAGTGACACCCCCCCTCCAGGGGTGTGAGCGGGTCGCCCCAAGGCCCGCCTTTCGGCGGGCCCCAAGATCTTCCGGTTTGAACCGGCGAATCATCGAGGGTTATTTCGAATGGCGGGACCCCCCTCCGGGCGGGCCCTTGCGCGCCAAGCCGGCCCGCCACCTGGCGGGCCCACTTGTCCCAAAGAGTTCGGTCATGTAATGCAACAGAGCCATATGGTTTAACCAAACGGCTGGTTCATTACACCACCACTGGCTTCCCCGCCATCCTTCTTCCTGCGCCACAGGTACCCGGCGCGACACCCGCCTCGCTCACTTGCCTCGCTCACCCCCCGCCATTGACTGAGAGGTCTCCACCTGGCACGGGCCTCGGAGCTGTGGCTGTCGTCAGCCTGCCACTTGCCACGGGACCGCCCTCGCGTGCAACAGTCTAGAAAGAGCTCGCCCATAGAAAAAGAGGGATTAGCAAAGCCGGCCCAGAAAAGAATGGACAATATCCGAAGGAAACAGAGCCCACAAAACGGTACCGGAAAAGAAAACTTTACACCAGGACACGAATTCAGCAGATGGATGCTCAGTATCCACGAGTGAGCAACAGCAAATCAGAATAACTCGAAGCAGGAAAGTGGCACTCCGCCCAGACTCTGAGGCAGCAGCCATAGCGCGGCCGGCGCGCGAGTGGATCGCGTGAGCCAGAGAACGCTGGAGCGAGACCGCCAGCCTCATGCGAAGCTGGGCGAGGGAGCCGGCAGCATTGAAGCCTGGCAGACCCGGCCGCCGCTCGATGGCCTGCCGGGCAAGCCGCTGGAGGATATCCAACCAGTCACTGCCGAAGGCCCCGTGAACGTCAATGGCCAGGGCCGCGAAGTCATCGCCTGGAGGGTGGTCGGCCTACTTACGCTCCTTGCCCCGGGCCGCCAAAGCGACCGCGTGCCCAGCGGTCGACGCCGACTTGGCGGGGTTGGCGGAGTCGACGCAATCGGCGGTCACCACATCCGCGAAGATACGCGGACCTCCTCCGGGCGGGATGGCGACTAGGTCAGCGCATCGGGTGTGGAGCTGTCCTTCTGCGCCCAGCTGGATGGGCACATTGACGTGTTTTCCACGGCCACCTTGTAGCCGGCCTCCATGAACACACCCTGCATGCCGTCTCCCAGGAGGTCGTGTGAACCGGTCCGCTCGCCTCCGTGCGTGCAGCGGAGCATGTGGGCAGCCAGCTCCGCAGGGTCGTCGTGGCGGCACCGCACTCGCAGCTCTGTAGGACAGAGGCAGGGAGGGAGGAGGCCCAGGAGCCGGTGGACTGCCGTCTGAAGGCCTCGTCTGCCTCTGTGAGCGCGGCGTAGATTGGGAGCGCTGAGAACCACGCCGCCGCCCCAGGGGAGGAGGCGGAGAGGAGCCAGGCGCGCCCTCGAAGGTCGTGCGGCGGAAGGAGCTCCACCACCTCGTCATAGGCCGCTTTGTCACCAGCGCAGTGTCTCTTTGCTAGTTGCTAGACTAGCAAGTGCGGCATGACTCCAGGCCAACAATACGACCTGGAGGCTCCTTCCTTATGGCGGCCAGGCTATGCGCTGCCCCCGCGTTCTTCGGCCGCCGGCGTTCTTCGGCCGCCGGCTCCCGCTCCACGTTCTCGTGGCTCCTTCTCCGCTGCAGCGCCTCGCTGCCTCACCAGGCCACCGCCCTGCTCCCACCGATCGCTCTGCGGACCCCGCCCCAGCCTCCTGCTCAGAAGCTCGGTGGCCAGAGACAGCCGCCCCCGGCCGCATGGCCGATGGTGGCATGGTGCCCACCTCCTCCTGCAACCTGGTCGGCAGATCGCCGGCAACCTGTTCTGCTTCGCCGTGTTAAGCGAAGACGCCCTTGCCTCTGCTGAAGCTACCAGCTGCAGGGGAATCTCCACCTTCCGCCCCTCCTCGCATGCATACCCTGGGCGGTAGCTCCCACCTCCTCCCAGAAGTCCACACAAAACCCACAGAAATAGAGGAACTCTGTCCCAAACACCACATCGTAGGTGTCGCCCCGGTGACCAAGCAAGTGCGCGTGCTGACCTCGTCCTCGGTACCCTGGTTGAAAGTGATTTGGATCGGCTCCAGCGTCTGCTGCAGACCCACCGAGACGCCTCCCGTCGCCGTCTTGATAGCGATAGAGGACGGGTCCAAGTCCTTCTTCTGCAGCCGCAACAGCCGCACCATGCTGCTGCCCAGCAGCACCGGCTGCGCGCCGGTATCCAGCATGACGCGCTGCGGCGCCTTCCTATTGAATGTGACAAAGCCATTGTATTTGCCACCAGCGCCATGCTGGGTGTAATGAACCAGCCGTTTGGTTAAGCCACATGGCTCTGTTGGCATTACATGACCGGTCATTTAAACAAGTGGCCCGCCAGGTGGCGGGCTGGCTTGCCGGGCAGGTGGCCCGCCCGTGCTGAAGTACCCTCGCCAGGGTCCACCCGTTCAAGGGAGGACCTTTGGGCCCGCCGCAAGGGCAGGCCTTGGGGCGACCCACCCGCTCACACCCCTGGAGGGAGGATGGCGGGGAAGCACGAGGAGCCTTGGGGGCTGAGGCTCGACAAGGAGTTCGGACCGGTGAAGCCCAGGAGCAGCCTTGCCGCTGCTCGCCGCCGCAGCCGCCGCCGCAGCCTGCTGCGGGGCTCGCTGCGGAGAGTCCATGGCTGCGCCCGTAAAGGGCCAGTTGCTGGCTCGCGCCCAGGAGGTGGAGTCGCCGCCGGACGGCGGCGCCACAGGGCCTGTCTTCTGCTGCGCTATGCGCTAGTGCTTTGCCGTGGAGTGGGTTGGTCTCTAACCCCCTACAACCGAACTTAACAAGGACGACTCACCCTAACTGCGTGTGTAGGGGCGAGTTCACTACACTGGGAGTGACCCCCATGCACTCCGCCACCCGCCCCTTGGGAAGCTACGGGGTCCCCCCTGCATGGGCAGCCCCCACGACGCGAGTGCTTGTGCATGCAACTGCGCCACTGCCGCCACTCCGAATTCAGGGATGCTGCAGCAATTGGTGCAGGCAGCCCAGCAAGTTCTCCCACTCCATCACAGTCTTTAAGTGCAGGCTCAGCTTAAAACCTGCAGGGGCCCCTTTCGGAAGCCCCACTTGATTTGTTGAACGCGGTCGGGGTGTTCGCCCCCCCGCGCGGCCTTGGGCGGTTCACTTGGGCCCGCCACGTCGCCCTCCAGGGGGCCAGGAAGGTGCTGCTGCAGCACCTTCCTCAACGTCGTCTCTGAAACCCCATGCCTGCCAGCGTAATCTTGTAACGTTCCCTCCGTTTGCGAGTGGTAACGGTGCTGGTACCTTACATGGTCGTATCGTCTTTACCGTTTGGAAGTCCCAAACGGGTACGAGCAGCTAAGCACGGTCCGAGGCCCCCGGCTTCATACTGCACGTGCACCCACGTGCACAGCCAGGAGGCGTCGCTTCGCGTCGCGTTTTGTGCGACGCTTCGCGTTCCCTTTGTGCCGCCCAAGGCGCCATTTCGCGTCTCCCTTGTGCCGCTCTAGGTGCCGCTTCGCGTCTCCTTTGTACCGCCCAGGGCGCCGCTTCGCGTCGGCCTTGTGCCGCCCAACGGGCGTCGCTTCGTGTCCCCTTTGTCCGGCCCGCCCCTGGGGAGGGCCCTGGGGACAATCCTCGACACACCCTCAGGGGAGAGGTGGCAGGAAAGCGCTATAAGTAGTGGGCCTCGGCCGGACACAGGAATCCGACCAACGCCGAGAGAGACACAGCCCTGCTGCTGCCTAGCCAGCTCCGCTGTTACCTAGCCAGCCTTGCTGCTGCCTGCTGCCGCCGCCGCCGCCACAACCCTGCTGCTGCCGCCTACTGCCCAGCCCACTCGTTGCAGCTGCGAGCCCCGCCGGCTCTCTGGACAGGGATGCTACAGCTCGGCTGCTGCCGTCTGCTGCCCAGCCCGTCGCCGCAGCTCGTCGCTGCGGGCCCCGCCGGCTCTCTGTAAGTCTATGGATAGAGTCACCGCCCTAGGGCGGCGCCTCAGAGTAAGACTTCCGCTGCGCTCTGTGCGCGCGCGTATGTGCGTTGGCGTTCTTTTGTATGAGGGTTGTCTCCTAAACACCCTATGCTTAAATCCAAACCAGGATATTCTGACTCTAACTGTGTGATTAGGGACTGGGATGTTACAACTTTGGCGGTGCATGAGCGCCGCAGCCAGCCGATGCGCAGTGACGCGCCCAGCGCCCCCACACCACCGCAGGCTGGACGTGAACAGCAGCTGGCTCGTCCGCCGACCCCTTCATGACCCGTGCAAATGACAGTGGGTAGCGAGTGCCGCGCTCCTCTGCCGACCGTGCTCTTTGCCATTGAGGCGATTTGCAATCCCTGTCGGCTGGCGGCTGCTGCGCCCACGCCGTCCCATTATTTATCCCAACCTCAACGACCTCTACGCCCATGCCTTGGCGCAAATGGTGGTCCTCTTCCTCCTCCTCATCCCTCCGCCTTCAATCCGTATGTGCCACCGTAGCGCTGGCTGCCATCGTGGCCTTCATCTCCTCCTTCATCTCCGCCATCATCTTCCGCCATCATCTGCTTCATGTCAATACGGGATACACTGTCCTGGGCCGCGGCTGGAGCCTGCCCGTCCCTCCCTTGCGTGACCGCGGCCGCGCTCCTGGCCGCCTGGGACGCCGCATGCGCAGGCAGCTGCGCCGGCCGCTGCTCGGGGTGCAGGGTCCAGCAAGCGTCCGCGCCGTGGCCCGCCTTCCCGCATTGTGCACACCGCACGCCAACCCCCGTGGGCAGTCCGGCTTGGTATGCCCTGGCTCGTTGCATGTACAACAGCGGACTGCCCCAGCCGGCCAGGCTGGAACGACCGTGGACGCCGCCACTGCGGACGGCTTGGTGGGTTTCCGCCACTGCCTGGGCGGCGACACCGACCACTACCCAGACCGAGCCGCCGGCCTCTCGTCGCCCTTGCCCCGCACTGCCACCTCCACCGCCTTGCTCGCACAGTGGCGCTCCACGTCGTCAGCAAGCTCCGGCACCTTGTCGATGGTGAAGTTGAGGCGGAAGGTCGTGAAAACCTGCTGCTCCAGCCAGGCGCCCTTCCTGCCCCCACCCAGCGCCTTTCGTGGGCCGCGTCCACCTCTGTCAACCGCCCGGTGTCCCGACGCAGCTGCTTCATGCGCTGCGCCATCACCATCGCATGTTCTCCCGGCAGCCGCCGGAACTGGACAAGCTCCGCCACCTTGGCGGCTGTGTCGGTCTTGAACTGCTGGCCAAGCAGCTGCAAAGAAGTGTGCGATCGGATCCGCCAGCAGCCGCTCCCGCTTGGCCGGCGTCCCTGCCCTCGGGACCCATCCTCCGCCGCCGATGGATTCGCGACAGGCTCCTCTGCCGCTGCGAGGCGCATGGCCTCGTCGTAGTCCTCCGCCGTCCGGGCGCCAGCACCCGCCCCTTCTCCCGACCGCCTCGCCCAGCTGCCTGGCCTCTCGCCAGCCGGCGCCTCTTCTGCGGCTGCGAGCACCTCCAACCTAATGGACTGGTAGTATACCACAGGGCGGGCCCGTCCAGGAAGTCCGGGAGGCTCTTGAACCCAATTCGCCGCGTGAAGCGGGGGACTGAGCTCCATGCGCGCCATAGACGCCTCTACTCTCATCTCCAGCTCCACCAGGGAGGTCCCATCCGACCTCCCTGTGTTTTTTCTGTCGCCGCGGCAGCCTCCTCCGGTCCATGCCGTAAATGCTCTCCACGCTCAAGTCAGAGGACACGCTGCCCTCGTTGTCCCTGAGCTCCGAATCGGCCTCCGGCCTGTCCGGCTGCGGATCCGCCTCGTTGCCGCCGATCCGCTCGCCAGAGTGTCTAGCGTGCGCCGCTGCGGGTGAGCATCCAGATCCACGCAGGCCTGGTCACCCGATGCCGCCGCGTCACTCGCCCACGATCTCTGCCGCAGATTTCCGACGCCGATTTACTTGCAAGTTAGAAGTGCCTCCTCGCCTCACTCACGCTCGCGTGCGCCTTCTGCGCCGCTGCGTGGTCGGCCCCGCTGGGGGATCTCTCACCGCTTCGGCCCCCTGGCCACCCTGACCTGGAGTGCTGGGCTGCGCGGCGCGCGCCTACATCCTCCGAACCCTCACCGGTGGCTGCGGCAGCGGCGGCGCTGGTCTTCTCCAACGGGGGACTTGCGGAGAGATGGCCTCTCTCCGCCGCCCGATCTCTTAAGAGCCCACCCCGCGAGGGGGTGTCAAGGCAGTAGGAAAAGGGACTTAGCTCCGGCGCCCTGGGACCCCCCCGCCCGCCCATATGGGTTGCACCCTTCCCAGCGAGTCACCCTGCAATGAATCCTCGCCCTACACATGCAGTTAGGGTGAGCAGTCCTTATTAAGTTCGGCCTTAGATTACTTAGGGGCCAACCCGCTACACAGTGAAGCACTAGCGCAAAGGCGCAGCGGAAGATAGGCCCTGTGGCGCCGCCGTCCGGCGGCGACTCCACCTCCTGGGCGCAGGCCGGCGCAGCAGACCCCGCGGCGGAGTGCGGCGGCGGCTGCGGCGGCGAGCAGCGGCAAGGCTGCTCTGGGCTTCACGGGCTTGGACTGTCTGCTGAGCCTCAGCCCCCAAGGCTCCTTGTGCTTCCCCGTGCCACCCCCCTTCCAGGGGTGTGAGCGGGTCGCCCCAAGGCCCCCCTTGCGGCAGGCCCAAGATCTTCCGGTTTGAACCGGCGAATCGTCGAGGGGTATTTCGAATGGCGGGAACCGCCTCCGGGCGGGCCCTTGCGCGCCCAGTCAACCCGCCACCTGGCGGGCCCCTTGCGCGCCAAGCCGGCCCGCCACCTGGCGGGCCCACTTGTCCCAAAGAGTTCGGTCATGTAATGCAACAGAGCCATATGGCTTAACCAAACGGCTGGTTCATTACACACCCCATGGGTCATCCCCGCTGAGGATCCCTACACCACCTTCCTACCTGAGATATCCGACCAGGGTTGGCCCTGCTCGCTTCCGCCCAAGCGGCCTCTAGCCGACGCTGCAACGCGGCTCTGCGCCCGGGCATGACATCCATTACCTCCTTGACGTTCCCCTCCTCCCTTACTCTCGTCGCTGGCCTCTCAAGCTGACCAGCGGCGCCGCAAACAGGGTGCAGCAGATCCGGGAGGCTCGGTGCCTTTGGGTCTTCTGTCCTGCTACCGCATGCGTTTATCTATGTCCTTACAGCGGTCTTAAGCGCTTGCTTTGCACTGCCGAGCCGGTCTCGCCCTTGCAGCAGCCTCTGGCTTGCGCAGCACGGTTGCTCTTCCTCCCCTCAGCTCTCTGACTTCGTACTGCTGACACGGGGGTACCAAGGGCCGGTTCACACTTAGTTGGTCCGGTCGCGCTGAGGGATACGTGCCATGCGGTGAATGGAACGACCGGGTTCACAACCTTGCGCGCCCAGTCGCCGGCGCCCACCGCGGAGGCGCCAAATTGAGCGCTGACCAGGACACTTTGGCCCCCGTTAAGGAAGAACACGCGCCGTCTGCACATTTGGCGCTGACTAGGACGCCTTTTAGCCCCGTTAAAGGCGGTCCAGAAATTGCGCCATGTGCCACGAGGGCGGTCGAAACTCGGCCCTCCTCCCAAGGAGGACCGACTTTCGACCACGATCCCCCCCCTTTCCGCACGTGCAGGCGGCCTCGGCCTCCGTAGCCGCGACCAACCCCCTGATGGGGCGGTCGAAATGACCGTGACCGACCGGCCAGGTGTAAATTTGACCCTAAGGGCCTGTCTCACTTGGTCGAGCGGTCGCGCCGAAGCGCACGTGTCGCGCGGTGTATGTATGACCGGCGTTACAGTGGCGCAAGCCCGGTCGCGGTCGCACGCCACGAAGGCGCCACATCTGACGTCTGACCTGGACGCCTCTTGTCCCCGTTAAGGTGGCAACGGCGCCGTGTGCCACGAGGGTGGTCGGAACGGGGCCTCCTCCCGAGGAGGGCCCAGTTGTGACCAACCCCCTCCCCCCGTCACCCCTTCTGTGATGAACCAGCCGTCTGGTTAAGCCACATGGCTCCGTTGGCATGATATGACCAACTATTTGGGCCAGGTGACCCGCCAGCTGGCGGGCTGGCTGGCCGGGCAAGTGGCCCGCCCGGGTGCGGGCCCCCGCCCGTCCTAAAAACCCCTCGCCAGATTCCGCCCGTTCAAAAGAGGATCTTTGGCCTGCCGCAAGGCGGGCCATGGGGCGACCCGCTCACACCCCTGGAGGGGGGGTGGCACGGGAAGCACAGGGAGCCTTGGGGGCTGAGGCTCCACAATCAGTTCGAAGCCAGTGAAGCCCAGGAGCAGCCTTGCCGCTGCTCGCCGCCGCAGCCGCCGCCGCACTCTGCTGCGGGGCCTGCTGCGTCGGCCTGCGCCCAGGAGGTGGAGTCGCCGCCGGACGGCGGCGCCACAGGGCCTGTCTTCCGCTGCGCCTATGCGCTAGTGCTTCGTTGTGTAGTAGGTTGGCTCCTAAACCCACTACGTTCGAACTCAATGAGGACTGCTCTCTCTAATTGCGTGTTTAGGGCGAGTATCCTTACAATTTGGTATCAGAGGCGGTCTTGCATCCATCGCGCTTGTGACTTCTTGTGCTCGCCGTTGATGATGCAAGGATCTCCTTGATATGCTGGCCTGACCTTTTTCTGTCAAATTTGAAGTGCTTGCCAGACGTTGGTCCGTGGGACGGCTCCGTGGAAGCGCCGGGTGCTGCATCATCCTTGCGCCGTGAGCCGGTGACCAACGCCAGATTGCAGACTGATCCTCGAGGACCGCTTGCTGCGTGCGCTACTCTTGAGGTGAAGCTTGAGCTTGCAGCTTTGTGTGGTGAGGTCAGTCGTGTGACCAGCATTGATCGTGAGCATCGGTCTCGGTCACATTGCGGCTGTCTGCCTGCCTGCTGATTGAGGTGTGGAGTTGCGCGCTGCCTTGCTTGCTCGCTCGTTGGTGCACCAGCTTGCGATGTCCTGTATTGCAGTATGGAGTGTGTGATTTGCTGACTGTTGAAGCTCACTCAGTGTCCATCAGACAGCATGACTTCACATACCTCCAGCGCGCGATCAAGCCCTCCTCGGACGGCTGCGCAGTCGGTTGCGGATGCAGCGGCTGCTGCGGAGCGGTCGGCTGTGGATGCAGCGGCTGTTGCAGCGCGGTCGGCTGTGGATGCAGCGGCTGCTTTGGGGCGGTCGGCTGTGGATGCAGCGAGTGCGGCAGGGCCAGATGCTGCGGATGCAGTGGCTGCTGCGGGGCAAGCCCTTGAGGGGCACGCCGAGCTGGGAGCCAAAAAGGCCACGAGGGCTTGTCGGCTGGGGAGGTGCAACGGATGGCCCTCCTCGTGCAGGATCTGGCAGCAGCCCAGCCTACGACGGACCCAGCTCAACACCGGCTCTTTGCGAGGATCTGCGCGGAGCAGCGCGCCCTCCTCGTCCGGCTGCGCGCCGCAGAGCGGCATATGCAAGAGGAGGATGCCTTGTTGCACCTTGTGCGCAAGAGCCACGGTTCTCCTGAGCATGGACTTGCCAGGGCCCATGCACCGCGGCAGTTTTCTGGCCACGGCGACTGGGGAGGGTTGCAGCCATGGCTTGATGAGATGGATGAGTGGTTCAAATGTTCACTCACGGCGGCGGAGGCACGCGTGCGCCTCGCTTCTACCTTTCTCACAGGGAAGCCCCGGGAATGGTGGAATACCATCAAGAAGGGCTCCACGCCTGCGGAGTACAATGGCTGGGCCTTCTTCTGCGGCTCGCTCTTGTCCACATATGGGGACCCTCACGAGGAGCTGCGCGCTCGCGACGAGCTTGATGCTCTCCACATGGAGGGCGAAGGGACCGAGGCCTTTGAGGCCTATCTGCGGAGCTTCCAGCTGCTGCTATCCAAGCTACGCACCGAGCCCATGAGGCCAATTGAGCAATGTCAACGGTTTAAGGCTGGACTGCTTCACTGTTATCGCACTTGGGTCGCGGTGGATTCCGCCACGGCAAAACAGCTCACGGACTTCACCCACATGGTGGAGCACGCTCGCAAGGTGCTCAGCACGCCGAACCTTGCCGTCACGAGCAAGCGCCCCCTGCTGCAAGCAGGCGGTTCTGATGCAGACCGCGGCAAAAAGCGTTTCAACCCACGCCAGGGCTCGAAGGCGCGTCCTCACGGCGGCTTCTCCAAGCCACGCGTGGAGGGAGCTGGATGCTTCAAGTGCGGTGACCAGGGTCACGTGCTCAGGGACTGCGTGGCGGCATCTTCGGCAAGGCCACGTCCACAGCGCCCGATGGGCCAGGACAAGGGCAGCTTCAAGGGGAAGCGTGAGTGCCTGACCCTTGCTTCTGGGAGCCATTTCATTCAGCCAGACGCACTTGCGCTGTTTCATCTCGCCGGCATTGCTTGCCCGCCAAGCAACATGCCGGTTGTGCGCTCTTCCTGCTTTGTTGCAAGGTATGGAGGCCGGAGGGCCTCTATTTGTGTGGGTTGCCCACAATGACTTGCAAGTGGCTGCTGATGTTTATCTGAGCTGGCCTAAGCGCCGCGAGGCTGAAGAAATGCTGTTCTTCATTGTGCCGCAGAAGCGCGGCGTAATTGATCGAGCTCCGCTGGGGATGACGCTCTTGTGCTCGCACGAGGCGGGACACAGGCTCCTTAGGCGTAGCGTCGATGCCTCTCCGCGTAGGCCTTACCCGACCTCGGTCGGGGTCTACGTCGCTCGCACCCCACTTCTTGGCAGTGTCCATGGGGGACACATCATGCTGTTCGAGGGGCTGGTTGCTGCGGCATCAGCTAGGTTCCTCCTATACTCAGGGGCCTCAGTGTCCTTTGTGAGTAGAGTTTGGTGTGCTCCGCTGGCTTGCATTTGCAAGCAGACGTTCTATCTAGACATTGGCCGATGGCCACCCCACCAATGTGCTGGGTTTGTGCTCAATTCCAATTCGCATTCAACATTATGAAGCCGAGGTGCTTTGCTACGCTATTGCGTTGACCGTCGCATTTGATGTGATATTGGGAGATAACTAGTTTCGTGCCGCATCAGCGTGCCTTGACTATGAACGCCAGACTTGCACTGTCCAACGTGGCGCACGGCGCTTTGTCCTTTGCAAGTTACTTCCCTGTGCACCGCCACTGGCGGCAGGGGCTTCCATACTGCTGTCCGCTATGCAGATGAAGCGATTGAGTCACAAGAACACTGTCCAGATGGCATTTCTTGTGATGGTGGCGTTCAATGATGACGAGTCCAAGCCTGACCTGTGTGTGAATGCTGCGGATTCACATGGCGGGGTTCTTGATAAGCTGCTGGATGAGTTTGCGGACGTATTTCCCGACTCTTTTCCGGACGGTCTACCTCCTCACCGAGGTGTGGCTCATACAATTCCATTGGAGCCAGGCGCTCAACCGCCTTACCATCCCATGTACCGGCTTAGCCCTCTCGCATTCGAGAAATGCAATTCCAGGTCGAGGACCTGCTGGCGAAGGGCTACATCGAGCCCTCTCAGTCGCCATACGGAGCACCCATTCTCTTTGTCAAAAAGAAGGTTGGCACTCTACGGATGTGCATTGATTTTCGGGCTTTGAATAAGCTTACAATCAAGAACCGATATCCATTGCCTCGAATGGATGATCTCTTCGATTGGCTCGCAGGGGCTACGGTGTTTAGCTCGCTGGACCTGGTAAGTGGGTATCACCAAATCCGAATCACGCCTGCCGATGTTCCGAAGTCGGCGTTCCGTACGCCGCTTGGACATTTTCAATTCAAGGTGCTGAGCTTTGGTTTGACCAATGCACCGTCTACATTCCAGGCGGTGATGTCGAGGGTCTTGGCCCCTGCTCTGCCAATTTCTGCTGGTTTACTTGGACGATAACCTCGTGTTCAGCAAAACACCTGAGGATCACGTGAAGCACCTGCGCCAAGTGCTGCAGTTGCTGCGTGACAATCGCTTATATGCCAAGCGGTCCAAGTGCGCATTTAACCAGCCAGAGCTGACATACCTCGGGCATGTCGTGGGCAAGGACGGAATACGTGTCGACCCCAAGAAGACTTTGGTCGTACGGGATTGGCCTGTGCCAAAAACTGTCCATGCTTTGCGCTCCTTTCTGGGATTCGCAAAGTATTTTCGGCAGTTCCTACAAGGCTATGGGAACTTGGCACTTCCTCTTACGAAGCTGACTCGTAAGGACGTACCTTGGGAATGATCGTCGGAATGCCAGAGTGCATTTGAGAGAATACAGCAGGCGCTGACATCTCCGCCTATGCTGGCCTTTCCTCGTGAAGGCGTGCCATATGAGCTTGTCTGCGATGCCTCTTTGACCGGCATTGGTGCCGTGCTCTTGCAAGAGGGTCAGCCATTAGCGTTTGAGAGTCGCCTGCTGATACCTGCAGATCGAAATTACTTTACGAGCGAGCAGGAATTGCTGGCTGTGGTGCACGCCTTACGTGTCTGGCTTTGCTACCTGGAAGGTGTGGCATTTATGGTTGTCACGGATCATTGCCCGTTGACATATTTCCACACCCAGCAGCATTTGACTCGGCGACAAGCTCGATGGTCGGAGTGCATTGCACATTTCGATTTCCAGTGGGTTTATCGCCCTGGACGTCTTAATGTTGCGGACCCTGTGAGTCGAAACATTCGCGGTGCTTATGCGTTGGCTACCTTGAATGCTTCTGGAGTGCGGGCTGCAGGACTGCGTCCGACTCGTCAAGCTTCTCGGCAAACCACGGCTGACCTCTCGGAGCTCTACGTGCGTATCCGTCAAGGGCACGGCACAGATCCCTGGTTTGCTGAGGCCGCCAACGTGAGGTGAGCACCCTCACTGATGACAAAGGCTTCTGGTGGCAAGGCGACGCTATTGTGGTCTCACACTGCAATGCCTTTCGCACTGACATAATGCAGGAGCTGCAGGATACGCCTTCCAGTGGTCATCTGGGAGTGAGAAAATCCCAAAGGGCTGTGCGACGCCTCTTTTGGTGGAAGGGCTTTTCAGCCCAGGTGCGCGCTTTTGTGGTCAGTTGTGCCACATGCCAGCGTAGTAAGGCAATCTCTGGCAAGCGTGCCGGATTACGTCAGCCCTTGCAGATTCCGGAGCGGGATTGGTCTGATGTAAGTGTGGATTTCATCACACAATTGCCTAAGACGCGGAATGGCTATGATGCCATTGTCGTCTTTGTGGATCGCTTGAGTAAAATGGTGCATTTTGCTCCCACAAGTACGCGGGTTTCTGCGAAGGATTTCGCTGGCATCTCTGTGGATACGGTGTGGAAGCTGCATGGCGTACCAGACAGGTTGGTCTCGGACCGCGATCCTCGCTTTACAGGTAGGTCACTTCTAGAAAGAACTTTGCAAGATTCTTGGCACAAAATAGGCCATGCCCACAGCCTTTCATCCACAAACTGATGGCCAAACGGAGCGAATGAATCGTGTTCTCGAGGACATGTTGCGGCACTTTGTCAATCTTAGCCAGACTGACTGGGATAAATATCTGGCTCCAGCTGAATATGCTGTGAACAATGCCTAAACATGATCATGCGTCCACCAAGGAGACTGCATTCTTCCTCAACTATGGTCAGCATCCCCGAGCTCCACTTCAGGTGGGGAGGCCGGAACGGGTTCCCGCCGGGGTAGCCGTTACTGGGACTCTCTTGGAGGCTCAGAGACGAGCTCGGCAATTCTTGGAAATAGCTCAGAGTCGTCGGAAGGCTTATGCTGACAAATATCGGAAGGACGTGTCCTTCGATGTTGGTGCGCAAGTGCTGCTTAGCACGAAGCACTTATCCTTGCGGGCTGTGGGTATGCGCAAGTTGCTGCCCAAGTGGGTTGGACCATTTGCAGTAGTACGTCTCGTGGGCAAGGTGTCCTACGAGCTGAAAACACCGGTGCATTGGAAGGTCCATAACGTCTTCCATGTGTCTCAGCTGAGGGCCTTCCTTTTGGATGGTCGTGTCCAACCGCCCCCACCTCCACTACTGATCGAGGATGTTTGACTTCGAGGTGGAAGAGATCTTGTATCAGAGGGACAAGCCTCGAGGGCGTAAGACCCGTGAGTATCTGGTGAAGTGGCTCGGGTATGGGCCTGAGCACAACACGTGGGAGCCTGCGGCCAATTTGGCAAATTGTCCAGATGCTCTCAGGGAATACCTGGCCAAGGTGTAACATCCGAGGCTTGGTAGAGGCAGCAGCCGGCAGGCGTCTTGACTGTTCTCTCGTGGTTCCCGAGGACGTGAACACCAGAGTGGGGAGGTATGTAATGAAGCAGCCGTCTGGTCAAGCCACATGGCTCTGTTGGCATTACATGACCAACTATTTGGGCCAGGTGACCCGCCAGCTGGCAGGCTGGCTGGCCGGGCAAGTGGCCCGCCCGTGTGCGGGGCCCCGCCCGTCCTAAAATGCCCCTCGCCAGATTCCGCCCGTTCAAGGGAGGATCTTTGGCCTGCCGCAAGGCGGGCCATGGGGCGACCCGCTCACACCCCTGGAGGGGGGGTGGCACGGGGAAGCACAGGGAGCCTTGGGGCTGAGGCTCCACAATCAGTTCGAAGCCAGTGAAGCCCAGGAGCCGCCTTGCCGCTGCTCGCCGCCGCAGCCGCCGCCGCGCTCTGCTGCGGGGCCTGCTGCGCCGGCCTGCGCCCAGGAGGTGGAGTCGCCGCCGGACGACGGCGCCACAGGGCCTGTCTTTTGCTGCGCCTATGCACTAGTGCTTCCTTGTGTAGTGGGTTGGCTCCTATACTCACTACCTTCGAACTCAATAAGGACTGCTCTCTCTAACTGCGTGTTTAGGGCGAGTATCCTTACACCTTTGGACCCGCCCGAGAAGGGACAGCTGGCACCACCGCCCCAAATACAATAATCCCAAATACACATCATATACACATCCGCACGTGCAGGCGGCCTTGGCCTCCGTGGTCGCGACCACCCCCCTGGAACAAATCGGTCAAAATGACAGTGAAAGTCCGACCAAATGTAAACCGAGTCGTGGGATGGACAGACGTGGTCACTTCGTCCGCCCCGTCATGATTTTGGACGCGGCCACGGAGGCCGAGGCCGCCTGCACGTTTGGAACCGGCCCCCAAGCCCGCCAGGTCAGATTGGGCGCGGGGGAGGGGCGGGGGTAGACGGAAAGTTGGCCCTCCTCCCAAAGAAGCCCGGATTTCCATCTGTCCTTGAGGCAGCGGCGCCGTTTCCTCCTTAATGGGGACAAAAGGCGCCTAGTCAGCGCCCGATGAGCCTGCTACCCAACCCGTCGCCGCAGCTCGTCGGTGCCCATCTCGAGAACCTCACCCTACACACGCACTTAGGGTGAGCAGTCTTTTTGAGTTCGGCTCTAGGGGGTTTAGGGACCAACCCACTACACAGGCAAGCACAAAGCATCGGCGCATCGGCGCAGCGGAAGACAGGCCCTGTGGCGCCGCCGTCCGGCGGCGACTACACCTCCTGGGCGCAGGCCGGTGCAGCAGGCCCAGCAGCAGAGTGCGGCGGCGGCTGCAGCGGTGAGCAGCGGCAAGGCTGCTCCTGGGCTTCCCCGGTTCGAACTCCTGTCGAGCATCAGCCCCAAGGCTCCTGGTGCTTCCCCGTGCCCCCCCCCCCTACAGGGGTGTGAGCGGGTCGCCTTATGGCCTGCCTTGCGGCGGGCCAAAGACCCTCCCTTGAACGGGTGGATCCTAGCGAAGGATATTACTGGAAGGGCGGGCCACTTGCTTGGCAAGCCAGCCGGCCACCTGGCGGGCGACTTGGCCCGAATGGCCGGTCATGTGATGTCAACAGAGCCATGTGGCTTAATCAAACGGCTGGTTCATTACATACTCGAGATCATCCTCGATCACTAGTGGAGGTGGGGGCGGTTGGACACGACCAAGCGAAAGGAAGGCCCTCAGCCGAGAGCCATGGAAGACATCATGGACCTTCCAATGCACCGGTGTCTTCAGCTCGTAGGACACCTTGCCCACGAGGCGTACTACTGCAAATAGTCCAACCCACTTGGGCAGCAACTTGCGCGTACCCACAGCCCGCCAGGATAAGTGCTTCGTGCTCAGCAGCACTTGCGCACCAACATCGAAGGACACGTCCTTCCGATTGTTGTCAGCATAAGCCTTCTGGCGACTGTGGGCAATTTCCAAGAATTGCCGAGCTCGTCTCTGAGCCTCAAAGAGGGTCCCAGTAAAGGCTACCGCGGCCGGAACTCGTTCCGGCCTCCCCACCTGAAGTGGAGCTCGGGGATGCTGACTGTAACGATCTTACATGGATGAGATGTCAATGCAGCAGTAATGTATTGACAGATGCCTGGAGACTAGACACCTCATCCGGCTGATAGATAAACTGTCAATGCCGCAGGAAAGGCTTGACAGATGCCTGGCGACGGATATTTCCACCTGGGCAGCGTGGATTCAACCTAGAGCTGAGAGCGGCGCAACCCGGAGTCGTGACGCGCGAGACAGCATGGTGCTGCCGCTGGAACGGCGACGGGAGGCTGCAGCGCTGTAGATTGCCTTGACGGCGTTGTTAGCCGATAGTGTACGATAGGAACGATAGAAGAAGAAAGACGGTAGACGGCTCACGATAGCCTGAGGGTAGTAACCGTCAGCTACTAGTGACGAGGAACCGTCAGTATGGCGGTGGTGGCTGATGGATGGGTAGATTGTCGGTGGTAGCCCGTTGATAGCCGTCGACCGACAGGTCGTGGACGGGTCGTCAACGAGAGACTGGGTGCCAAGTGTCTCACCCGGGCCCGTATGGCCGGGCTCGCAGTCCGTCGGGCTATATAGAGGGCACCCGAAATGGGAGAGGGGGTGAGTTCTTCACCCAACCTCGGACCCCTGGACCCTTGCCCCTTCAGTAACCGTTGCTCAAATTTACCGTTGCAGCCCCATTCCAATGCCTCCTCGCTTTTCCTTGCTCTGCCGGCAGCCCGGGTTTGGCGATCCACAGCATTCATTACTCTGGACATAGTTGAGGAAAAATGGAGTCTCCTTTTTTGACGCATGATTGTTCACAGCGTTTTCAGCTGGAGCCAAATACTCATCGCAGTCAGTCTGGCGGGGGTTGACGAAGTGCCTCAACATGTCCTCGAGAACACGATTCATGCGCTCAGTTTGGCCATCAGTTTGTGGATGGAAAGCTGTGGACATGGCCTGTTCCGTGCCAATAAGCGTGCAAACTTTCGTCCAGAAGTGACCTGTAAAGCGAGGATCGCGGTCCTAGACCAGCCTCTCAGGGACGCCATTCAGCTTCAACACTCTATTCACAAAGATGCTAGCGAAATGCTTCCTCGACACCCGCGTAATTGTGAGAGCAACATGCACCATTGAACTCAAGCGATCCACAAAGAGGAGAATGGCATCGTAGCCGTTCAGCGTCGTAGACAATTGTGTAACAAAATCCACACTTACGTCAGACCAATTTCGCTCCGGAATTTGCAAGGGCTGAAGTCATTCGGCAGGCTTGCCAGAGCTTGCCTTACTACGCTGGCATGTGGCACAGCTCACCACAAAAACGCGCAAATGGGTTGAAAACCCCTTCCATCAAACAGGCGTTGCACAGCCTTGATGGTCTTGCTCACGCCCAGATGACCACTGTAAGCCGTATCATGCAGCTCCTGCATTATGTCAGTGCGCAAGGCATTGCAGTTCGGGACCACAATAGCGTCGCCTTGCCACCAAAAGCCTTTGTCGTGAGTGAGGGTGCTCACGTTGGCGGCCTCAGCAAACCAGGGATCTGTGCCGTACCCTAGACGGATACGCACGTAGAGCTCCGAGAGGTCAGCCGTGGTTTGCCGAGAAGCTTGACGAGTCGGACGCAGTCCTGCAGCCCGCACTCCAGAAGCATTCAAGGTAGCCAACGCATAAGCGCCGCAAATGTTTCGACTCACAGGGTCCGCAACATTAAGCCGTCCAGGGCGATTGACCCAATGGAAACTGAGTTGTGCAATGCACTCAGCCCATCGAGCTTGAACGCTTATTCAAATGCTGCTGCGTATGGAAATAGGTCAACGGGCAATGATCCGTGACGACCGTATATTCCACACCTTCCAGGTAGCAACGCCAGACACGTAAGGCGTGCACCACAGTCAGCAATTCCTGCTCGCCCGTAGTGTAATTCGCTTGGCAGGGATCAGCAGGCGACTCTCAAACGCTAACGGGTAACCCTCTTGCAAGAGCACGCCACCAATTCCGGTCAAAGAGGCATCGCAGATGAGCTCATATGCCACGCCTTCACGAGGAAAGGCCAGCATAGGCGGAGATGTCAGCGCCTGCTGTATTCTCTCAAATGCCCTCTGGCATTCGGACGACCACTCCCAAGGGACGTCCTTACGAGTCAGCTTCGTGAGAGGAACTGCCGAATTCCCATAGCCTTGTAGGAACTTACGGACGGGATTGCGAATCCCAGAAAGGAGCGCAATGTAGGTAATTTCCGTGGCACAGGCCAGTCCCGTACGACCGAAGTCTTCTAGGGGTCGACACGTATGCCGTCTTTGCCCACGACATGCCCAAAGCATGTCAGCTCTAGCTGGTAAAGTGCGCACTTGGACCTTTTGGCATACAATTTTAATTTCCGCGCAGCAACTGCAGCACTCGGCGCAGGTGCCTCACGTGTTCCTCGGGCGTTTTGCTGAACACCAGTATGTCGTCCAAGTAACCAGCACAAAATGGTAGAGCAGGGGCCAAAGATCCTCGACATCACCGCCTGGAACGTAGCCGGTGCATTGGTCAAACCAAAGCTCAGCACCTTGAACTGAAAATGTCCAAGCGGCGTATGGAACGCCGACTTTGGAACATCCGCAGGCGGATTCGAATCTGGTGATACCCACTTGCCAGGTCCAGGGAGCTAAACACGGTAGACCCTGCAAGCCTATCGAATAGATCATCTATCCGAGGCAATAAGTACCGGTTCTTGGTGATAAGCTTATTCAAAGCCCGATAATCAATGCGAAACCGTACAGTGCCATCCTTCGATTTACAAAGAGGATGAGTGCTCCGTACGGCGACTGAGATGGCTCTATGTAGCCCTTCGCCAGCAGGTCCTCGACCTGGGAATGCATTTCTCGAAATTCGAGAGGGCTCAGCCTGTACATGGGACGGTAAGGCGGGTAAGCGCCGGGCTCCAATGGAATTGTATGAGCCACACCTTGGAAAGAGTGTTCGTTGTAAACTCTTGCCTGCTAGCCCCGTCTAGCTATTTTGTGTGGAGCTGCGCTGTAGCGCCGTGGGATGCTCATCACGATCAGCGGTAGACGAATTTTAGGGTTTTTGACCTAGGACTGGGTGGATGACATGGGCCCCACACGCTGGTTGCCAGGTCAGCGGCAGTTACTTCCGTCCAAAGTGACCTGTATAGCGAGGATCGCGGTCCGAGACCAGCCTCCCAGGTACGCCATTCAGCTTCCACACTGTATCCACAAAGATGCCAGCGAAATCCTTCGCCGACCCGCGTAGTTGTGGGAGCACAATGCACCATATAATTCAAGCGATCGACAAAGACGACAATGGAATCGTGGCCGTTCCGCGTCGTAGGCAATTGTGTAATATAAGCCACACTTACATCAGACCGCTCCGGAATCTGCAAGGGCTGAAGTAATCCGGCAGGCTTGCCAGAGCTTGCTTTACTACGCTGGCATGTGGCACAGCTCACCACAAAAGCGCGCACCTGGGTTGAAAAACCCTTCCATCAAATAGGCGTCGCACAGCCTTGATGGTTTTGCTCACGCCCAGATAACCACTGTAAGGCGTATCATGCAGCTCCTGCATTATGTCAGTGCGCAAGGCATTGCAGTCCGGGACCACAATAGCGTCTTTGCCCACGACATGCCCAAGGCATGTCAGCTCTGGCCGCTTAAATGCGCACTTGGACCTCTTGGCATACAATTGATTTTCACGCAGCAACTGCAGCACTTGGCTTACGCAGGACCTGGCGGCAGTCCAGGCTGCCATGGACCCAATTCCACAGGGGCCCTACTGCCTGCTTGAGAGGATGTGCGAGGAGCACCGCACCACCATCGCCCAGCTCCGCGCGGGACAGCGGCATGCGAAGGTGACCGATGCCGCGATGCTTCTGGTGCGCAAGAGCGCCGGCAATCCGTTGCATGGACGTGCAACGGCCCACCCAACGCGCCAGTTCACCGGTCATAACGATCGAGGTGGGCTGCAGTCTTGGCTCAGCGAGATGGCTGAATGGTTTGACACCAAGGAGGCGGACGCGACGGCATGGGTGCCGCTGGCTGCGACTTACCTCGCATGGGAGCCTCGTGAGTGGTTGGACTCCATCAAGAGGACCAAGACGCCGGCTCAGTACAACGATCGGGGGTTCTTCGCTGAGCAGCTGATGTCGGCGTATGGCGACCCACATGCGTAGCTTTGAGCCCGCGACGAGCTGGATGCGCTTCGCATGGGAAGCGAGAGAAGCGCCGACTTTGAGCCCTTCGTGCGACGCTTCAGGCTGCTCATCTTCAAGCTGAGAAATGAGCCAATGCAGGCAATCGACCAGTGCCAGCGTTTCAAGGCTGGGCCGCCGTTTGATATGTGCTCGTGGGTGGCGACGGACCCCGCTACCACCAAGGCTTTCACGGAATTGCCGAAGTTGGTCGAGCACGCCAGGAAGGTGGTCAGCCCGCCAGATATTGGGCGTGGCAAGCGTCCCCTGCTGGAGGCAGGCAGGTCGGCCGAGGCAGATTAGGGCAGGAAGAGGTTCAGCCCTAAGGAGGCCCGAACGCTCGTCCCACGGCGGCTTTCAGAAGCCACGCGTGGCAGGTGAAGGCGGCTTCCATAAGCCGCGTGAGCAAGGTGGTGGTGGCTGCTATGGTTGCGAAGACAAGAGCCACCAAATCAGGGACTGCCGGGCGGCAGGTCCGTCTTCAGCGGCCACGTGTACCACGCCCTACAGGCCGGGACAACGGCAATTTCAAGGCAAGCTTGAGTGCCTATCCCTTGCCTCTGGGAGCCATATTATTCAGCCAGATGCACTTGAGCTGTTTGATCTTGCTGGCATTGCTTGCCCGTCGACTTAAGTACCGGTCGTGCGCGCCATTTCTGCTTTGTTGCAAGGTCTGGAGGCCGGAGGGCATCTATTTGTGTAGGTTGCCCACAATGACTTGCAAGCGGCTACTGATGTCTATCTGAGCTGGCCTGAATGCCGTCGGCCTGAAGAAATGCTGTTGTTCAATGTGCCACAGAAGCGCGGCGCGATTGATGGAGCTCTGCGGGGATGTCGTTGTGGTGCTCGCACGAGGCGGGACACAGGCTCCTTGGGCGTAGTGTCGATGCCACAAAGCGCAGGCCTTAGCCGACAGCGGTCAGGATCTATGTTGCTCGCACCCCATTCCTTGGCAGTGTCCATGGGGGACACACTTGCTTTTTGAGGGGCTGGTTGCTGCCGCACCAGCTAGGATCCTCATAGACTCCGGGGCCTCAGTGTCCTTCGTCAAATGGGATTTAGTGTGCTCCAGTGGCTTGCATTTGCAAGCAGATGGTCTACTTAGAGTGACATTGGCCGATGGCCACCCCACGATGTGCTGGGTTTGTGCACAAATCCAATTGGCACTCAGCAATACAAAGCCGAGGTGCCTTGTTACGCCATTTCGTTGATGCATTCGATGTGATATTGGGAGATGACTGGCTTTGTGCCACATCTGCATGCCTTGATTTTGAACGCAAAACTTGCACTGTACAACGTGGCGCACGGTGCTTTGTCTTTCGCAAACAGCTTCCCTGTGCACCGCCGCTGGCGGCAGTGGCTTCCATTCTGCTGTTTGCCATGCAGATGAAGCGACTAATTCACAAGACACTGCGCAGATGGCATTTCTTGTGATGGTGGCTTTCAATGACGAGTCTAAGCCCGACTTGTGTGTGAATGCTGCGTGATTCACATGGTGGGGTTCTTGATAAGCTGGTGGAAGAGTTTGCGGATGTGTTTCTCGACTCTCTTCCGGACGTTCTACCTCCTCACCGGGAGGTGTGGTTCGAACAATCTCATTGGAGCCAGGCGTTAACCGGCCTTACCGTCCATGTACCGGCTGAGCCCTCTCGAAGTGAGCAAAGCCATCAACGCTGTGCGGCGCCTCTTTTGGTGGAAGGGTTTTTCATCCCAGGTGCGCGCTTTTGTGGAAAGCTGTGCCACATGCCAGCGTAGTAAGGCAATCTCTGGCAAGCCGGCCGGATTACTTCAGCAGATTCCGGAGCGGAATTGGGCTGATGTAAATGGGGACTTTATCACTCAATTGCCTAAAACGCGGAATGGCTGTGATGCCATTGTCGTCTTTGTGGATCGCTTGATTAAATTGGTGCAATTTTCTCCCAAAACCACGCGGGTATCGGCGAAGGATTTCGCTGGCTTCTCTATGGATAAATTGTGGAAGCTGCATGGCGTACCTGAGAGGCTGGTCTCGGACCGCGATCCTCGCTTTACAGGTTACTTCTGGAAGGAAGTTTGCAAGCTTGTTGGCACGAAACAGGCCATTTCCACAGCTTTTCATCCACAAACTGATGGCCAAACTAAGCGCTTGAGGACATGTTGAGGCACTTTGGCAATTCCAGCCAGACTGACTGGGTTGAGTATCTGGCTTCAGCTGAATATGCTGTGAACAATGCCTATCATGCGTCCACAAAGGAGACTCCGTTCTTCCTCAACTATGGTCAGCATCTCCGAGCTACACTTCAGGTGGGGAGGCCAGAACGATTTCCCGCCGCGGTAGCCTTCACTGGGACCTTCTTGGAGGCTCAGACACGAGCTCGGCATTTCTTGGAAACTGCCCAGAGTCGCCAGAAGGCTTATGCTGACAAACATCGGAAGGACGTGTCCTTCGATGTTGGTGCTCAATTGCTGCTAGCACAAAGCACTTATCCTTGCGGGCCGTGGGTAAGCGCAAGTTGCTGCCCAAGTGGGTCGGACCCTTTGCATTAGTATACTACGCCTAGTGGGCAAGGTGTCCTACGAGTTGAAGACACCGGTGCATCGGAAGGTCCACAACGTCTTCCATGTGTCTTAGCTGAGGGCCTTCCTTTCGGATGGTCGTGTCCAACCGTCCCCACCTCCACAAGTCGTCGAGGGTGATCTTGAGTTTGAGGTGGAAGACATCTTGTCTCACAGGGACAAGCCTCGAGGGCGTAAGACCCGTGAGTATCTGGTGAAGTTGCTCGGGTATGGACCTGAGCACAACACGTGGGAGCCTGCGGCAAATTGGCAAATTGTCCAGATGCTCTCAGAGAATACCTGGGCAAGGTCGGTGATTCTCCTGGGCTTGGTAGACGCCGTCGGGCTTCTTAATCCCTGTCGGCTGTTCTCTCGTCGTTCCCGAGGACGTGAACACCAGAGTGGGGAGGTTTATATTGAACCAGCCGTTTGGTCAAGCAACATGACTCTGTTGGCATTTACATGACCGGCTATTAGGGACAAGTGGGCCCGCCAAGTGGCGGGCTGGCTTGCCGGGCAAGGGCCCACCCGGAGGTGGGCCCCGAAATACCCCTTGCCAAGATTCGCCCGTTAAAACGGATGATCTTTGCTTGCCGCAAGGCGGGCCTTGGGGCGACCCGCTCACACCCCTGGAGGGGGGATGGCACGGGGAAGCACGAGGAGCCGCGGGGGCTGAGGCTCGAGAGGCAGTTCGAATCAGTGAAGCTCAGAAGCAGCCTTGCTGCTGCTCGCCGCCGCAGCCGCCGCCGGACTCTGCTGCAGGGCCTGCTGCGCCGGCGTGCGCCCAGGAGGAGGAGTCGCCGCCAGACGGCGGCGCCACAGGGCCTGTTTTCCGCTGCGCCTATGCGCTAGTGCTTTGCCCTTGTAGTGGGTTGGCCCCTAAACCCCTACAGCCAAATTCAATAAAGACTGCTCACCTTGACTGCATGTGTAAGGCGAGGTTCCATACACTCCTGGCCTTCGGCTCCCAGCTCGGCGTGCCCCTCAAGGGCTTGCCCCGCAGCAGCCACTGCCGCGGCAGCTGGGTCCGCAGCAGCCGGTGTCTCAGCAGCCGACCGCTCTACCTCCCGAGGAGGGCTTGGCCGCGCACTGGAGGTGTGCGATACCATGCTGTCTGGAGGACACTGAGGGATCAATTCAGGCTCCGACAGTCAGCAAATCACACACTCCATACCGCAATAAAGGACATCGCAAGACTGGTGCACCAGCGAGCGAGCACGCAAGGCAGCGCGCAACTTAACACCTCAATCAGCAGGCAGGCAGACAGCCGCAGATGTGACCAGGACCGATGCACACGATCAAAGCTGGCCACACGGCTGACCAATACCACACAAAGGCTGCTGACTCAAGCCACATCTCAAAAGGAGCGAACGCAGCAAGTGGTCCTCAAGGATCAGTCGGTCAATCTGGCGTTGGTCGTTGCTGTCGCAGGACGCAGCCCCTGGCGCCCCTGCTGAGTCGCAGCCTCCCGGACCAACGTCTGGCTAGCACTTTATCTTTAACAGAAAAAGGCCAGGCCAGCACATCAGGGTGATCCTTGCATCATCAGCGGCTAGCACAAAAGTCACAAGCGCGATGGATGCAAGACTGTTTCTGATACCAAATTGTAGAGAACCTCGCCTACACACGCAATTAGAGAGAGGAGTCCTTATTGAGTTCGGCTGTAGGGGGTTTTGTGACCAACCCACTACACAGGAAAGCACTAGCGCATAGCGCAGCGGTTAACAGGCCCTGTGGCGCCGCGGTCCGGCGGCGACTCCACCTCCTGGGCGCAGGCCGGCGCTGCAGGCCCCGCAGCGCAGTGCGGCGGCGGCTGCGGCGTCGAGCAGCGGCAAGGCTGCTCCTGGGCTTCCCGGGCTCGAACTCCTTGTCGAGCCTCAGCCCCCAAGGCTCCTTGTGCTCCCCCGTGCCACTCCCCCTCCAGGGGTGTGAGCGGGTCGCCCCATGGCCTGCCGCAAGGCGGGCAGGCCAAAGAACGGGCGGATCCTGGTGAGGGAAATTTCAGGACGGGCGGGGCCCGCGTCTGGGTGGGCCACTTGCCCGGCCAGCCAGCCCGCCACCTGGCGGGCCAGCTGGCCCAAATTGTCGGTCATGTAATAACAACAGAGCCGTGTGGCTTAACCAAACGGCCGCTTCATCGCAGAATGTGGCACAATTGCGTTCCTCTTTGGAATCGCAAACTACTTTCGTAAGTCCTGTAAGGATACGGAGATATGGCATCTCCTCTTACGAAGCTCACTCGTAAGGACGTAAGCTGGGTGTGGACGTCGAAATGCCAGAGAGCATTTGAGGATATAAAAACGGGTCCTGGTGCATCCACCCGTTTTGGCCTTGCCTCGAGAAGGCGTGCCATTTGAAGTAGTGGCGCGTCTCTTTGATCGGCACTGGTGCCATTCTCTTGCAGGAGGGTCAGCCCATAGCAGTTAAAGGTAGCCTGGTTGCCCTGCAGAGCAGAGCGTCTTCTCGTTACGGGAGAGCAATAGCTCCTTGCTGTTGTGCACGCCATCCGCGTGTGGCGATGCAATCTTGTGGGAATTGAATTAACGGTTGTATCGGGTCATTGTTCGTTGACCTACTTTCACACATAACAGCAATGGAGCAGGCGTCAAGCACCGCGAGCTAAGTGCATGGCCACATTCCGTTTCGAGTGATTGTACCGCTCTGGTGGAAGTACATGTTGCGGATTCGGTGAGCCGCAACATTGCAGGGGCAGCTGTGGCGGCTGTCGCGCTTCAAGGGTTCAGACCGCAGATGTGCGGCCTACTCGTGGAGCTGCTCGGCAGTCCACCGCCAACCTCTGAGCTGTATGTGCGTATTCGTGATGGGTATGGCACAGACACATGGTTTTCATATGAAACCAACACACGCACACTAGTAAACGACCAAGGCTTATTATTTATGGTGGCGAGGTAACGCCATTGTAGTCCCTGACTGCAATGCCTTGCGCAGCAGTATCTTGCAAGAACTGCATGAGCGTCCGTATAGTGGTATTTGGGTATGGTAAAGACAAAGAAAGCTGCCCAGCTTCTCTTTTGGTGGCCGGACTTGAAAGTCCAAGTGAAATCTGTTGTGAAAACTTGTGCCACCTGCCAGCGCAGTAAGGCACTGAAATGAACCAGCCGTCAGGTTAAGCCACTTAGCTCTGTCGGCATTACATGACCGACTATTTGGGCCAGGTGACTCGCCAGCTGGCGGGCTGGCTGGCCGGGCAAGTGGCCCGCCCGAGTGGGGGCCCCGCCCGTCCTAAAGTACCCCTCGCCAGGATCCGCCCGTTCAAGGGAGGATATTTGGCCTGCCGCAAGGCGGGCCATGGGGCGACCCGCTCACACCCCTGGAGGGGGGGTGGCACGGGGAAGCACAAGGAGCCTTGGGGGCTGAGGCTCTACAATCAGTTCGAGCCCGGGAAGCCTCGGAGCAGCCTTGCCGCTGCTCGCCGCCGCAGCCGCCGCCGCACTGCGCTGCGGGGCCTGCTGCGCCAGCCTGCGCCCAGGAGGTGGAGTCGCCGCCGGACCGCGGCGCCACGGGCCTGTCTTCCGCTGCACTATGCGCTAGTGCTTTCGTGTGTAGTGGGTTGGTCCCCAAAAACCCCTACGGCCGGATTCCAATGAGAACTCCTCTCCCTAACTGCGTGTGCAGGGCGAGGTTCTCTACAATTTGGTATCAGAGGCGGTCTTGCATCCATCGCGCTTGTGACTTCTTGTGCTTGCCGTTGATGATGCAAGGATCTCCTGATGTGCTGGCCTGACCTTTGCTGTTGAAGTTGAAGTGCTTGCCAGACGTTGGTCCGTCGGGCGGCTCAGCGGAAGCGCCGGGTGCGGAGTCATCTTTGCGCTGTGAGCCAGCGACCAACGCCAGATTGCAGACTGATCCTTGAGGACCACTTGCTGCGTTTGCTCCTTTCGAGGTGTGGCTTGGGTCAGCAGCCTTTGTGTGGTAAGGGTCAGTCGCGTGGCCAGCATTGATCGTGTGCATCGGTCTTGGTCAAATCTGCGGCTGTCTGCCTGCCTGCTGATTGAGGTGTGAGGATGCGCGCTGCCTTGCTAGCTCGCTCGCTGGTGCACCAGTCTTGCGATGTAGTGAACTACGCTCTGAACACGTTTGTTAAAGAGAGAAGTCCTTATTGAGTTCGAACATAGTGGGTTTAGGAGCCAACCCACTACACCAGGAAGCACTAGCGCAATACGCAGCGGAAGACAGGCCCTGTGGCGCCGTTGTCCGGCGGCGACTCCACCTCCTGGGCGCAGACCAGCGACTGGCCCGTGACGGGCACAGCCACGGGGGCCCGGCAGCAGGCCCGCAGCAGTGCGGCGGCTGCTGCGGCGGCGAGCAGCGGCAAGGCTGCCCCTGGGGCTTCACTGGCTCGAATTGATTATTGAGCCTCTGCCTCCAAGGCTCCTTATGCTTCCCAGTGCCACCCCCCCTCTAGGGGTGTGAGCGGGTCGCCCCAAGGCCCACCTTGCGGCCGGGCCAAAGATCCTCCCTTGAATGGGCGGACCTTGGCGAAGGGTAATTCAGGACGGGCGGGAGCCGTCTCTGGGCGGGAACCGTCTCTGGGCGGGAACCGTCTCTAGACAGGAACCGTCCCTGGGCGGGCCACTTGCCCAGCCAGCCAGGTCGCCCGCTGGCGGGTCACCTGGCCCACTCATGTTATGTCAGCAGAGCCATGTGGCTTAACCAGACGGCTGGTTCACTACATGCGATGTCCTGTATTGCAGTATGGAGTGTGTGAATTGCTGACTGTCGGAGCTGGATTGATCCCTCAGTGTTCTTCAGACAGCATGGTGTCGCACACCTCCAGTGCGCGGCCAAGCCCTCCTCGAGAGGTAGAGCGGTCGGCTGCGGATGCAGCGGCTGCTGTGGAGCGGTCGGCTGTGGATGCAGCGGCTGCTGCGGAGCCAGGTGCTACGGCAGTGGCTGCTGCGGGGCAAGCCCTTGAGGGGCACGCCGAGCTGGGAGCCAAAAAGGCCACGAGGGCTTGTCGGCTGGGGAGGTGCAACGGATGGCCCTCCTCGTGCAGGATCTGGCAGCAGCCCAGCCTACGACGGACCCAGCTCAACACCGGCTCTTTGCGAGGATCTGCGCGGAGCAGCGCGCCCTCCTCGTCCGGCTGCGCGCCGCAGAGCGGCATATGCAAGAGGTGGATGCCTTGTTGCACCCATGAGGCCAATTGAGCAATGTCAATGGTTTAAGGCTGGACTGCCTCACTGTTATCGCACTTGGGTCGCGGTGGATTCCGCCACGGCAAAACAGCTCACGGACTTCACCCACATGGTGGAGCACGCTCGCAAGGTGCTCAGCACGCCGAACCTTGCCGTCACGAGCAAGCGCCCCCTGCTGCAAGCAGGCGGTTCTGATGCAGACCGCGGCAAAAAGCGTTTCAACCCACGCCAGGGCTCGAAGGCGCGTCCTCACGGCGGCTTCTCCAAGCCACGCGTGGAGGGAGCTGGATGCTTCAAGTGCGGTGACCAGGGTCACGTGCTCAGGGACTGCGTGGCGGCATCTTCGGCAAGGCCACGTCCACAGCGCCCGATGGGCCAGGACAAGGGCAGCTTCAAGGGGAAGCGTGAGTGCCTGACCCTTGCTTCTGGGAGCCATTTCATTCAGCCAGACGCACTTGCGCTGTTTGATCTTGCCGGCATTGCTTGCCCGCCAACCAACATGCCGGTTGTGCGCTCTTCCTGCTTTGTTGCAAGGTATGGAGGCCGGAGGGCCTCTATTTGTGTGGGTTGCCCACAATGACTTGCAAGTGGCTGCTGATGTTTATCTGAGCTGGCCTCAGCGCCGCGAGGCTGAAGAAATGCTGTTCTTCATTGTGCCGCAGAAGCGCGGCGTAACTGATCGAGCTCCGCTGGGGATGACGCTCTTGTGCTCGCACGAGGCGGCACACAGGCTCCTAAGGCGTGGCGTCGATGCCTCTCAGCGTGCTTCTGGAGTACGGGCTGCTGGACTGCGTCCGACTCGTCAAGCTTCTCAGCTACCCACGGAAGACCTCTCTGAGCTCTATGTCTGTATCCGTCAAGGGTATGGTTCCCACCCGTGGTTTGCTGCGGTCGCCAACGTGGGCACCCTCAATGATGACAAAGGCTTCTGGTGGCAAGGCGACGCTATTGAGGTCCCGGACTGCAAAGCCTTGCGTACTGACATGTTGCAGAAGCTGCATGATACGCCCTACAGCGGTCATCTAGGAGTGAGCAAATTCCAAAAGGCTGTGCGACGCCTCTTTTGGTGAAAGGGCATTTCAGCCCAGGTGCGCGCTTTTGTGGTCAGTTGTGCCACATGCCAGCGTAGTAAGGCAATCTCTGGCAAGCCTGCCGGATTACTTCAGCCCTTGCAGACTCCGGAGCGGAATTGGTCTGATGTCAGTGTGGATTTCATCACACAATTGTCTAAGACGCGGGATGGCAATAATGCCATTGTTGTCTTTGTGGATCGCTTGAGTAGAATGGTGCATTTTGCTCCCACAAGTACGCGCGTTTCTGCGGAGGATATCGCTGGCGTTTTGTGGATAATGTCGCATTCGGACCTAACAAGCAGGTTAGATTCGAATGTGTCCTGATTGGATTGAGTGCTTGGGATTTTAGAAGCAACCACCCGCCACGAGGAAGCACTCCGACACAGCGGAAGACTTAGCCTGTGGTGCTGTCGCTAAATAGCGGCTCCACCCACGGGCACACGCTGTAGCCTTACCTCCCGCAGGACGCCGCCAAGGTCTCCACAGCAGAGCCGGCAACGAGCCGCGCGGGGCAGCGGTCTACAGCAGCAGGCAGCCGCAAGGCTGCGCCTCTCCGAGCTTCACTGAGTCCCCAGCCCCCAAGGTCGGGTCTCTCTCTGCTCGTGCAATAGTCAGTGCTTCTCCGTGCCACCCGCCCTCCAGGGTGTATGGGGGTCGCCCCAAGGCTCGCCCACGAGGAGCGTGCCTGACGAGGGAACCATGAGCTGTCTCCAGCAGGCGCCATGGCGCCGAGCATGGCCGCGGCGGGCATGCCGCCGAGCATGGCCGCGGGCGGCCATGCCGCCGGGGGCGTCCGGGCCCACGCATGCCGCCGAGCATGTCTGGGCCGAGCATGACGGGAGCATGCGAGGCCACCCGGACGAACCTGGACGGAACGACAACGGCACGAGTGCCAGGGCGGTTCGTGCCGTCCGGCACAAACGGCCTAATGAACACCAGGTAAGCGTAAACAACACTGTTAGGCGCTCACAAACCTGGGAACGTTACAGATAAGGTGTGGAGGCTGCATGGAGTACCTGAGAGGTTGGTCTCGAACCGCTATCCTCGCTTTACAGGTCACTTCTGGAAGGAAGTTTGCAAGATTCTTGCCACAAAACAGGCCATGTCCACAACCTTTCATCCACAAACTGATGACCAAACCGAGCAGATGCATGGAGTTCTCGAGGACATGTCGAGGCACTTTGTCAATCCTAGCCAAACTGACTGGGATGAATATTTGGCTCCGGCTGAATATGCTGTGAAATGATGCCTATCATGCGTCCACCAAGGAGACTACATTTTTCCTCAATTATGGTCAGCATCCCCGAGCTCCACTTCAGGTGGGGAGGCCGGAACGATTTCCCGCCGTGGTAGCCTTTACTGGGACCTTCTTGGAGGCTCAGACACGAGCTCGGCATTTCTTGGAGATTGCCCAGAATTGCCAGAAGGCTTTGCTGACAAACATCGGAAGGACGTATCCTTCGATGTTGGTGCGCAAGTGCTGCTGAGCACAAATCACTTATCCTTGCGGGCTGTGGGTAAGCGCAAGTTGCTGCCCAAGTGGGTCGGACCATTTGCAGTACTACGCCTTGTGGGCAAGGTGTCCTACGAGCTGAAGACACCGGTGCATTGGAAGGTCCATAATGTCTTCCATGTGTCTCAGCTGAGGGCCTTTCTTTCGGATGGTCAGTGTCCAACCGCCCCCACCAGTCATCGAGTATGATCTTGAGTTTGAGATTGAAGAGATCTTGTCTCACAGGGACAAGCTCCGAGGGCGTAAGACCCGTGAGTATCTGGTGAAGTGACTCGGGTATGGGACTGAGCACGACACGTGGGAGCCTGCAACCAATTTGGCAAATCGTCCAGATGCTCTCAGGGAGTACCTGGCCAAGGGTGGTAATTCTCCTAGGCTTGGTAGAGGCAGCAGCCGTCGGGCATCATAATACATGTCGGCTGTTCTATCGTTGTTCCCGAGGACGTGAACACCAGAGTGCGGAGGTTTGTAATGAACAAGCCGTTTGGTTAAGCAACACGGCTCTGTTGTTATTACATGACCGACTATAAGGGCAAGGTGGCCCGCCAGGTGGCTGGCTGGCTGGCCTGGCAAGTGGCCCGCCCAGAGGCGGGCCCCGCCCGTCCTGAAAAACCCCTCGCCAGGATCCGCCCGTTCAAGGGAGGATCTTTGGTCTGCCGCAAGGCGGGCCATGGGGCGACCCGCTCACACTTCTGGAGGGGGTTGGCACGTGGGAGCTTGCGGCCAATTTGGGGGCTGAGGCTCGACCTGCTGCGCCGGCCTGCGCCCAGGAGGTGGAGTCGCCGCTGGACGGCGGCGCCACAGGGCCTGAAGCATTCCTGACCCTTAGGAGCACAGTCAAGGGTCACTTAGTCCTTATTGATTTCAGTCGCTGGGGTTCAGAGACAAACCTCCAGCACAGCGAAGCACCACGTGTTCTATACAGCGGAAGTCTTGCCCCGAGGCGCTGCCGACAGGCAGCAGCTCACCTCTCAGGTACGGGCCAGCGACTGCAGTCACAGTCTTACTCACAGAGAGCCGATGAAGATCCGCGACGACGGGATGCGGCGACGGGCTGCGGCAGCAGGCAGCAGCAGGGCTGCGTCGGCGGGCTGCGGCAGCAGGCGGCAGCAGAGCTGCGCCTTTCTCTCGCGGGCTTCACTGATGTTGACCGGGTGACCCGAGTCTGCTCTCAGCCCTACTTGTAGTGCTTCATGTGCCCCCCTCCCTAGGGGTCTCTGGGAGGCTCGTCTCAGGGCCGACCTCGGGAAGGCGGGCCCGACAAGGGGAATCTATTACGAGGGCAGGCCACGCGGATCTATTCCTAAAGCGGCGTCCGTCCTGCGGCGCCGCCGAGCGGCGGCGCTCTGACTGCGGCGCCACCGAGCGGCGCCCTGCGGCGCCGGCTTGCGGCGCCGCCAGTGGGTCACAGTTGTGGCGCGGCGTTACGGGCGCGCCACACGTGTCGCATACACGTCATTGCGAGCACGGCGGCAGGTTCAGGAATATGCCGAGAAGCTCCGCTTTGGAAGTCCAGGATTCGCCACCTCTGCTGGAGGCGGCGCGCCTGCGCGTCACATCGTCAGCAGGCGCGTCACACCGCGCGACACCTCGCGCGGGTCGTTCGCGCGTCACATCCGCGTCGCACGCGTCAGGCACGTGCGCGTCAGTTGTTACAGAATAGCGCTTAACTCGAAGTAAAGCGTCCCATAACGGCGGGGACGTTACAGGACCTCTCTTCTGCTGCGCCTATGCGCTAGTGCTTTGCCTGTGTAGTGGCTTGGTCCCTAAACCCCCTACAGCCGAACTCAATAAGGACTGCTTACCCTAACTGCGTGTGTAGGGCGAGGTCCTTACATCATCGCTGCGGGCCTTGCCGGCTTTCTGTACGTACCATGGCCGCGCCCCTTGCGGGGACAGCTGCTGACCCTCGGTCGAGTCGCCGCCTTCTGGCGGTGCCTCAGGTGACTCCGCTGCGCTATGCGCGCGTGCGGGTGCGCTGTGTGGGCTGGCATTCCACTCTGTAAGGGGGTTGTCTCCCAAACACCCTATGTCCGAGACCCAAACAGGACGTTCTGACCCTAACTGTGTGATCAGGGACAGGGACGTTACATTCGTTTCTGAGGAGTTCTTGCATCTAGCCAGTCACGTAAAAGGTTGTGTTTTACTGCTGACAGTGCAAGGATCCTTTGAATGCTGGACTTATTTTCTTCTGTTAACGAGACGATATTCCAGTGTGTACGTGGAGCCGCCTGCGTAACCACCTGTGCCCGGTGTTTAGCTGCCTATGAAGCACGGCATAGACCCGGTGCTACAGGTGGGCGGCAATCTAACTGTCGGCCAGGCGCTGGTCTAAACTCTCGCCTGGCGGCCTCCCTCAGTCTGCTTTTACAGCTTTGCTGCTGGGGGTATGATCTGGCGTGCTACCATGTTTTGCCCTGCTTGCCCATTGCACGGGCCTTGCTCAGCAACACTGTGGTAGTATTGTCTTAGCAGATATGTCTTATACCTGCCACTGACTTGATCGCCTCTGTGTAGTGGTGTAAAGGATTTGGAGCCGGCTGTATCAAGCGCGCCACCTAGTCCCCCTCTGCCGGCTGTTCAAGCTGATAAGGCGAGCAAGTGGTTTGATGAGCTGTCGGAGCTCCAATCGCCGTCTCTGGATGTCCGACTCCAAGGAGGCTCAGGGCGTTGTGCGCTTGATGGAGCAGTATGAGCCTGCTGGTTCAAGGGGACCTACTAGCAACCCCTATGTGTTGGGGGTACTATGGGATGTGCAAACCACTCGCACATGTTGTAGGGCGAGCTATCCCTGCATCTCCTGTACGCTAACTGCCTGGTACTGCCGGTGCTGTGGTTGGATGTGCCCAACTGTCTCCACTTGCTGCACCCGTAGTCACAACTGGTGTAACGTCCCCGCCGTTACGGGACGCTCAACTCCGACTTAAGCGCTACGGGACTCTCAACTCCGACTTAAGCGCTACCGTGTAACGACTGAAGCGCACGTGCCTGACGCGTGCGAGGCGCGTGCGACGCGCGGTGTGACGCGCCTGACGATGTGACGTGCAGGCGCGCCGCCTCCAGCAGAGGTGGCGAATCCTCACTTCCGGAGAGAAGCTCCTCGGCATATTCTGGTATCTGCCGACACACTCATTATGACGTGTATGTGACACGTGTGGCGCGCCCGTGACGCCGCGCCACACCCGTGACGCCGCGCCACAACCGTGACGCACTGGCGGCGCCGCAAGGCGGCGCCGCAGGGCGCCACTCGGCGGCGCCGCAGGCTGGCCGCCGTTGGCCGCCACTGGCCGCCACTGGCCGCCACTTCCAGAAGGAAGCCGCGTGGCCTGGCCACGTACTAGATTCCCCTTGTCGGGCCCGCCTTCTCGAAGGAGGGCACTGAGACGAACCTCCCAGAGACCCTGGGGAGGGTGGCACATGAAGCACTATAAGTAGGGCTGAGAGCAGACTCGGGTCACTCAGTCAAACTCAGTGAAGCCCGCGAGAGAGAGGCGCAGCCCTGCTGCCGCCTGCTGCCGCAGCACCCCAACGCAGCCCTGCTGCTGCCTGCTGCCGCAGCCCATCGCCGCATCCCGTCGTCGCGGATCTTCATCGGCTCTCTGTGAGTAAGACTGAGACTGCTCCTTTGGGGACAGTCGCTGGCCCGTACCTGTGAGTTGAGTCGCTGCCTGTCGGCAGCGCCTCAGGGCGAGACTTCCGCTGCGGATGACACGTGGTGCTTTCACTGTGCTGGGGGTTTGTCTCTAAAACCCAGCGACTGAAATCAATAAGGACTTACTGACCCCTGAATGTGCTCTTAAGGGTCAGGTCCATCACAACTGGGGTGTGTCTAGCCGTCTCTACCAGCCATGTCTACCTGTTACTATTGCTGCCGGGTTCAATTGATGGTGCCCAGTCGTCTCCACCTGCCCTGCGGGCTAGCACGGCAAACCGTGCTAGCCCAGGAGCAGGAGCAGCCTCAGGAGCAGCCTCAACACCTGACTTTGAGGTCGTGGTATGGCTTGCTTGTACAGCAAGACTTTCACATTCCGCGTGAGGCATGTGACCACCTCTCTGTGTAGGACCCTGCCTAGTGGCAGGCTCCGGTGAAGAAGTCCACCCCTGGGGATCTCATGCTATTGGGAACTTCTTCCAAGCTCACTGACCATATATACAGAATGCCATTGACTTGGCAAGTATCTGGGCAACACGTGGCCTGAGTGCCACTGCGCCCTGGGCATTAAACGGTTTGTTATTTATCGCCGACTTGATTCGTCGCTTGGTAACAAGTGGCTTGTGTGCCACTACACGCCACGACATTGCCTGCATATCAGCTATCAGCTGTGCTGCTGTGCAACACGAGCTGGCCAGTACCAATTTGTCTGATGTGTGAGACATGGGCCCTGGTGTGGTCCAACCCAACCGGCTCTAAGCTGGTCTGGGTGTAACCATGTGCCCATGGACGTCGTGGACTTTGTGGTGAGATCGGTATAGTGTGATGCCTCGGCATGGGTGATCCCTGCTTTGGTCCTCGGCTTGCCGGACCTCAGGTGTTGGCGGCTGGTGCGCCCTCACCCTGCTTTGTGCTGAGTGCACACTCCAACTACCGGCAGTATGGTGCTTGGCACTAAGTGCGATGAGGAATGTGGCTGTCCACCATCCTCATTGACCGCAAGGCCTTGTGCCCTGGTCAGTCGCACCTCAGTGTCACCTACTTCCAGTGAAAGTCCTTGACTTTCTGTTGTTGATTACTTGCTATCCCAGCTATGGACTGAGTGAGCTTGCGGACCAAGCTTGGCAGATATTACCAACGCCCTCTGCAGACTGCTTGGTCAATTCCTCGCCAGTATTCCCCTTGTGATGACCACGTGTAATGCCACATTTGGCCGGCATGGACATGTGGGTCCCTGTGATGACCCCGACCCTTAAGAGCAGTAAGTCCTTGTTGATTTCGGTCGCTGGGGTTTAGAGACAAACCCCCAGCACAGAGAAGCACCACGTGTACTACGCAGCGGAAAACCTTGCCCTGAGGCGCCGCCGACAGCGGCGACTCACCTCTCAGGTACGGGCCAGCAACTGTCCCCAGGGAGCAGCCACAGTCTACTTACAGGAGAGCCAATGAAGATCCGCAGCGACGGGTTGCGGCATCGGGCTGCAGCAGCAGGCAGCAGCAGGCCTGCGTGGACGAGCTGCGGCGGCAGGCGGCAGCAGGGCTGCGCGCCTCTATCTCGCGTGGGCTTCACTGACTTGGACCGATTACCCTGAGCCTGTCTCAGCCCTACTTGTAGTGCTGCAAGTGCCACCCTCCCCAGGGGTCTCTGGGAGGTTCGTCTCAGGGCCCACCTCGGGGAGGGGGGCCCGACAAGGGGAATCTAGTACGTGGCCAGGCCACGCGGCTTCCTTCTGGAAGTGGCGGCCAGTGGCGGCCAATGGCGGCCACCGGCAGCCAGCCTGCGGCGCCGCCGAGCGGCGCCCTGCGGCGCCGGCTTGCGGCGCCGCCAGTGCGTCACGGGTGTGGCGCGGCGTCACGGGCGCGCCACACGTGTCACATACACGTCACTATGAGTGTGTCGGCAGATACCAGAATATGCCGAGGAACTTCTCTGCGGAAGTCCAGGATTCGCCACCTCTGCTGGAGGCGGCGCGCCTGCACGTCACATCGTCAGCAGGCGCGTCACACCGCGCGACACTTGCGCGGGTCGCTCGCGCGTGGCACGCGCGTCGCACGCGTCAGGCACCGCGTCAGTGGTTACACGGTTGCGCTTAAGTCGGAGTTAAGCGTCCCGGAATGGCGGGGACGTCACAGTCCCAGTGTCCTGCCCCGAGTGGCCTCTACCGATGGCCATATTGCTGGGTAGCAAGAATAGACCATCAGCCCGGCTAAGTGCTGAGTATCCCTGTGCACTTGCAGCTAGAAAGCTTCCGGAATTGACTGCCTGCAGCTGGCTAGTGCATCAGAGTACTCTGGGTAAATGCTCGTCTCCGGCTTTTAATCTCGAAGGGTTGACTTGTAGTGAATGCTTTGGAACAGCATCTTTGCACTCTGCAACCACCAGCTGTTGATGAAGATGTACCTTCACACGCTTTGGCTGTGTATCTGAATCTGATGAATGGGTGATGAGTCTCCCCCTGACTCTGTAGAACGTGTGATTGCCTCACCTGGTGCGGCTCTAGACGATCAGTTTCCGGAGTAGTTGGATGAATGTCCGAACTCCTCTGGACGGGTGCCCCCTCATCCGACGTGGCTTTCGTGTAGTGCGCCTGGTCGGCAAGGTCGCATATGAGCTTGATACACCGGTACAATGGAAACTCCATGTGTCTCAGCTCTAGCCATACCCTACGGATGGCCGTGTCCAACCGCCCCCACCTCCCCCCACGTTCTCGACAACGAGGAAGAGTTTCAAGTGGAGGAGACTTTGTCCAACCGGGCCAATCTCTGTGGGCGGTTGTACGTCCGCGAGTACCTTATCAAATGGCTAGGCTATGCCCTGAGCACAGTACGTGGGAATCTGCGGTCAATCTATTGTCTTTCCCTTGTTCGAACGTATCTGTCAGGCGGCATTGTCTCTTCTCTCTGTCGTCCAGTATATTCCTGCCCGGGCTTGATTCCCATGGGGCGACCTCCTGTAGTGCTCCCTCCTTGTTCCCGAAGACGTGAACAACTAAGTGGGGAGGTATGTAACGTTCCCTCCGTTTGAGAGTGCCAACGGTGCCGGTAACCTTACATGGTCGTATCGTATCTACCGTTTGGAAGTCCCACACGGTACCGGTGGCTTTGCTCCACTATATGCAGCTAAGTATGGTCCGAAGGCCCGGGCTTCGTACCACGCGGCATCGTCCGCCAGTTGTACTGTCCGAGAGGCGCTGCTTCGCTCGCGCGCGGCATCGTCCGGCAGTCGTCTCCATCCGCCAGGCGCTGCTTCGCGCGCGCGCGGCAGCATCCGGCAGATCCGTCGTATTCCCTTGTCAGGCCCGCCCCTCCGGGGAAGGACCTTGGGGCAGCCCTCGTCACATCCTCGGGGGAGGGTTGGCAGATGGAGCGCTTATAAGCAGTAGGCCGAGGCCAGACTCCTCAGTCGGACCCGTGACGCCAAGAGAGGCACAGCCCTGCTGCTGCCGCCTGCTGCCCAGCCCGTCGCCGCAGCTCATCGCTGCGGGCTTCGCCGGCTCTCTGTAAGTACCATGGCCGCGCCCCTTGCAGGGACAGCTGCTGACCCTGGAATCGAGTCGCCGCCTTCCGGCGGTGACTCTGGGTAAATTTACTGCTGCGCTATGCGCGCGTACGTGTGCGCTGTGTGCGCTGGCGTTCAACTCTGTAAGGGACTTGTCCCCAAAACCCCCTATGTCCAAAACCCAAACAGGACTTTCTGACCCTAACTGTGTGATTGGGGACAGGGACGTTACAGGCGACCTGCCCACACCCCAGGAGGGGGAGTAGGCACGGGGTAGCATTACGAGCCTTGGGCTTGAGACCCGACATCAGTTCGGACCTGTGAAGCTCAAGGGCAGCCTTGCTGCTGCCTGCCGCCGCAGCCGCCGCCGCAGCCTGCTGCGGGGCTTGCTGCGGGGAGTCCGTGGTTGCGCCCCTTAGGGGACAGCTGCTGGCTTGCGCCCAGGAAGTGGAGTCGCCGCCGGACGGCGTCGCCACAGGACCTGTCTTCCGCTGCGCCTATTCGCTAGTGCTTCACTTGTGTAGTGTGTTCACTCACAAACCCCTACAGAGGAACCCAAGAAGGACGACTCACTCTAACTGCGTGTGTAGAGGCGAGGTTTCTTACATTCACTGTAACGATCCAGCCGTTTAGTTAAGCCACACGTTGCTGTTAGCGTCACATGACCGCTTGCCGTTTGAAGGCAAGTGGCCCGCCAGGTGGCTGGTTGGCTGGGCGGGCAGGTACCCGCCCAGGTTCAGGCCCCGCCCGTCCATAAATACCATCGCTAGGATCCACTTGTTCAAAAGAGGAGTTTTGGTCCGTTGCATGGCAGGCCATGGGGCGACCCGCTCACACCTATGGAGAGGGGGTGGCACAGGGGAAGCACTACGAGCCTTGGGCTGAGACCCGACGGCAATTCGGACGGGTGAAGCCCAGGAGCAGCCTTGCCGCTGCTTGCATCCGCAGCCGCCGCCGCAGCCTGCTGCGGGGCTTGCTGCGGGGAGTCCGTGGCTGCGCCCCTTGGGAGAAAATTGCCGGCTTGTGCCCAGGAGGTGGAGTCGCCGCTAGGAGGCGGCGCCACAGGGCCTTCTTCCGCTGCGCCTATGCGCAAGTGCTTCTCCGTGCATTGGGCTGGTCCCTAAACCCCTGCAGACGAACATAGCAAGGACGAATCAACATGACTACGTGTGTAGGGGCACCAAGCATGCCTCACCTGGTTCTTTAACACATGCCCCACTGTGCACATGGAGGTGAGGAAACCGCTGCTCACGACCTCCGCAAGGAAGCTATTTGCGGTTGCTACCGGGACGGAAGGTAGCGTGGCTGTTGAGAATACGTCCATCATGCCCAGTCAGAGCAGGCCTGACAAAACACATGCGCGAGGTTCGACCTGGTGGCCACCTTGCCGAGCAGGGCCGTGCATCATTGCATATGTTGTTGTCGCCAAAGATGTACTTGACCACTCCAAAGCGGTCAACAAAGGCTGGACATGAAGCATTGACTGCTTCATGCCGCCGTTGGCAAGGAGCTAAGTACGAAGACCATCCAAAAGAACAACTTCAACCCCCCTGGCCACCAACGTTCAGGGGTGTTGGGTCTCATTGGCTGGATTTGCTCAATGGCTTGCTGAAGCGTTCTAAGCTCTATACACGCAATAAGGCATTACGTCCTGATTGGGTTCGATCATTGGGGATTTAGAAGCAAACCCCCTACAGTGAAGCAATACTACAGCACACAGCGGAAGTCTTACCCTGAGGCGCCGCCAGAAGGCGACGACTCTACTGTGGGTCTGGCTTAATAGCTAACCTCGCACAGGGCGCAGCCTTGGTACTTACGGAGAGCCGGCGATGTCCGCAGCGACGAGCTGCAGCGACGGGCTGGGCAGCAGACGGCAGCAGCAAGGCTGTGGCGGCGGCTGCAGCAGCGGGCAAGCAGGGCTCTGCCTCTCTCTGGCCTCACTGATCGAATTGACCCGTTCGGTCTCAGCCGATAACTTGTCATGCTTCACTGCCACCCCCTTCCAGGGTGTGTGGGAGCCGCTTCAAGGCCCACCCCGTCAGGGGCGGGCCGCACGAGGATCGGTCGTGGGGACATGTCACGTCCACGTGAAGACCTCGAGGGTACCGAAGGGTTGACATGTAACGTCCACGTGCGGACCGCGAGGGACCCGTAGGACATGAGACGTCCACGGGCGGACCTCGAGGAGACCGCAAGACAGAAGTCACGCCGAGCGGCACGACGCTGGCGTAGAAGACAAAACGCGCGGGAGAATACACGGTAATGGATAGATAGATAACACATGTAAGCGATAATAGGAGAGTAAGGCGCCCAGACGGGCAGAACGCTACACTTGCGTTCCGCACGGTGGTCCAAGGGCAGCATTGCGAGCAGGCTGACTTCGAAGCCGCTGGCTCGCTAGTCCAGGTGCACCGCGTGCGGCTCTCTTTTCACCTGTGATAGTCCATGCCCAATGTAACGAAACAGCCGTTTGGTTAAGCCACATGGTTTTGTTGGCATTACATGACCGGCCATTTGGGCATTTGGGACAGGTGGCCCGCCAGGTGGCGGGCTGGCTTGCCGGGCAGGTGCCCCGCCCAGAGGCGGGCCCCGCCCGTGCTAAAATACCCTCGCCAGGATCCACGTTCAAGGGAGGACCTTTGGCCTGCCGCAAGGCGGGCCTTGGGGCGACCCGCTCACACCCCTGGAGGGGGGGTGGCACGGGGAAGCACGGGGAGTCTTGGGGGCTGAGGCTCGACAAGGAGTTCGGACCGGTGAAGCCCAGGAGCAGCCTTGCTGCTGCTCGCCGCCGCAGCCGCCGCCGCAGTCTGCTGCGGGGCTCGCTGCGGGGAGTCCGTGGCTGCGCCCGTAAAGGGCCAGTTGCTGGCTCGCGCCCAGGAGGTGGAGTCGCCGCCGAACGGCGGCGCCACAGGGCCTGTCTTCCGCTGCGCTATGCGCTCGTGCTTTACCGTGTAGTGGGTTGGTCCCTAAACCCCTACAGCCGAACTTAACAAGGACGACTCACCCTAACTGAGTGTGTAGGGGCGAATTCACTACACCCTACGCCTTGCATCTGCGAGCTCGCTGTGCTCTAGCTGCCGCCTCCGGCTATCTTTGCTGGGGAACTGCTTTCTGGCTGCCACTTATCTGTTTAACGAATGCTGTGGATCGCCAAGCCCGGGCTGCTGGCGAAGCGAGGAAAAGCGGGGATGGCATTGAACGGGGCTGCAACTGTAATGAGCCGGCCGTTTGGTTATAACACACGGCTCTGTTGTTATCACATAACCGATTGTTTGGACAGGTGGCCCGCTAGGTGGCGGGCTGGCTGGCGGGGCAAGTGGCTCGCCCAGAGGCGGGCCCCGCCCGTCCTGAGATACCCCTCGCCAGGATCCGCCCGTTCAAGGGAGGATCTTTGGCCAGCCGAAGGCGGGCCATAGGACGACCCGCTCACACCCCTGGAAGGAGGGGTGGCACGGGGAAGCACAAGGAGCCTTGGAAGCTGAGGCTCAACAAGGAGTTCGAACCCGGGAAGCCCAGGAGCAGCCTTGCCGCTGCTCGCCGCCGCAGCCGCCGCTGCACTCTGCTGCGGGGCCTGCTGCGCCGGGCTGCGCCCAGGAGGTGGAGTCGCCGCCGGACCGCGGCGCCACAGGGCCTGTCTTCCGCTGCGCCTAGGCGCTATGTGTAGTAGTGGATTAGTCCCAAATCCCCCTCAGCCGAACTCAATAAGGACTCCTCTCCCCAACTGCGTATTTAGGGCGAGGTTCTCTACAGCAACGGTGAAAGTGAGCAACGGTTACTGCAGGGGCAAGGTTCTAGGGGTCCGAGGATGGGTGAAGAACTTACCCCGCTTTCCATCTCGGATTCCCCCAATATAGCCCGACGGATGCGAGCCCGGCATACGGGCCCGGGTGGGATGATGGCACCCAGTGGCTCGTTGACGACCCGTCCACGACTTGTCGACGGCTATCAACGCGCTACCACCGACAGTCTACCTATCCATCGGCCACAACCGCCATATCGACGGTCCCCCGTCAATGCCCCGTCCATAGCAACTGACGGTCTACTACCCTCGGGCTATCGTGAGCCGTCTGTCGGTAACAATAACCACCGCTAACGTCGCCGTCGAGGTAGTCTGCAGCGCTGCGGCCTCCGTCGCTGTACCTGCGCCAGCTCATGCTGTCTCGCGCGTCACAACTCCGGGTTGCGCCGCTCTCAGCTCAAGGTTGAAGTCACGCTTCCCAGTCGTCAGCCTGGTGAATGTCCGTATCCAGGCATCTGTCACGCCTTTCCCGCGGCACTGACAGTCAATCAATGATCAGCAGGATGAGGTGTCTGGTCTCCGGGCATCTGTCGACCCCATTACTGCTGCACTAACATTCCAGCCATGTAAATATCGTTTACAATCTGTGACTTGTGGAAAGAGAACAGGAAGCGATCATCTCCTTGTGGAACTTGCACATCTGTGTAACTCAGCGCTTTCTGGCCTCTTCAGAAATTGTCCATTCTTTTGGGGCTGAGTGATTCGCAGCTGCTTTGTTTCATTTTGTGCTTGTCTTGCTTAGCGCTTCCCCTGGCCCCCTTCTCGTACTTTGTTCATTCTTCTTTGGGCTGGCTTTTCCAGCCCCTATCCTCAATGGCCGAGCACTTTCTCTTATCTTTTGGGGCTCGCTTTCCACAGCCCTTACCCTGGAAGAGCTACATTTCTGATGCAGAGCCCCGGGCCAGGCCTGATGGCCATTTCAGGTTGACACGCCTTTACAACCGGGTAGCAAGAAGATGAAGCCACTGTAGGCAGTGTCTGTAAGAGGCCAGTCCTACAGTATGAACAAGGTCGTATGCAGAAGAGGACGGCCTGTGAAGCGTCCCCGGCATATCCCACTGTGTCAGCTCAGCCAAGAGTCTCTGGCCAATACTTAGGGCCGATTTACACCGGGTCGGTCGGTCACGCTGAGGGGTACGTGTCGCGCGGTGAATGGAACGACCGGGCTCACGACATTGCGCGCCCGGTCGTGGTCACCTGTAATGAACCAGCCGTTTGGTTGAGCCATATGGCTCTGTTGCATTACATGACCGAACTCTTTAGGACAAGTGGGCCCGCCAGGTGGCGGGCCGGCTTGGCGCGCAAGGGGCCCGCCAGGCGGCGGGCTGGCTGGGCGCGCAAGGGCCCGCCCGGAGGCTGGTCCCGCCATTCGAAATACCCCTCGATGATTCGCCGGTTCAAAACCGGAAGATCTTGGGGCCCGCCGCAAGGCGGGCCTGGGGGCGAGCCTGCTCACACCCCTGGAGGGGGGGTGGCACGGGGAAGCACAAGGAGCCTTGGGGGCTGAGGCTCAGCAGACAGTCCAAGCCCGTGAAGCCCAGAGCAGCCTTGCCGCTGCTCGCCGTCGCAGCCGCCGCCGCACTCCGCTGCGGGGCCTACTGCGCCGGCCTACGCCCAGGAGGTGGAGTCGCCGCCGGACGGCGGCGCCACAGGGCCTATCTTCCGCTGCGCGACGCGCTAGTGCTTCCACGTGTAGTGGGTTGGCCTTTAAACACCCTACGGCCAAACCCAATAAGGACTGCTCACCCTAACTGCGTGTGTAGGGCGAGAATTCATTACATCACCCGCCACGGAGGCGCCACATCGTACGCTGACTAGGACGCCTCTTGCCCCCGTTAAGGAGGAAGAACGCGCCGTTTGCACATCTGGCGCTGACTAGGACGCCTTTTGCCCCTGTAATGGAGGAAACGGCGCCGTGTGCCACGAGGGCGGTCAAGACCGGGCCCTCCTCGATCGGGCCCGATTTGACCACCCCCCCCTCCTCCGTTCCGCACGTGCAGGCGGCCTCGGCCTCCGTGGCCGTGACCCCCCTGACCCGCTGGTCAGCACGTGCGTGACCGACCGACCCTGTGTAAATCGGCCCTTAGGGCCAATTCACACTGGGACGGACGGACGGACGGAGGGGTATGTGTCGCACGGTGTATGGAAGGCCCAGCTTCACAGCCTTGCGCGCCCGGCGCGCCACGGAGGCGCCACATCGGGCGCTGACTAGGACGCCTTTTGCCCCCGTTAAGGAGGAAACGGCGCCATTTGCCACGTTTGTTGCTGACTAGGACGCCTTTAATATACGTTTTGAAAGAAACGGCGCCGTTTGCCACGATGGCGGACGGAACTGGGCCCTCCTCCCGAGAGCGGCCCAGTTCCGTCCACCACCCCCCCTCCCCCAGTCCCAAGTGCAGGCGGCCTGGGCCTCCGTGGCCGCGTCCACCCTCCTGACAGGGCGGACGCCAGGCGTCCGTCCGTCCGTCCCGGTGTGAACTGGCCCTTAGTGCGCATGCTTGCTGTCTAAGGGCCACTTAACACCGGGTCGGTCGGTCACGCTCGTTTCAACGACCGGGTCAGGGGGTTGGTTGCCGCCACGGAGGCCGAGGCCGCCTGCCCGTGCGGAACGGGGGGGGGGGGTGGTCGAAATTCAACCAGCTCACCCGCCACGCCCGTCCATCGCCCGTCGCTTCCATGGGGAGCCGATAAACTTCCCTGCAGCCGGGTCGCTGGCGCAAGTATACCGCATGCGCCTGGCCGTCTCGCTGCAGAGGTGGCCTGCGGGCTGCACCTTTGTGCCGGCAGAGCCCTGGCTGCTGCCTCCAGCTCTGGCCAGGGGACCCACTTCCAGGAGCCTAGCATCTCTGATCTGCGGCTGCTTAGCAGGGGTTACTGAGTGATTCGTAGCTGCTTTGTTTCTTCTTGTGCTGTTTTTCTTAGCGCTTCCCCTGGCCCCCTTCACGTACTTAGGTCATTCTTTTTGGGGCTGGCTTTTCCAGCCCCTATCCTCAATGGGCGAGCACTTACTTTGTGACCACGACCGGGCGCGCAAGGTTGTAAAGCCGGTCGTTCCATTCATTGCGACACGTACCCCTCGGCGCAACCGACCGATCAGGTGAAAATTGGCCCTAAATGACCATCGGGTACAGGTGAAGGGCCTCTCTTGCGGGGAGAGCCCAGGCTGGCCGTGGGCGCTTGGGTGACCTCCGCAGCAGCACACTTGTCACTTTTGCGACGTCGTGTTGTCAGCCTGCTTGCAGCGAGCTCAGGCACATGCTTTGCCCCATAAAGCTGGTCGAATCTTAGCTGGTGGCATGAGAGCTTGTCAATTAGCGACCTCCATATGCTGACTCGTGGTTACTGAGCGGGTCAGCTTAACAGCAGGTGATGCACTATCTGTTAATGTGCTCGCCGTTGTATTCTGGCCACACAGGCCCTCCATCGCTGTCTGAACACTCCACATTCCATTTTCCTCCGCGCAAGGTTGTAAGCTACGCCGCAGCCGTTTATGGTCAATTGGCTGCTGTGCGGTCACATGGCAGGCTGTGAAGGCAACGTCACACTGTGATGTCACACAAGCCCTCGCAATACTCTCGTAGCTGGGTTTACGACTGCTGAATAGTACAAGACCAGATGGTTGTTTCAACCTACTGCTGACCATATTACGTGGCAGGGACGAGTGTCGTCTACGTGTTAACATCATCTGGCAGTCTATATTACTTGGGCTAACTGCGTCAAAGCACTGTACTAAAATGAAACTTTCTATTACAGCAGCGAGAACAAGTGGCTACTACTGGATGCTGCTCAGTGAACCCTCGTCAACAGCCATAAAGGTTGGAATGTCAGGACATTCGGAGGAGCTTGACTGACATCGAGCAAGGCAATATAAGCATGCTCATGGATGTCGAGTGTCTCGATGACAGGCTCCTGCATCTTATATTAGCAAGCTCGCTAACAAACCATTGCAGCTCGGTGCCACTAGCTTGTCATTCTATAGCACTCGCTTGTGGTGTTTTGCATTGCCAACAATGAGGACATAATGTGGTCAGTAAGGAAAGTATAAAAAGACATCAGTTCTGAGGTGGAATATGCAACTAATCGCCTCCATTTCCTCAATATCTGAAGCAGGTGATTAGACACGATGCCCTAGACAGAGCCTCGTACACTTAGCTTTCGCGAGCTGGATTGTCTGGCAATCGTGCTATATCGCAAATGCAGCGTAACCAACAGTGTACAACAGTGTAAAGGTCAGAGAGTGAAGCATTTACGACAATCGACGAATAGACTGCTCAACTCTGAGGCCCAGTTTGAACGAAGGTCATTACTGTTTTCATCGTATCTTCTTTTGGCTATGCTTCCTAGAGGTCGTTTGCAAAGAATCTGTATAAGAGTTATGTACAAAAGATGGAGTGTAAGAGGCTAGTTTCTTGGGACTTGCAGAATCTACTACCACTTTGGATGCGCCATTATCCCCAAGCGCACTACTGTGTGAGGCCTTTTTGTCAGGGTTTACTCTCGCAAAGTTCATGACAGCTTCCTCAAATTGTTCATCGTCAATTACCCCTCTCTTCAACTTTTGCAACAAGCGATAGTCTGCCTCCAAGTCATCATCCCCGTCCAAGCCAACCACATCATCCCGCCGGTGACTGGGCGCCTTCTTTTTGCCGCCATATCTACTTTCAGAAACTTTGGTGAGTCCTTTCGTCCCTGGTCGTTTTCTCGATGCTTTTGTCAAGATGGCCTTCTCCAGGTTATTTTGTCTCTGCTTTTCTCGGGCCTTGTCCCTGCCAGAATGAGAAGTGCGTCAATCACGGCAAGGAGGCACTGCATAGCCATGTCGACAGTCACAATCAGACATTTGACATGTCCATATGAGCAAGTCGATGGCAGAGGCCTGCGTACTTGTATGATATGGTATTGAAATCCATGGATGGAATTGCCTGGAAGCGGGTGGACACTTTCAGCTTGGACTTCCGAAGCTCTGGCATGGAAGGTAGTTGTAGCAATCCAAACTCAATCGCAAGATCGCCCAAGTCCAATTCCTTATACCTGTGCAGATTAGTGGATGTCAATAGAAGCGAGACAGCCATCGAGGTTGATAGAAGGTCAAGAGCATTTGGTTCTCGGAAAGTCACCTGAAAATGTAATTGCAATGGTGCTCTTTATAACCACGAACAAAGGAGACAAATGCACGCAAGCCCGTCTCCATGACAGTACGATCCTTCAAGGCTGCAGCTCGTAGCTGCAAGACCAGCAACCAATTCGGTCAGATTTTTCACACAAGCAAAGGAAGACAATAATAGCTTCAGAATGAAGCAGTTTAAGGTAGACTGACTCGCGCACACGTCTGATCCCACGAAGTCTCATTGGACAGCGTTCAGGTCTGACAATGAAGATCTCTACCTCAGAAGTGATGTCACGAATGTCAGTCGCTTTAGACCTTGGGCAGACAGGCACATGCCGAATGCCTAGAAACTCAACGTAAGACTCCTCCTGCACAGGGCACAAAGTCGTCTTAAGAGATGTTATAGTGAATCTGGTACAAGCGAAGCTGATAAAGGCTACCCTACCGAAAATGTTGGAAAGCTGCGATACAATCCATGTCATGAAGCTCGGGGAAGTAAGAACTACAACCACAGGTGGAAGTAAACCTTAGGTAAGAGGAAGGTAAGCGCGTTGCCACTCTTGCCCATGCGAGCCGTTCGGCCAACACGGTGCACGAATGAAGTTGGGTCTTGGGGGGGATCAAATTGGACGATCCAATCTACATCCGGTATGTCAAGGCCCCTGGCTGCGACATCGGTGCAAAACAGGGCACCTATATCCAGCTTGCTGAAGTCCGCCAGCACCTTCTCTCTGGCCCTCTGCCGAGCACAATGAGCGCATCAATACTCAAGCCTGCTTGCACCGTGATACACCAAGTTCATGAACAAGGCGAGGCAACATGAACACACCTGCTTCATCTTGCCGTGCAGGGCAAACACCGGAAGGGCGCAAGAGTGAGCCAGCACCAGTGGGAGAGCGAGCGCCCAGTAGTCCACGCAGGCGCAGGTCAAGAAGTAACTGCAAGAACAGGAGAAAGCCTGGAATGGTGAGGCTTGCCACCTCTCTGGTGCAGATAATTGAGATGCTCACAACGTTGACACGGATAGTTGAGATGCTGACGACGTTGACACGAATTGCAGAGCCTTTGTTACCCGACGGGTCAGGCCTCTGTGAGTGCACTCACACGATGAGCTTCTTGTCCTTGTGCTGCTGGAGGAAGTGGACAAGCTGCGATGGCTTCTCGGTGGTCTCACAAATCATGTACTGCAAGCGCGTGACCAGCACCCCAGCGGAAGCAGGGCATCACATACATGTAAGCCAAAGAGCAGAGATGAAGCGGCAAAGGCGGAGGGAAGTGCCTGGGCAACGGCCGCCCCAGGAGTCAAAGGCGAGTGGCATAGATGCTAGGGCTGGGATGCCGACCTCGATGCTCAGGCCAGACGGCGTCTGAGAGGCGGTGTCCGCCACCGAGGGTGGCGGTGCGCCGGCAGGCCCGGGCCCGTGAGGGGCCGCCTGGGCGTGAACGTGGACGCGGACGGGGTTGCGCAGGCCCGCGCGCATGAGCTCCTGGACGACGTCGGGCTGTGTGGCGGAGAAGAGCCCCGTGCGGCGCTGGCGCGGCAGGCGGTCCAGGATGGCGGCCAGCTGCGGGCGGAAGCCCATGTCCAGCAGGCGGTCCGCCTCGTCCAGCACCAGCACCTCGACGCGGCGCAGGTCCAGCGACGGGCAGCGGTCCAGGACGTCGGCCAGGCGGCCGGGCGTGGCCACCAGCACGCGCACGTCGCCGCGCGCCAGCCGCGCGACGCTGGCGGCCACGTCGGTGCCGCCCACCGCTAGCGCGGCCGCGAAGGCGCCGCCGTCCAGCGCGGCCACCAGGGGCTCGGCCACGGCCAGGATCTGGGCGGCCAGCTCGCGCGTGGGCGAGACGACGAGGGCGCCGAGCTGGTGGGGCCGTAGCGGCGGCGCGGCGCGCAGGATGTGGAGGAGTGGGAGGAGGAAGGCGAGCGTCTTGCCGGAGCCGGTGGTGGCGCACACCGCCACGTCCTTGTGCGAGCAGAAGAGCGGGATGGCGGCCGCCTGCACCGGCGTGCACCGCGCCACGCCCTGCGCCGCCAGCGCCGCCACCAGCTCCGCCGCCAGCGCCGGCCGCAGCGCGCCGAAGGTCACGTCGCACACCGCCGCCGCGCTGCCGATCGCCGCCATGGCGGCGCGGCGGGGGCAGCCGGAAAGCCCCCAACCCCCAAACCCTGTCTGGTGCACAGCGTTTGGCAGTGGCTGTCCACGCGCCAGCCCCCGGCCATGGCGGCGCTGGCGCCACCGCCGCCGCCGCCGCCC
>WELB01000065.1:545763-556540 GCA_009602725.1 Spirogloea muscicola
ATGCGGTCGCCTGCGCCGCTCGGGCAAAAGAGATCAAGTACGCCGACCATCCGCCGGAAGACGAGTTCTTCCCGTTGGCAATTGACATCCATGGGGCACTGGGCGCTCGGTGGCTTGAGCTACTTAACCAGCTCGCCCGCCACGCAATCGCCCGTCGCTTCCATGGTGAACCGGTAGACTTTCCTGCGGCCAGGTCGCTAGCGCAAGTGTATCGCATGCGCTTGGCCGTCTCGCTGCAGAGGTCCATGGCCCGTGCGCTGCACCTTCGTGCCGGAAGAGCCCTAGCTGCTGCCTCTGGCTCTGTCCAGGGGACCCACTTCCAGGACCCTAGCATCTCTGATTTGCGGCTGCTCAGCAGGACTTACTGAGTCATTCGTAGTTGCTTTGTTTCTTCTTGTGCTTGTTTTTCTTAGCGCTTCCCATGGCTCCCTTCTCGTACTTTGTCCATTCTTTTTTGGGCTGGCTGTTCCAGCCCCTATCCTCAATGGGCGAGCTCTTTCTTCCTGCGAGGTCCGCATGCGGTTGGCTGTCTCGCTTCAGCGGTCCTTTGCGTTCGCAGTCCACTTGCGCGCAGGCCGAGCTTTGGCGGCGGCCTCCGGCTTCCTTCAGGGCGACGTCTTTCCCCAGGCTAGCTACTCAGACTTGCATCTCCTGACTAGAGGTTAGTGAGCGTCCTCTGGCTGATGTCTTGGTCCTAGTCCAAAGGCATGGACTGTAGTGTAGTTCTTTCTCGGCACCTCTTTCTTTGCCAGCCCCTCTTTCTCTATGGGCGAGCCTTCTTTTTTCTTTGGCTTGAAATATTGTCCATTCTTTTTGGGCTGGCTTTGCCAGCCACTCTTCTCTATGGGCGAGCACTTCCTTCCCCTGGCCCCCTTCTCGTACTCTGTTCATTCTTTTTTTGGGCTGGCTTATCCAGGCCCTATCCTCAATGGCCGAGCCCTTTCTTCTTTTTCTTTTTCTTCTGCTAAGCAGTCGCAGGTCAGAGATGCTAGGCTGCTGGAAGTGGGTCCCCTGGCCAGAGCCAGAGGCAGCAGCAAGGGCGCGGCCGGCACGCAGGTGCAGCGCGCAGGTCAATGACCTCTGCAGCGAGATGGCCACGCAAGGGGCTTCCAATGGAGCCTTGAAGCCCTCCTCTCCTCGACGCCTTCGACCGCTCCCACCCAGCCCAGTGTGCCATCAAGGCTGGGTATGCGGTCGCCGGCGCCGCTCGCGCCAAGGAGCTCAAATACGCTGACCATCCGCCGGCAGACAAGTTCTTCCCGTTGGCCATAGACACCCATGGGGCGCTGGGCGCTCGGTGGCTCGAGCTGCTCACCCAGCTCGCCCGCCACACCATCGCCCGTCGCTTCCCTGGGGAGCCTGTGAACTTCCCTGCAGCAGGGTCGCTGGCGCAAGTGCATTGCATGCGCCTGGCCGTCTCGCTGTAGCGGTCGATGGCCCGTGCGCTGCACCTTCATGCCGGCCGGGCTCTTGCTGCTGCCTCTGGCTCTGGCCAGGGGACCCACTTTCAGGACCCTAGCCTCTCTGATTTGCGGCTGCTTAGCAGGGGTTACTGAGTGATTTGCAGCTGCTTTCTTTCCTTGTGTGCTTTGTTTTCTTAGCGCTTCCTCTGGCCCCCCCTTCTCGTACTTTGTTCATTCTTTTTTGGGCTGGCTTTCCAGCCCCTATCCTCAATGGGCGAGCCCTGCCGTCTCCGGGCGAGCTCGTTTTCTTGATCATCGTGCAGGGCGCGCTCTAAGTCAGGCCTCCGGCTTTCGCGGCGGCGCTCCAGTCCCCCCAAGTTAGCTTGTCAGATTTGTTTGTGCTCACCCGTGGGTACTAATGTCACCTTAGGCACCTTACTTTAGGTGTATTTAGCCTTGTTTAGTCTGCAGTAGACTTCGCCTGAACAATGTACTGGCTTGAATTGGCCTCCCTTTCATTTCAGGCCCCTTCGTAGCTGCTCACCGCTCTTAGGCCCCTCTGAACCTTTTGTGAATTCTTTTTGGGCTGGGCTTTCGCAGCCCTTGCCCCCATTGGGAGTGCCACTTCTTTCTTTTCATTTCATGCGCCCCGCGCGCCTTCTCCCTCTTGAAGAAAGTGCTCGCCCATTGAGAATAGGGGCTGGAACAACCAGCCCGAAAAAGAATGAACAGAGTACGAGAAGGGGGCCAGGGGAAGCGCTAAGTAACAGAAACAAAGCTGCTACGAGACACTCAGTAACCCCTGCTAAGCAGCCGCAGATCAGAGATGCTGGGCTCCTGGAAGTGGGTCCCCTGGCCAGCGCCAGAGGCAGCAGCGAGGGCTCTGCCGGCACGAAGGTGCAGCGCCCGGGCCATGGACCTCTGCAGCGAGACGGCCAGGCGCCTTGAAGGGTGGAGTGTGGAGCGGTGGCCCCACGCAGCTACCGTTCGGGTCGGCACGGCAGCAGGCGGCCTTTGTCCCCGCGGTAGGTGCGCCATGGGCCTTGTACGTTCCTTATCCTTATGGCCGCTCTTGCCCTCGATCACCACCAGCTTCTCCCGTCTCTTGTTACCACTGCCACTGCACCTCTTCCTCGTCTCTCGGTAGGTGGCCGCCGCCGCCGCCGTCGCCGCCGCCGCCGCCGCCGCCGCNCCGCTGCGGCCGCCGCTGCCGTGCCGCCGGCGTCCCCTCAGCTGAGTCACGGCGACGACGAGGCCGAAGGCGCGGCGCAGCCCCGCGAGGCTCTCCCGCCGCCGCCGCCGGAGGCCGCGCTGGGTGGTGTTCCTGCGGGCGAGGGCAATGGAGCCATGGGGCACGAGCAAACGGCGGAGACCTTAGCGGCTCAGCTGGAGGCGGCTGCAGTTGGCTGCTGCGACGACGAGGCCGGCCGCGCAGCGCAGTGGCGCGCCTGGGCGGACCAGGCGAGGCAGGGCGGCGGCATGCTGTACCGGCAGCCTCCGAACGACCTCCTCACTTGGCCCCAGGTGTGCGCAGCCACCACAGTGCAGCATGCAGCCGATGCAATTTGATGCAGGAGACGGCATCGGCACAAATATTCTACCAACATAGACGTCCTTGCCGCTGTCTGAGCGGCATCCTACGGGCAGGTCTTCCGCAGGAGCCGCGCCCTGGAGATCACCGTGGAGTCTTGCCTCCACTTGGCCCTGCGGCCGGCGCATCTGCCATACCTGCAGGTCAGACCTCCCCTGATTCCGGACCCTTCCTTCTTTCCCTCGGGGCAGCCTCCAACAGTGTAGCCTGGAGTCTTGGCCGTGTTCCTGGCAGGGCAGCTTGTGGCACATTCGTAGCAGGTAGAGGTTCACCAGGGTTTTGCAAAACCTAACGCCTGCCAAACCTCACAGGCACTGCTGGCCGTCTTCATCCCGAGGGAGGGCCCGCTGCTTGCACGGTTGGTCCTCGACCTGGCCCAGAGCATGGCGACGTGCGGGCAACGAGAGGAGCTCCTGACTGCAGCAAAGTCCGCAGTGGCCGCCTGTACCAGTGCACTCAAGGTTCGCATGTGAAGAGCTCTGCACGCATATCTGCTGCAAGCGCAGAGCTTTGCCTTCAATTCTTACCTTTGCACTTGGCCACACAGGCCCTGCATCACTTAATAATACACACTCCATTGTCTTGCCAGGACAAGGATGACAATCAGAGGGGCCCGGTGCAATTAGTGGCAGAGCGGCTAGTGGATAGCTCCATACAGCTCCAGCTCACGTGTCTCAATGATCAGGCAAGGCGCTGCTATCTGGAGCGGCTGAACTCTTCGTCGGACAGGACCTGACACCACCTTGGGCTTGTAGCCAGGGTCTGCTTGGGCTACTGAGAGGGCAACTGGTACTCTGCGTGATGCCGTTGACTCTGTGCGCAGGCTGAGATTGTGAAGCAACGGCTTCAGCAGCTGAGCAAAACGCAGGACTTGGCTTCATCTTTGACAGAGCGGATGCGGTACGTGGCAGGTACCCTGGCAATGCTGTGCCCTGCAGCAACGTGCGCAGCTGGACTAGCTTTCCACTGACAGGGGACCACACGTATGGCTGCCAGATTTGTTGAGGACCTGGTCTCTCTCGGGAAGCAGCGCCTGGCTTTGTTGCTTGGCGTGGATGCCAAACCCCGCAGCTTGCAAACGCCTGAAGCTGAAGTGCAAGTCTCCCTTATCCACCTGCGGCACCTTATAGACACCATCAAGCAGCAGCTTGATCCCGAGGTGCAGTCTGCTACTACTGCAAACGGCGGTGTGCTTGAGCCGTATCGGTGCTTCCTCGTGGCGCCTCTCCTGTTGTAGGCAGGTCATGCTGGACGGCTTGCATCCATCAATTTTTTGTGCTGCCTGCTACTGCAGGACTCTGCCGCAACAAGCGCCACTGCCCCTGGTGTACAGAACGACCGCGGTGACCTGCCCATAGTGGAGGCAGAAGAAGAGGCTTTCCATCAAGCACAGGCAAGCCCCTCTTACTTTGCCTACTGGATTCATGGCAACTTCTTATACTTGCTTGTTATATTCCATGAAGAGCAGGTGCACATTGTCTGTCACTTGCCATATTCTTCTCTACAGCCGTTCAGATTGGAGCAATCTGGCTAACTTCAAGTTTCTCTTGCTGTTTGCTACTGCAGGACTTGGGCCAAACAAGAACCACCGCGGCAGGTGTGACCGTGGTCCAGAGTGACTTTGTTGACCACTTGGATGCTCAATGGGCAGAAGAAGAGGCCGTTCTTCAAGCACAGGCATGTTCCTAATCAATTGCTGGCTAAATGAATGACAAAACACAAAACTTCCTGCTGGTAGGTGACTGATTCTGTTGCCAGCAAGCTTCTGTACAGCTATCTGAGGCGGAGCTATTGGCGGCAAGGTTGCGCAATGACTTGGAACATTTGAGGAAACGTCAGCAAGCCTTGAGAGCCGTGGATACAGACCAGTTGGTGAGTGCACTTGGGGCCTGTTTGTGAGCTCGAGGCAGTATCATCTTGCACATGCAGGCCAGACAATGGAGTCTTTTGGTAGGCGGCTGAAAAGCTTGGAAATGCTCTGAAAAGCATGTCAGGACCTGATAGTGCGCTTTCATATGACAATGTCAGGCAGGACAGTTGCACCTCAAGCCAAAAGCAGCTGAAAGTACAGGGACTGCCATGGAAGCAAGGCCGCGTGTCCTCCAGCAACTGGCAGCCACGCGCAATCTGCACGACCTGATGATTTCATCGCCAGAGGTGTCACAGCTTCCTGTCTTGGTCACAGCTTTGACTTCATATCCTTTGCTTCCTTAGCCCCTTTGACTTCATATTCTTTGCTTCCTAAGCCCGTACAAACTAATCCTGTGAAAGTAGAGGTGTCTGGCGCCACAAGCATGCCTATGCCCTGGATGTAGCTGAGCTGAAGCAGAAACTATTTCCACTTTGGCGAAGGGTTCGGCACAAGAAATAGTTCAATCGCGAGAAGCGAAAGATGCTGTGATCAGTGCACTCATGGAGGAGCTGCAGGCGCTTGCCGCACAACTCCACACCAAGCTCCAGTGCCAGCAGGAGTATGTCCATTCAGTACTTTTAAGCTGATGGCAATTGTGTCAAATCGTTTGTGCTGGTTTGACAAGCTAAGAGACAGCCTGTCTGCTTATGCAGCCATGTTGCTGTTTTATATCTTTGTAGGGCAAAGCAACGGATGCAGTTTTGCCTGGCAAAGATGGTGCCTTTGGAGGCACAGTTTCATCAGCTTCAGAATGCGGGGAAGTTGCACCTTGTAAGGCTGCTGCAATCATCACTCAGATGACCTTATGCCCCACTTTGTGACACAAAGACTCATCATCTAGATTCGTGGCAATCTGCTGAGGGATAAGCAAGGGTGGGCAATGCAGGCTAAGGAGCTGCTCAAGCCACTGGAGGCCCTTCGTAGCATGCACAAGGTACGACTTTAGAAGCGAGCATGTGAGCGAGCATCTGTATACAGCACCTCAATAAGTTATGATGCGAAGTTGTCTGTGTTTGCAAGTGTCTGCAGACTGACATTGTGTTGTCCTTGCTTTACGGCCTTAGGTACGACTGGCAGAGGCTGAGGCGATCCTGTCAGAGGCGAGGCGTGTAGAAGCCACCCTGAGGAGTGGCCCCCTCCAAGCTGCCCAGCTCATGCTGCCAGAGCAGCCTTCCGCGCAGCACTTCTTGCAGCACATAGGCCTCATGCTTCACCAGGTTAGCACACCTTCTGTGACCAACAATTATGCCCCAGTATTGCACATGCAGCTGCACCACACATCATTCAACCCCTTGTCAAATGCAGTTGGAGGAGGAGCACATGCAGCTAATCAGCGGACACGTCCAGCCTGGGCCACCTCTGCCGACACCATTACCAGAGATGCTCACGGGTCTGCTCCCTCCCTGCATCGCAACAAGGCCACCTCTTGGTCCCCATCCTGAGGTGGGTCAGCTCGCTGCCGCCAGCAAGCAAGCACTTCTCTTGCGGTAAGTACCTGCATTCGAATGATGAGGCCATCAGCGCCCAAGCCCGGGCCACTGGGGCCAGAGCCAGAGGCTCTCCAATGGGCGGGGCAGTTAGGCTTGGCACGAGGCAGGAGGGTGTGGCAACGTGGCAGGCGACGGGCTCGGTGGAGCGCCATTGCAGGTAGCAGGTTGCCAGCCGATGTTGAAGCCTAGCATAGGACTAGTTGGCTCGACCTACTCCAGCAACTTCCGCGGCCTACTGTGTCCCGCCGCCAAGGGCAGAAAAGCGAGCAGCCCTGCTATAACGCCATCGGGTCGCTTGCTCAACTCAAGATGGCAAGGCAGGATGCGCCTTGCCCTCTTCCTGCAGTGGTCCTTGGCATTTACCGCCCACTTTGGAATTGCAGGTTGCGCCTTGGCTGCTGCCTCCTAGTTCTGTCAGGGCATTGCAATTTCTGCCCGCTAGTTATTCTGATCTGCACTTGCTGACTAGAGGTTATTGTGCGCCCACTTGCTGAAGTCTTGGAGGATAGTATCCTGCTTTTTGCACCTTCCGGCCCTCCCAGACCTTGTACATTCCTCTGGGCTGGCCTCTCACACCATTGCCATTGAAAGAGCTTGCTTCTTTTTGGCTGGCTTTTCAAAGCCATCGCCTCCTGTAAAGTGCCTCTTCTGGTGGGCGTCCACAATCTCCTACGGGACGCCTGGCGGGCTTGATGCGCGGCGCTGGCTACCGCGCCATCGTGGAAGTAAGCAATGTAATGCCCATCACCACGAACCCCCAGGGACGCCATCACCGTCGCACCCTGGACATTGTGGGTGTACAACCTGGCGGAGGCCCACGAGCTTTGGTTGATGTGGTGGTGACTGAGGCATACAAGAGTTCCGCTTCCACACACATTGCTGGCCACGCAGTGAGAGGTGCTGAGCAGAGAAAGCTCCGACACTACTCTGACTACCCCCGCAGTGACCTCCTCCTCCCGGCCGCAATCGACAGTTTCGGCTGCTTGGGTCCTCGCTTCCATACCCTACTTGAGAAGAGAGCGAGGGATATGCACGACGCGAGGATATGCTTCCAGCCCAGATGGGTATGCCGGCAGCCTATCTGTCATTTTTACGAAGTCGAGTGTCAGCTTGTCTGCAGCGAGCTCAGGCTCATGCGTTGCATCAGAAAGCTGGTCGAGCCTTAGCTGGTATTCAAGAGCTTGTCGATCGCCGTCCGGTATTCGAGCATCAATTAGCGACCTCTATGTGCTGACTCGTGGTTACTGAGCGGGTCAGCTTAGCAGCAGGTGACGTACATTTGTCAATGTGCTTGCCTTTGTACTTGGCCACACATGGCCTCCCCATCTCTTAATACACGCGCATTTCTTCTCTAGCATTGCGCCTGAGCGTCAGCATCAGAAACTAGGCAGCTGTTGACAAATGAAATAGCGCAACAAGTGCCTCACCTTCACATAGATCAGGCCAGGTGGCTTTGGACTGTTCTTGCAACTGGCAACACGGGAACGAACATGACAAGCGATTGGCCGTCGCATCGCAGTGCAGTAGCGGCAGAGTGACAAGCAGCTTGACGTGCTTCTGAGTGGTCTGAAAGGTGACAGCACATTTTTGAGAGTTCTGGTGTGGGGGCAAGTTGCAGATCCACCTGTGACCTGTCCCCTTTGCTTCGGCAATTTCGCAATTGTAACGGTCTTTCAGTCGCAGCTGTTGCTCGTAGTTGCTGCCCGGAAAGAATGGGAGTTGAGGAGCATGTAATTTGAATAGAATGTGCTTTATACAGTGGAGCACTTTTGTAGGTCCACAGCGGCTGCAAATCAGATGGATGGGTTTTTGTCTTAAATGGTGAAGGCACACCCTCGTAACAGGACGCTATCATGCTTCAAGACAGCCTGTTTAAGTAGGTATTACAAGTACTACCCTGAGCTACAACACGTCATGACGCTAATTTCTCTCCTCCTGAAGCTGAGCCATCTTACAAGGGCTGGGGTGTTGAGGAACAAGTGACATGGGCTACAAGCACGGTGATGTCATCTTGCTTCCCACCTGCATCAACAGCAACTCATAGTCACCTCCTTGTGTGCTCTTAAGCACAGCCCTCAGGCTAGCTAAGTATAATATTGCGTGAGAGGCAAAGATTCATACTCCAAATCATCTTCTGGAATCATATATAATTATCTTCTGGCCATACCTGTCAGCTGCTTGCCCACCATCTTTTGCCAAAAGGGGACCTCTCTTCCCTGCAAACACGAAAACCTCACTAAGCAAATCAACCTCTCATCCTGATATCATATTGCTATTAGTGCATTGAGCCGCTTCATATTGCTTTAAGCATGTCCTGGTATCACTGCATTGGCACATCCTGAGCCAAGGCACGCGGCTGTGCCTGCTCAACAGCCTCCAAGCTGTAGGGCGAAGGGTACTCTAAATCGCCAGCATGCTTGCTAGCCAACTCAGCAAGGGCAGCCGCTGTCACATGTTCAAAGCAGTCAATATAGTTGTCAAAGTGTGGATGGCAACTGTAGAAGGACTTCAGCCGAGCCCTCAAGAAAGAGCTGGTACATTGAAGGAATGGCGAAGGTCCTGAAAGTAGTCTGCATTCTTGAGATGCCCGTCACAATCTATCAGATGGTGCTGTTATTGGGTGCTTCATGAGCATACTTGGCCAGACTGACCTATCCGCTCTGCTGAATCTGTGTCAGAGCCCCCAAATATGCTGAAAATGGCGGATATATCACGATCAAAAACATTGTCGAAGAGGCCATCAGAAGCCATCACAATGCTGTCACCTTCCTGCAGCTCCAAAGTGTATACCTGCACCAATGCCGACATAGAGCAAGCCAGTTCATCGGATAAGCTCTGACCTGTATACACTTTGCCTGGACTGAAATATGAACAAGACAACTCATAATATAAAGCTTCAATGAGCCACATCTAGCCAGCAGGTGTGTACCTGTGCATCAGCGGCGCTATCAGAGCTCTCAGAGCCCAGCTGCAAGGGGCAGTCGAAGAAATGTTGCAGTGGAGGCGTCGCAAAGATGACGTGCCCTGTTTGCGCGGAAGGCAAGAGCAGGATGTCATTCAGTCCTTTCTGCATAAAGAGTGTCGCTGTACAGTACACAGAAAACTATACGAATCGAGTGCAGTCTTGCCAAGCCAATGGTGCTGCAGAAACGCTCAAAAGGTGAAAAGGTCTAGAGCAAGCGCATTGCAAGGTTTCCTGTTGAGCCCGTTGAGCCTGTTGCGTCTGGAACTGCTCGTCTTACCTTGCCTCAAAATCCGCAGGCCGCTGTCCCCGAGATTTGCGACGCGCAGGACGCCCTTGCCATCCAGCATTGCAGTGATGCTGCCCCAGAGAACCAGCAACAGCTGATATTGCGACGAAGTCATCCTTTACCCCATGCATTTGGGGACTGCGATTACGCCGATGGCAGAGCCCAGTCTATGTTGCCGACATCGCTGGCAATGTGTCGAGGGCCGCAACCTACACAGTGGCAGCACCCGGGGACGTGGTCACTGAGTGCGCGTGCGCCAGCAGCGCCCGCGGGTTGTTGTCCACCTACGCAAAGGCAATGCCGGGCCGCTCAGGCTGTTGCATAATCGGCAATGAAGGCTTCAAGAGGGACGCGCCAGATGGATGACCAAATGGCAGACCGGCTGACTGCTCGGATGCAACATTGCCAGCAGCAGCGGGCGTTGCTGGAGACGCCGCACCACGCACCTCGCCGGACTCGAGGGCCTCCCTCGCATGAGCCAGGAGCTCCCGCGAGTACAGCGACGGGTCGACGCCCTCGTCGGCCCAGCTGCGCAGCCGCCCACGATGCTCATTCAGCGCCGCTGCGCAGCCCCCGCAACTCTCAAATGACTTGCAGCTGCAGCTTCGTCTCAGATAACGGCGGTGGCTCGCACCCGCCGACGCCGTCGGCGACGCAGAGGACGGCCCGGCCATCCTTGGTGCTCACAAGGTGCGCGTCCTCCCCGCCCTTGTCCACCTGACGAGCCGCAGCAGCTTCTGCCGCTGAGCACCTCAGCGAGTCCTGCGCGGCCATGGCGGCCACGAGCTTCCCTGCCGGCGAGGCGAGGCGGGGTGGGCCGGCGGCGGACCTTGTCGGGGTGCGGGATGACCTTGTAGCCGGTCACCAGCGAGAAGACGGCCCTGGCCACGGCACGAGCACGCCGGCGATCCGGCCCGGCGAGTCAGCTGGCCATGGCTGCCTCCGCAGAGCCGGCCATGGATGGAGCAGAGCAAGGCCAGGCGACGGCGACGGCGGCAGCGGCAACGGCGGCATTGCCAGGGCCACAGTGGCGGTCGCACGAGGGGCCAGCGCAGCAGCTGACCCGGGGGCCTGGGGCTGCGAGCCGGAGCCGAGGAGCGCGCCGCCGCCCGGTTGCGCGGGCTGCGCCG
>WELB01000065.1:556858-574835 GCA_009602725.1 Spirogloea muscicola
GCCGCCGCCGCCGCCGCCGCCGCGCCAGCTGAGGCCGCCGCCGCCGTGGCACGAGCTTGCGCAGCGCGGGCGCTGAGCACGGCGCTGTCGACGGCGGCGCTGGACAAGCACCCGCAGAGCCAGGAGCGCGGCATCACGCTCGACCTCGGCTTCTCCTCCTTTGCGGTCAGCACTCGCCGCGCCGCCGCATGCCTTGAACTGTGCTGCCTGCGGCGGGACGGACCGTTCCAGCGCGGCCGTGGTGCGCGGCTGCCTGCTCTGGCGCTTGGTCGTCTCCGGCCGACAGGCCCCGACGCAGTCGCCGCCGCCGCAGGTGCCGCTGCCGGAGCACCTGGCTGGCCTCCCGTACGACCAGCTGCAGATCACGCTCGTCGACTGCCCCGGCCACGCCTCCCTCATCCGCACCATCATTGGCGGTCTCCGCTCATTTCCCTCCCATCCCCGCGCCTCGAGCTGCGCCGCCAGTCGGCTTCGTGGCCGGCGAGGAGCGCTCACGGCAGAAGCGGGTGCTCGTGTGCGCCGTCCTTGGCAGGCGCTCAGATCATCGACGTCATGATGCTGGTGGTGGACGTCACCAAGGGCGTGCAGACGCAGACGGCCGAGGTGGATATAACACGATCGATGCGTGGTCTTAATGTCGAACGTAGTGTGCTTCTCAGGCGGGCAGTACTACTTTGAGCTGACGGCGGCTGCGCCTGCGAGCAGTGCATCGTGGTTGGAGAGATCTCTCCGACGCGCAACATGGTTGTCGTACTCAACAAGATGGTACGATACCACCTCCTCCTCCATTTTCGTGGCTCTGCGATCTCAGGCTTCACGGATACAGGACTGGTCGCTGTCAGGCAGGGGTTGCTGTCATGACGCAGTCTATTCAACCTTCCAAACATTGCCTTCGCCATTCTCGTCAACGAGCCTCTCTGCGCCGCCTTCATCATACATGCTTGTCTGCAGGATATGCTTCCGGAGGCCACAAGAGCTGCTCATATTGAGAAGGTGAGCACAAATGGCCAAAGCTCTGTGACTCTTCCGTTTACCCAGTGTTCTTAATAGTTGTCAAACGGACAATCAGAATTTTGTTGCTGATCCAGTGTAGTCCTACTTGTTGTCGCCCATTGCAATAGACGAAGAAGCGGCTGCGGGCCACCTTCAAGGGGACCAAGTTCGCAGATTGTGCCATGGTGGCCGTTGCGGCCTGTCCTGGCGGGGCTGAAAGGACCGGCGAAGGCAACCCTGCTCAAGGACTGGACAACCTTGTGCATGAGCTCTCTGCATGTGTGCAGGGTAATGCACACTGATATCTTCAAAGTACTTCCAAAGAATACACAGTATGACTGCCTACGTACCAGCCTAAACCCTCAGCCCTCAACCTTAAACCCCTAAAACCCTAACCCATAAACTCCTAAACGTTAAACCCTAAACCTTAAACCCTTGAGGTAGTACGTATGATATTATCTGAAGGACCCTTCGTTTCTGTGGCCGTTCAAACTGGCTGCTGCAGACATCGAGCGCAGTGATGCAGGCCAGTTTCTCTTCTCGGTGGACCATTGTTTCCTCATCCGTGGACAGGTGAGCATCACTGCAGGCGGGTCCAGGTTATTGTCTTGCCTGTACCCTATGCACGTATAGGAGTTCTGTATTCCTATACTAAAGTGGGCCTTGCGCACTAAACTGAGTTGCAACTTCTAAAGCTCGGGTCTCATGTTCCCATGCACGGGCTGCAGGGGACAGTTCTGACGGGCACCATCCTAAGAGGCCGTGCCTCCATCAACCAGACGATTGAGCTTCCAGCCCTCAAGCTTCTGCGCAAGGTTGGAGATCAGTCTCACCTGAAAGCAAATGTCCGGTCATTGATAATAACGGCAGACGTATGAGGTGCCGAGTACCAATGCTTCTGCGACATATAATGCATTTGGATGTATGTTGACTGGTGCAGATAAAAAGCATGCAAATGTTCCATCGCCCAGTCACGACAGCCATAAAGGTACCCTCTTTCAATCAGAAGCTTATCAAAGGGCGTTGCTGATCTGCACACTGCACATGGCATGCCAGCAGGAAGCTGACAAGGCATATGTACGTATGTACAAATGATGCGCAGGGGGACAGAGTGGGCATCTGTGTGACACAGCTGGATGCAAAGCTGCTGGAGCGGGGGATTGCGGTAAGATCATTCTTACCTGTTATGACTCTTCCTGTGCAGGTGCCATGACATTGGGCCAGATAACGAGCAGTCTGGCAGTACTCACTGTGTTCTCTCCGTGAGCATCATAAAGCCTGCAGGTGACAGAGCCTGCCAACCACAAAGTGAGTGACGTTAGTCATGACCATGCATCGAGCACTGTTGCAGGCAGAGCCTGGAAGCGTGCCTACTGCAAAGGGAGCACTGGCGGAGGTCCAAAAAGTGCGCTTCTTCAAAGGAACCATCTCATCAAAGAGCAAGCTGCACAGTGAGCTTTTCTACCGCAGTGCTTCATCTTGCAAGCTTGGAACCAGTGTCGGTATGACGATTATTTCAGGAGGAGAGTTGCTTGAAGTTGCAGCTCAGTTGGTCGTGGATTGTTGCTGGGTGTGATTGCCAGTCACAGCTGGCCATACCACAGTGGTTGCGCAATTGTCCTTCTTCAGAGTTCCAGCATCGTGCTCCAACAGTCAACCGCCAGGTCCAGTCTGTCTCCCTTCATGAGATGCTTGTGTACTTACTGTGTCTCTTAGTTAACAATATTATCCAAGGGCTACTCCTCCTCACTAGCTTTCGGTTGACGTGATGCAGATACGTCGTTTGACTTTGCCAGAGACTATGCTCATCAAGTACGTGTGGCTGGCCCATGAATGGTCGGAGCTCCCCGCTTTGAATCCCCTGAAAACCAGCAAAAGAGGAGAGCTGGTGCTGTGCGTGTTTTTCCAGGATGTCGACGGTGCAGCAAGTGCGTCCAAGATGCTGATGAAGTCTTGCTTTGTTGCTCCTTATGTCTTAAAGGCAGAGCTTGTTGGAGAGGAGGATGGAACAGCAGACTGCGCAAGTACGTTGCAAAATCCTTGACAATTGCATTGGCTTTAAACCTCAGAGACTCTTTGTAATGCTACCCTTTGCTGCCCACGATGCCAGCTATACTATTTTGCTGTCACCTCTTCTTGCTGGCATGTTGACACCTCCGCATCATTCCTCAGGTAATGATTTGCATACGATGGAAGCCCTCAAGCAGTTCGCGATTCTTGACTTTCAAACACCAGTGAGAGTGTGCTTGCTTGCCAGCCAGTCTTGGTTTTGGATGGTTGTTTACGTCAGGACAATGTTGTAGCGTGCACCTTACAGGGATGCATGAGATTGTAGTGCCCTGAATTGTGGACTACCGTGCAGACTTCACCTGAACGTTTGTGCTTGGTCTGAGCTTTGTGAGCCTTTGCAAGTGTTGTGGTAATCTAGGTGGTATATTTTTTCTGTCAGATGCTGAGAGGTTGATGTTATCACTTGCAGATAACGTGTCCTTCGGATGCTCTCATTATTGGCTCAAGACTGGACACTGATACCCGTATCCTTGTAAGAGGAGCAGTAGGTCATTGTTGCACCTATTGAGTTTAGGTATCATGAGTGAGCGGTTCGTGATGCACTGCGCACGCGTTTCTCACAGTTGTGACTTGGTGTTGGCCTCCTGACACAATGGACAGATAGCAGCACTTGCAGGCTCGCTCTGCATGGCAAGCTGGTGGCATTTGTAGACCCCTCCGACAAGGCTATCATGCAGGTAGCAAATTATCGAGTTTTGCTGCTTGGATGGTGCTGCTATTGTCATCATGCGTGGCATTGAATTATGGTGATCCAATTTTGACAAGTTTGTGGTGGTGCTATCTGATCGCTGCTCATCACTCTTGCTCTACAGAAGCTTCGCATCTATAAGGAAAAGACTCGGGATGGTGTCATTGACAGAGTAAGTATTCTACTTTGTCACGTGCACACTTGCACCCTACAAGTCAAGGCATGTATCCATTTAAGCAGCCAATTGAAGGATAAGGAGGTCAGATGCTTGCTTGCCAAACACATCTGTTGATCTTTTCGCAACTGCGATGTCAGACAGCCTGTGTAGAGCTTATGGGCCAGGATGCTGATAGGAGTAATGTTTTTTGGAGGGGCAGTATGTTGATGGATACAATGTCATTGGGAGGGGCCTCTTCAAGAAAGAAACAGACATATCTCTCTTCGTCGGCCTTCGTGTAACCTCAGACGATGGTATTGCAATTTCTGCAATAGATACCCTATACAAGCTGCCTGATTGACCTGCTCTAATAAGACATTACCCACTGACTGGTTCTCTGACATGACTGATGTCAAGCAGGTGAAATTGGAGTGATTCAATCTTCCTTTGGCAAGTCTGGCAAATTTAAGGTAGACAGCTAAATTTTTCTCCTGACCAAGATGTGTGGATATTGTGTGAAACGTCACCATTGGTGGACTGCACATAGACAGTGCTCATTCTAGAAATCTCATTTGGAGACATACTAACCTACTTTTGATGGACAACATGTACAGGTGCACTTCAAGGATGGCATTCGGGCTCCGGTTGCTGCTGATTCAACAGCAGCTGGAGGCAGTAGGTTACTGCTTAGCTTCAAGAAGTACATATACGATACAACAAAACGTATTGCTCAGACTTAAAGGACGTCAATCAGTGATGATCCTCGCTGTCTCATTGTCAACATTCTTTGGGCTATATAGCCCCTCTCACCTCCTGATTAATAAAACTATCAGGTGTACTCAAGTCATGTCTTGCAGCTAATTATACCTTACACTTGGCGAGCTCTTTGATTGTCTGCGCTTCTGCCCAGGAGGTAGTGGACACCCGCGGTTGTCTTGGTGCATGCCATAGTGAACTGAATGTATGAAAGCATGTACACTTTCGTGGCAGTGCTGCACCAAATTGCCATGATCCGGAGTATGAAATAGTGCTCATGATAATGTGGCTGGCGGTTGCCAAAACAGTTGAAGAAGAGCTCACCAGGAAAGGGGCAGCTGCTGCAATCAGAGCTGGCCCGTAACCAGCTCAAATTCGAGCCGTCCTGGCCGTCCGGAAGAGGGTCGAGGGTGGGGGTATGATTACAATGTGTTAATCACGAATGTCAGCTATTGCTGTACCACTGAGGCAGGTGCAGGGAGACAGTCTGTGCAGTGGGATCAACTACAGCAAGCTGGAGTTTGCAAGGAATTTGCACCAACGCAGATGCTGATAGCCGCCCTTCTAGCATCTGACCGAAGGAGGCGGCCTGCAGCGCTCACTGAGGGTCAGGAGCCACTGCTCCCTGAAGGTGCTGGGCAAGTCTAAGAAGAATACATGACAGAGCTAGAATACATGACAACCTTTGTACACGAGCACATTGGATAGAAACACAAGTCTCAAGCCCGCTTGGAGATGAGAAGGTCGTTAAGCAGAATGTGGGTAGGATGGATGACTGATGAAGGGCTACTGAGTTAGTTGTGTGGGCTGGCTACAGTCTATGTGGCTGCTTTAGTACCAGAATTGAGGGCGCTGCATCAGAGCTTGGCGAACGTAGGTGGTCGCTGTGCCTGCCGGGCGCGCAGAATCTCGTCAAGATCGCTGGACGCGAGCATGGCAGCGTTCCAAGTGGCGGCGTAGTCGAGGCCGTCGGCGACGCTGTGGTCTCGGGCGTGGAGCAGCACGGCCTTGGTGCCGGCGATGGCCAGCGGGGACTTGGCCGCCAGCGACTGCGCCACGGCGTCCACCGCCGCCGCGAGCTCCGCCGCGCTCGCATGCACGCCGTGGACGAGGCCCAGGCGGTGGGCCTCGGCGGCGTCGATGGTCCTGGCCGTGAGGGCCAGCTCCCGCGCCGCGCCGTCGCCGATCAGCCGTGGCAGGCGCTGCAGCGTGCCCAGGTCCGCGGTGATGCCCAAGTCCACCTCCTTGACGGCGAAGCTTGCGTCGGAAGTGCAGTACCTCAGGTCGCAGGCGGTGACGAGGTCGACGCCGCCACCGACGCAGGCGCCCTGGATGGCGGCGACCACCGGCTTGCGGCAGGCCTCGAAGCACGTCGCGCTAGCTTGCATGGCCAGGATCTGGCGTCGCAGCGCCTCGCGCTGGCGGCCCGGGCAGCCGCCGCCGGCCTCGGCTGCTGCGACGCCGAGCGAGGCCAGGCTGCCCAAGTCAATGCCGCTGCAGAAGTTCCTCCCGGCTGCGTCCAGGATGATGGCGCGCACGTCGCCGCAGGCGTCCAGGTGCGCGACGGCCTGCGGCAGTTCGCGCAGCATGGCGTCGTCGATGGCGTTTGCCCTTGTGGGCCGTCGCAGCGTCACCCGCCCCACGCCCCCACCGCGCCGCGACACGGTCACGCTGTTCCACTCGAGCAACTCGAGCTCGGCAGCCGCCATGTCCTGGCTGGGGACTGCTTCGTCGACGAGGTATCAGAACCCTTGTGGGCCTCCGTGCTGAGAGAAAGAGGAGGAGTCTTCCAGTGAAGGCGCTGGCTGTGATTCGGAGGGGCCAGAAAAGTGCTGAGAGGCTTCGCAGAAGGTAAGAGCTGACAGAGCGTGTGCCAGCAGCAAGGGCCAGCCCTCTGCAGTCAGCAAGCCGGCGGCTGCAAAGTAGCTCTCACTGTGAAGAGGCTTCAAAACAGGGTAGCACCAGAAGTGAAAAGCGTCCAATGCTTGACCAGCACGGAGCAGGTTGCCGTGGCTTGAAGCTCTTCATTGCTATCACGCAAGCAAACCACATTAGCTTCTCAACTCAAATATGCCCAGGTCTTCCGTATGCGGCTGTCTGTCTCTTTCCAGCGCTCCCTGGCTCACGCAGTCCATTTGCGAGCAGGCCGCGCTATGGCTGCTGCATCTGGGTCTAGGTGGGGTGCCTCTTTCCCAGCTGCGAGTTACTCCCACTTGCTGCTGCTCACTCGTATTACTAAGCTTCCCTCTGCGATAGTCTCGTGTCTAGCTGTGTGGGTTTAGGCGCTTCTCGGCTTTTGGCTCTTTGGACCTTGTCATCCATTTTGGGCTGGCCTTTCCCAGCCACCTTCTAAACTTGGGCGAGCTTTTCGCCAATACATAGATGGCCCATTCTTCCTCCTGGCAAGTGCAGCCTCAAAGGAGCCACTCGTCTCAAGAGCCGTGACAAGTTACTGGGCTGCTCATTTTTCAGCGAAGGCCCTTGTTATTCTCATTCTTCACTCCGGATTCTATACTGTGTGCCGTGAGCTGAAGGCAAGCTTTCCTTCAATGACAGCAGCCAAGGAGGGAGAGGTTCAACACTAGCTGACCTGGCCGAATATAGTATCTGCTGAGTTTGTGTGACCTGCTCTGCACCTCTAAGCTGCAGGCTATCCAATTCTGATTTCCCCGTCCTCGACTTGGCCAGCTCCAGCCAGAGGGGTCTGCAGTTATCTTGGTTTGTAGTGGCAAATGGCGGGACTAGTGGGACAATCCTTCGTTACAATCGGAGGGAGCCCCGCACAGCTGCCAGCTGCTGCGTACGTTCCAACATCGCCTGCAGATCACGACAGAAGTTGATTGTCAAGTTCTTGGGTCTAACGTTCCTGCGAGTTCAAGACCACATAGTGAGAGTGTATGTGTGGTTGTTGCACAACTTGAGTGTGTAAAATCCCTGTGCCAACAGCGTCGCTGTGCCAAACAGCCTTGCAAGGCTGCCAATGGCAACCACTGGGTCTGCAGCNGCTGCTGGCACAAGAGCTAGTCAATTGCCGTCCGGTATTCGAGCGTCAGCTAGCGACCTCTATGTGCTGACTCGTGGTTACTGAGCGGGTCAGCTTAGCAGCAGGTGACGTACATTTGTCCAATGTGCTTGCCTTTGTACTTGGCCACACATGGCCTCCCCATCTCTTAATATACACGCATTCCTTCTGCAGTCAGCAAGCGGGCTGTAAAGCAGAAAGAAAAGAAGTGTAAAGTAGCTTCCACTGGAACGAGCTTTCATAACAAGGAAACAGCGCTTCCAAATGACTGGCGGCTGTGAGAGGCCAGCCCAAAGGAATGGAATAACGGGCTAGCATGTTCAGGAGTGTCAGAGGGCCCACTGCTTGACCAGCACATTCTCTTTGACCAGCACGGAGCAGGTTGCTGTGGCTTGAAAGAAGAAAGTGCTCGCCCGTTGAGGATAGGGGCTGGAAAAGCCAGCCCAAAAAAGAATGAACAAAGTACGAGAAGGGGGCCAGAGGAAAGCGCTGCAGTAGACCACTGGCAGCTCTCACGAGGACAATGTGCCAGGGAGCGGAGTTCACCAGTTTTGGGCAACTTGCCATGCTGAGAGGCCTCGAAGCTCTCAAATGCATCTCTTACTTCGTCTTCACCTCTCATATACAAGCAAACACATTAGCTTCCTAACATATATATGAGTAGGTGGCTTCCTCCAGGCAAGTGCAACCCTCGAAGGAGCCACTCGTCTCAAGAGCCGTGAAAAGTTACTGGGCTGATCATTCACGGCGAAGGCCCCTATTATTCTCATCTTTCACTCCGGAGTCTAAATTGTGTGCTGTGAGCTCAAGGAAAGCTTTCCTTCAATAACAGCCGCCAAGGAGGGAGAGGTTTGACACTAGCTGACCTGGCTCAACACACGATCTGCTGACTCTGTGTTACCTGCTCTGCACCTCTAAACTGCAGGCTTTCCAATGCTGGCAAAGTAACTGCATCAGGCGCTTCACTGTGAGACTCCCCCGTCTTCGACTTGGCCAGCTCCAGCCAGAGGGGTCTGCAGCAATCCTGGTTTGTAGGTGGCGAATGGCGGGACTAGTGGGACAATCTAATGATATAATCGGAGGGAGCCCCGCACAGCTGCCAGCTGCTGCGTACGTTCCAACATAGCCTGCAGTTCCCAACAGAATGTCAAATGTCAAGTTCTTGGGTCTAACGTCCCTACGCATTCAAGACCAAATAGTGAGAGTTTATGTGTGGCTGTTGCACGACTCGAGTGTATGTGTGGTTGTTGCATAACTTGGGTGTATAAAACCCCTGTGCCAACAGCGTTGCTGTGCCGACACTCTTGCAAGGCTGCCAATGGCAGCCACTGGGTCTGCAGCTGCGGCAATTGTTGCACTCTCAAAGTCCCTACCTCGCGCATGTGGGCGGCAACGGCTTTGCAACCCAGCATTGCAAGCTCCAGCACCTTCTCAAAGAGGTCCGAGGCCAGCTTTGAGTCCATCTGCAAAATATTTAGCTATGTCTTTGACTTTTTGGAGTCAATGCAGGGCGCAGATTTATGGACCTTGGAAATGTTGCTACCATCTACCCTGGCCAAGACTCAGGGGACCTTTGAAGGGCAAGCAAAAGACAGGACGGTGATCATTGGCTCTGACCGTCAATCACCACATGCATCAACGATTCAGGCCGTCAATACCATGTGCACGAACCTGGAGTAGCAGGATGTTTGACGAGCTCGGATGCAGCCCGACTAACAAGTCGGGCCCACCTCCGGCATCCTCCAGATAATTCAGATCTGCAGATGGCAAGCCACAAAATGGCAGATGCCATCACCTGCCTCTCCATTGCACCTGCTATCAGCGTTTGAGACGAAAGAAGCAAAGAGCTGGGGGATGAGCGCATGGCTCACCCAGAAGTGGCGTGCCATCAAGGTAACCAGCGGCGCAAGCGGCGACCATGTCACGCATGGGGATCCCAGCATCGGCGATAGCTAGGGAGGCAGCGTTGAGCGCCGCGCACCGCGTTCCTGCGGGCTCCACAGCCCATCCAAGTGTTTTTGGCCAAGTTTGTGTGCGCCCCCAGCCGCTCTTGGCAGATCGTCACCGTGGGGCGCATCATCCACCCGAACAACTAATTACCTCCATCCGCTTGGATGACTTGCACGAAGATGTCGATCTGCGCAAGCGGCTAGAGCAACTTAATCAGGGATCTGCAGCCTCTCGAAGCTGCTGCACAGTTGCACCAATCCATTGTCTCATTGGACTTGTCTGCAAGCGGTGCAATGGCTGACTCACGTGCCTGAGTCTGCGGGAGGAGGGTGCCCAAGATAGCTGACTCGATGGTCTGGCCAATCACCAGCGAGATTTCCGTGGACCGCCTGTAGTAGCAACAGTACCAAGGGCTTAGGGTTTCGGGTTTAGATTTTAGGGTCGGACTGTGGATACAGTGGTTATGGTCTGAGCACTGCAGAGCAGGCCGGAGCAGCGGCGAGGCAAGCTAGCAGCCTCACCTGTCGCCCTTGGGCCGCCGCCGCCGCTCGCCAGTGCTGAACACCGCCATGCTGTACTCGCACTTGACCTGCAGGCTGGCGGAGTCAGGCGGGCCACCACCGACTGGAACAAGTGACCGATGCTGGCAAGCAGATCCGATCGCCATCTGCAGCGCTACTGCTGCAGGCGGCCTGGGGGCGCCAGCTCGCGAGGCTGCAGGAAAGTGCTTCAGCATCCAGGCTTTCGGAGACACAGCAGAGTCTACTTGGGAAAGGGTTGTGTTCGGCTCGTAAGCTCCAGCTTGTGGGGTTCAGGATTTGAGCTCTCACAAGCGCTCGGTCGTGCAGGCTTTGGCTGCGGTTGGTGACCTGCGAGGAGACAGGAACTTGAGTGTATTGAAACAGTGGAATTCAAAAGTGGCCAAGCACAATGGCAAGCACATCTGATGACGTACATTACCACTGCAATGACTCGCTCAGACCAAAAAGGGTCAGCAGCACGTCGCGCCGCCGCCGCTAGCGCTGGTGCCGTCAGCAGCAGCGCATACCGAAGGGCAGAGGAGGCCGCGGAGCAGCAGCTGCGAGTGGTGGGCGCCCAGTACCTCGTGAGGCCCGAAGACGGCAGCCACGACCTTGGTGTTGCCCATCTCGAACGACGCCGAGCTGCGGCGGAGAATGGGACGAGCTCGTGAGGCCGCCGGGACTTGGGGTTTAGCGTAGGGTTTGGGGTGAGGATTTGCGGCGGCGGCGGCGGCGGCGGCGGAGGCGCACCCGTCAGCGTGGGGCAGGACGCCGGCCTCGCAGCGGAGCTGGCGGAGCTCGCGGGGCCGGCGGCCGTCCAGGCGCAGGCCCTCGGGGCTCACGAACTCCATGGCGGCCGCGCAGGCGAGGCGCTCGCGGGGGCTCGGGGGAGGGCCTAAACCCCTGGCACAGGAAAGAGCTCGCCCATTGAGGATAGGGGCTGGAACAGCCAGCCCAAAAAAGAATGGACAAAGTACGAGAGCTGCGTGTATATTAAGAGATGGGGAGGCCATGTGTGGCCAAGTACAAAGGCAAGCATATTGGACAAATGTACGTCACCTGCTGCTAAGCTGACCCGCTCAGTAACCACGAGTCAGCACATAGAGGTCGCTAGCTGACGCTCGAATACCGGACGGCAATTGACTAGCTCTTGTGCCAGCAGCTAAGGCTCGACCAGCTTTCTGATGCAGAGCATACGCCTGAGCTCGTTGCAGACAGGTTGACACTCGACGTCGCAGAAATGACAGATAGGCTGCCGGCATACCCATCTGGGCTGGGAGCATATCCTCGCGTCGTGCATATCCCAGACTCGCTATGTTCTCGAGTAGGGTATGGAAGCGAGGACCCAAGCAGCCGAAAGTGTCGATTGCGGCCGGGAGGAGGTGGTCACTGCGGGGGTAGTCTGAGTAGTGTCGGAGCTTTTTCTGCTCAGCACCTCCCACTGCGTGGCCAGCAATGTGTGTGGAAGCGGAACTCTTGTATGCCTCAGTCACCACCACATCAACCAAAGCTCGTGGGCCTCCGCCAGGTTGTACACCCACAATGTCCAGGGTGCGACGGTGATGGCCTCCCTGGGAATCCGTGGTGATGGGCATTACATTGCTCACTTCAACGATGGCGCGGTAGCCGGCGTCGCGCATCAAGCCCGCCAGGGCGTCCCGTAGGAGATTGTGGACGCCCACCACCTCAGGGCCTGTGGGACACCGCAGCATGTGGGTGGCTAGGTCTCCGCCCTCCGTACGGAAGCCACACTCACACTGAGTTACTCCAATCAGGCAGGTCGGGGGCAGGCCCAGGAACAGCTGGAGAAGCGTCCGGAATGCTTCAGGGCTGATTTTGAAAGCGTTGTGGATTGCGTGTGTGGTGAGCCAATCCGTTGCCCCAGGCGTTGCGAGCGATGTGAGACGTGCCAGACTCCTTGGATTGGTCTTGATATCCGGCATCGTCCTCAACGCCTTGCGACGCTCGTCCTCAACTGCCGCAACGAGTCTGGCCTGTGCCGCTTTGTCTGGTGCTTGAGCAAGCGCTGAGAAGGGGGTGAGGAGGGGTTGTAGGGACGGGAAGGAGCCGAGTGCTGACTCCCGGATGCTCCTCAGTTGTACTTGGAATGCCAAGGAGCCTTCCTCCACCTCGGCTGCAGGGCCGGCCAGGCAAGGGAAGCGCAAGGGAAGAAGGGAGGCAACCTGGTGCCAGCAACCGAGAAAGGCTGCCTGCGCCGTCTGTTCAAGTGACCGGCAGCCCAGGCCGCCCATTCGTGTGGGAAGGGATGCCTGCAGGGAGGATGAAGGTGAGGGGAAGGATGGGTGTTGAATCAGGGAAGCCAGGGTTTGCCGGAGGGAGGTGTCGAACTCCTTGTACAGCTCGCCCACCATGTCCGTTGGGGCGACTGTCCGCTGCAGGTAGCCAGCTCGTTGACCGATGCAGCGAGTAAGGATGGCCAGCGCCAGCTGCGGATCTCCGAGGAGGGGAAGGGAGGGAAGGGGGGCAAGGTGTTGCTGCAGGCGTTCACGCAAGTCCTCCGCAATGTGGGATGGTGTGCCAAGGGGAACTTTGAGAACAGCCAGCCCATTGGCAGGGGTCTGGCAGCCTGGTGGGAGCTGGAGGTTGGTGGGGAGGGGGCGTGGTGACCATGCCACGTTCTTGGTGGGGCAGACCCGCAGGCCCATTGTGCTCAGTTCGTGTACGAGCAAGGGATAAGCCGCCATGACTTCTGACGGTGGGCCGACGATATGTGTGTCGTCTGCATAGGAGGGGAAGAGGAGGTTCGGGTGCAGGCTTTGGGTGCGCCGTAGTGCTCGGGAATGTGCCAAGGCGAAAAGTATGGGGCTGAGGGGATCTCCCTGGCGTGTGCCAGTTGTGGACCATAAGGTCGTCCAAGACTCCTCCGAACGCCACAGCAGCCGCCCTGGCCGGCCATAGGCCATGAGGAAATAGGGGATTAAGGAGGGGAAGTGATCACGCAGCTCCTCCATGATGGCGTTGCGCTCCACAGTGTTGAATGCATTGGCTATGTCCAATCCAAGGACCATGTCTGATGGGTTGACATCCAGCGCTGCGCGGATCCCGTGGACGAGGGCCTCTGCCCCGCAGGACATGCCAGCACCAAATTGGTGGGGTGCAAAATGGGTGGACAGCTGGGACTTTAGCTCGCCGCACAAAGCCTTGGTCACCAGCCGCATTATTACTTCTGTCATGGCGATGGGCCTGACACCACCTGACGGCTTGGCCAGGGCCAGCAGGTGGCTGGAGTTGAGAGCGTCGGCGATGGGAGAAGGGAGCCAGGGGAAGCGCTAAGAAAAACAAGCACAAGAAGAAACAAAGCAACTACGAATGACTCAGTAATTCCTGCTGAGCAGCCGCAGATCAGAGATGCTAGGGTCCTGGAAGTGGGTCCCCTGGACAGAGCCAGAGGCAGCAGCTAGGGCTCTTCCGGCACGAAGGTGCAGCGCACGGGCCATGGACCTCTGCAGCGAGACCGCCAAGCGCATGCGACACACTTGCGCCAGCGACCCGGCTGCAGGAAAGTCTACCGGTTCACCATGGAAGCGAGGGGCGATTGCGTGGCGGGCGAGCTGGTTAAGTAGCTCAAGCCACCGAGCGCCCAGTGCCCATGGATGTCAACACAGGAACACTGTCCTTTCGCCGTCAAGCCGCTCGAGCCCTGGCCGTGTCCTGGCGCATTGTCCAGCCCCTTCCAAACGTCAAGCTGGCCCCCTGTTGGTGCCCTTTCCTGCTTAGCAGGGGTTACTGAGTAGTTAGTAGCTGCTTTGTTTCTTCTTGTGTGCTTCTTTCTTAGTGCTTCGCCTGAGTGCTTCGCCTGGCCCCCTTCTTCTTGGGCTTCTTGTACTCTGCTCATTCTTTTTTGGGCTGGCTGTTCCAGCCCCTATCCTCAATGGGCGAGCTCTTTCTTCTTTCCCGGGTACTGAGCTTCCCTTTGCATGTCTTAGTAGTAGCTTAGGCCATTCTAGCGTCCCGCAAGCCGTAGTTGCATGCTTTAGAATGCGGTTATCGTTGAGTCTACAGCGCTCTCAGGCACTCGCGATCCACCAGCGTGTTGGTCGTGCATTAGCCCAGGCTAATGGCTTCCGTGGGGGTGGTTTGGCTCCTCAGTATAGCTTGTCAGATATGCATGTGCTCACTCGGGGATATTAGTGTCCCCCTTAGCCAGCTAATTACCCAGTTAAAATAACATTTGTAAGGCAGAATTGGCCTCCCTTTCAATTTCATGCGCACTGCGCGCCTTCTCTATGGGCGAGCACATTCTCTCTGTCTTGTGTTTCGTAGTGTAGTCTTTTTCCGGCTCCTCTTTCTTTGGCTTTGGACATTGTCCATTCTTTTTGGGCTGGCTTTGCCAGCTCCTCTTCTCTATGGGCGAGCACTCACTTTATTTCTCGTGGTTCCCTGGCCCTTTCGGACTTCGTCCATTCTTTCTCCTGGGCTGGCCTCATCCCAGCCACCGCCGTCCCCTGGAAGCGTCTCTCTTCTTCTCTTCTCATTCTAGGAGCCAGCCAATGACTAATAACCAGGGCTGCAAGACGCTGTAGTGATATGGCACTACTCCTTGGTTTGCCTTGAGCTTGATAAATGTGATGCACGAGTATCTTGACCGAAACCCGTGACGTTTGTTGCACTCCTTGGCCCCACGTGTCGTGCACTGCCCATGCTATCACAGGGTCAGCACCACCCTACGTAAGCCTGGCTCCATCATGCCATTCTGACTTCCTCGCATCGCCCTCAAGTCTCACAATCGCATGCAGAGGCCATGAAGCCACCAGACTAGTTGACAAATAGGTACCAATCCGAAGAACAAGCTGGGATACCGACAAGCCAATGCCTCGGCAGCCACAGCCAACACACACAATGCAATTATAACAATATCTATGTAGAGCTAAGTGGAGCAATAGAGCAGGAGAATCACTGTCATGAGGGCAGGGCAAGCAGTGTCATGCAGTAACACATCCTCAGCCATAGTCCGTCAGTCGCCGCTGGCGCTTGCTGTCCCCCTTGTCCTTGCTCTTGTTGCTGCCGGGAACACGCGCCGTGCGCCTGGGAGGTCGCCGGTCCACGCCCTCTCGCGCATTCTCCTTCGGGTCCTCGTCGGGGTCATCGTCTAGCCCGTGCCGCAGCGCCAGCAGCTGCTCCTCAGACGGCGCATTCTTCGTTTCCTTGTTCAACTTGTATGCTGCTGCCATCCGGTCTCGGCACTTCTTGTTCGCCTCACCATGGTCTACCACTGCATAATGCATTTGCACAAACAACCCCACAGCATCATCACTACTCGCACAACTGTACACGTAAACATCAAGCAACCTTGAGCTCAATAGCTTCTGCCTGCATTTTGGCCTCACAGTCTATGAGTCTTTGCAGCACCCGACCTGGGTGAGGGTAGTCCTTGCCAATGATGCAGTTGGCCTTCTTCTGCACCTCCATTGGAGCCTTCCAAGGCTCATATATATACTGCGGCGGCATGTCTGCCAGGCATGCTCGGCATCAGCCACGTAGGGGCCAACAATGAGCACAGACAATGCAGGCAGCGCTGGTATGATAAGCAATGCTCACCCTTGAGAACTGGAATGAAGAACTTGACGAACTTCCCAGCCTTGTCGTACTTCTGCCCAAATGTGACCGGCGAGTAGATGCGATGGTACTGTGTGGTGCGGTAGCAACAGCTCCTTCAGTTGTGTGTCAACTGGGATCGATATGTATTGTGTAGGAGCTATTGACAACTGAAGACGAACACGAACCTGGTGGAAGAAGGCGGAGGCGGACAACCACATCCAGTTGCCATTGTTGATGCTCCAGTCGCCGTCGATGAGCAGCCGGTCAAACACGTCCCGTCCTTTCTCCCAGTGCACATACTGCGCCGAGAGTGCATGTGTGTCAGCACGCAGCTTGCATGTGTGGGCGTCTACTTTGCAGTCAGTAATCAAGACAAATGGCAGCTCACTCGGTGCCAGACTTTCCATGGGAAAGGCAGCAGCTCACCAGGTCGCCCCGGGTGAGGAAGCACGCGACGGCATGCCGTGCCAGGTGGTGCATCCACCCCCACTTGCGCAGCTGTGCCACATGCACCCACAACGCCTTTCCATGCTTCACCACAGAAGGCTGCTGCCCTGACGATGGGTGGTGCCCACCTCCACTCGGTGGGTGTAGGGTCTACAATGCCAAATTAATCTCCAAAACAAGCTCAAGAGCAAGCCCTAGGCAGAAAGACCTGTGTCATGCAGGCATCGATCCAGGGATATCCGGTTTGGCCGTCTCGCCACGCCGCCAGGAGGTCCTCGTCCTCCTTCCACCCAATCTGCACCACACTTGCATTCCAATGAACGCCCAGGCAAAGCCCAGTGGCTCACGCGAACGATGATCAATAGTTTGAGGCTTCCTACTTTTGCATCACTTTGAAAAAGAAGGCTGTGCCTGTACTTGCGGCTTGCTCACCTTCTTGCAGATGGGATTGCCGGTCATGCGGTCAAACTGTGGTGTGCCGTAGCCGACCGTGTAGAAAAACTCGCGCCACAGCAGCTGCGCACGTTCGCCGAAGCCACCTCATTATTGAGCACCACCTGGTCCATGCCGACTAAATCCGGGAGTTGACTGCAGTCGGCGCAGCACCTGGCCCTCGAGAGACACGGGCGGCTGCGTGTGCTTGCCACCGAGCTCGTTGGAGATCTCCATGAGGCGCTTGTGAAACAGGCGGCACGACACGCATCCAAACTGCACTCAACCAAGCGGCAACAACACCTGGAGGCTGTTGAGGGCTCGTATGGAGCAGCATACTGTGATTGCTACGCAGCAGCGCTCCCGCCGCAAGTGACTGGGTTCGGCATTGCATGCCTTGAGGTAGGGCGAGAGCACTGTGGTGGCGGGCTCATCAAACTCCGTCGGGTTGCCCTTGGGCTTCTCGAAGCGCGCCACCCACTCCTTGCGGCTCATGAACTTGTCCAGGCGGCGCAGGCCCTCAGTCTCGCCGCCCTTGAACGGCGTCTCGTTCTCCTGAGCCGCGGCGAAGGCCGGCAGCAGTCACAAGCAAGCCCAAGGTTTCAGGCTTTCTGTATGACTATTTCCTTCTTTCTTTGTTATCTCTTTGTCAAATTTTGAAGTCAGGGTATCAAAATACAAAGAGCTCAGGCGATGGGCGTACATCGTCAATGTGGTCGTAGCCAAGGTCGGCAAGCGTCGGCACGGGCACAACGGGGACGCCAGCAAGGTCTGGCGGCGGTGCCGGGATGACTTGCGGCGCGTCGCTAATGGGATCGGCCGGCTTGCCCACGGCCTTGCAGAAGGGGCCATAGGACGTCGGCGCTGTGCCCCCGGCCTCCACAGGATCAGGGTATAAGTGTCAGAAATAGATCAGAGTGAGAAACGATTATGATGAAGTTCGACATAGTATATTCGTATGCTTGCACTGCCTGCTGAGCAGAGCAGAGTGGGGAGCTGACCTTCTGGATGGTCTCGCGGGGGTCACAGAGCGTGTGGCCCACCGGGTCCACGACCTCCACGCCAGCAGCGCGCGCCAGCTCCTGGGGGCAGTCACAAGGCACTAGCTGTCTGAAGTGTGCTATTACGCACCCCATTGCTGGTGAATGGCCCACAAGGAGCGCAGTTGGTGACTGAGAGGGGATAGCGGCCCGGCGCGAGGTCGGGCAGCAGTAGAGCTCACGTGGATCTTGGCATCACGGTCGCACGCGTACGGCTCGGTGTCGAACTCGAAGCAGAGTTTGGAGATATGCCACTGCCGCCGCCCGCCCACGATGCACCGGCGTGAGCAGCGGCGGACCAGCTCCAATGCAATGTACAACGACTAGCTGTTGGGGGGGGGG
>WELB01000065.1:576960-607053 GCA_009602725.1 Spirogloea muscicola
AAAAAAAAAAAAAAAAAAAAAAAAAAAAAAAAAAAAAAAAAAAAAAAAAAAAAAAAAAAAAAAAAAAAAAAAAAAAAAAAAAAAAAAAAAAAAAAAAAAAAAAAAAAAAAAAAAAAAAAAAAACAAGGTTACTTGCAAAGCACAAGGTCCGCTGCCGCTGGCGGCGCGGCGCGGCGGCGGCGCAGCGCTCGGGCGGCTCGCGTCCTGGGCCTCACCGCTCTGCGCGTCGGCGGCCGCAGGAGGTGGTGGGCGAGGTGCTGCAGCACGGCGGCGGCGCGGCGAGGCTCAACCACTGGGTGGTGCGCGGCTACCGCGACCTCGTCGCCGCCGTCAACGCCCTCGAGCCCTACACCGAGGCGCTCTCCGACGCCCAGGTCAGCCGCCGGGCAGCCTCAGCGGGCGCCCTCCTTGCTGCCCTTGCCTCGTGTTCGCAGGCTGCTCACGCGCCAAAGCGGCTGCTTGCGCCACGGGCAGCTGCGCGGCAAGACGGACGAGTTCCGCGCGAGGCTGGCCGCCGGCGAGACGCTGGAGGACATCCAGGCCGGTGCGGCTTAAACCCCAACTCTTGGGTTTTGGAGTTTGGACCTTAGGGGTCTGGATGTCAGTGGTCTGCAGTGAATGTAGGACATCAGTTGTGCTCAAACTTCTGTCAGAGCAAAGCCCGCTACCGCCAGAGTGCCCTTTGAGGTGCACAGTGGCACTGCCGTTGGCGCAGAGGCCTTTGCTGTGGTGCGGGAGGCTTCCAAGCGGACGCTCGGCATGCGCCACTTTGACGTGCAGGTGCACGCCCCTGCAACTCCTGCCTCCTTTTAAAGGCCGTTGGCCTTTTGGCTGTTGCCCGCACTGACGACGAGCTGGTGGAGAACTTGGTCGAGCGTGATTGAGCAACCACACAACTCAGCACCATCTGATAGCTTGGAGCTGCAGATAATTGGCGGGGCAGTACTACATGCCAGCGCAGTAGCCGAGATGAAGACCGGTGAGGGCAAGACGCTGGTCTCCACCCTTGCAGGCAAGCCCATCGGCTCTCCTTGATTTGCTGTGCTGCCTCCACGAAGCCCAATATTTACAACCAGCTTATATGTGTCAAGCTTGGCAGCTAGTGGCAAGTCCTTCTGATGCCAATTATTCTGTGTCCACTACAAAGTCGTCGACAACAAAGTTGTTCGTTGACTATAGAAGTAGAGGCTGTCCCCTGCTGGCGGTACCAGCAGTGAAGCCTGATCATTACGGCGTGTGTGCTGTGCAGCCTACTTGAATGCTCTTCTTGGACGAGGAGTTCATGGTGAGCTACATTTCTGATCTCTCTGAAGCCAGCTGCCCCTGAAGCAGTGGAGCAGAGTTCATGAGGTTCAGGGCTTGGTTAGGCGATGGGCTTAGATGAAGGGTTTGAGTTTCAAGACAGAGTTCTGAATCACAGTTCCTTCGACTGCACTTGCACTCTCTCTTGCAGTGGTGACGGTGAACGACTACCTTGCGCACCGCGACGCAGAGTGGATGGGCCGCATCCATCGGTTCCTAGGCCTCTCGGTTGGCCTTGTGCAGGTCGAGCAGAACCAGATTGAAAGCTTTGCATGGCCTCACACGCTTGACTCTGGCCCGCAGCCTTCCCATTGTCTGCTACCTCATGTTGCCCCATCTCCTGCCAATTTCCTGGGCAGAGTGGCGTGAGCATCGCCTACAAGCGGCGGGCGTACATGAGCGACATCACATATGCTAACAACACCGTAAGTAACCGGGTCGCCATCTTCTCGCGTTCCTCATGCAAGTCCTCAGTGGCCAAGACTTGACCAGCTTGTTGGGGGCTTGACTCTTGCAGGAGCTGGGGTTTGACTATCTACGAGACCACACAGCCCAGCGACCCTCCGACCTTGTCATGCGCTGGTGAGAGAGGGGTTCTTGTTCTGTTATTTCAGGACTTGAGTCTGACCTCGTCCGAACTCAGGTTGCAAGTTTGGGCAGTGACTAAATTTCGGAATTGGAGCTGAACGCGGCGCGTGTTCTCCGGCTGGACTCATGCCCTCTGCATTCACTTGCAATCTGCTTGGGTTGGCAATGCAAGCTAGCTGACTCCTGAGCATGGCGTTTGCTGCTACTCAAGTATTGTCTTGTGAGCTTGTGCTAGCCAAGGCCGGAACCATTCTACTATGCCATTGTGGACGAGGTGGACTCTGTGCTCATCGATGAGGGCCGCAACCCACTCCTCATCAGCTCGCAGGTCAGCACCTAAGACAAGCTTGTTAAGCTTGTTGGCATGGTTCTGACAGCTTGAACCTTTCCACTGTCCCCGAAGCGGGATGGCCATATTGACTGCTCCTCGTGATTGGTCGCGAGTTGGCAGTCGGACTTGGACTCTTGGAAATACCCCATCGCCGCAAATGTGGCCGATGCTCTAGAAGCATGCCCGGCAAACTCCACCGAGGAGGACCACGCCCTCAGCTATTGTGTAAGTATCTTCATGTGTGCTAGTCCAACTGACTTTCTCTCCTCCAGCTTTCTTGTCTGTGAAGTCCGGGCTTCCTTTCTCCACATTGATCAGGGTGTACATAACTTGCAGGACTACAAGGTTGACATGAAGGACAAGAGCGTGGAGCTTACAGAGCGGGGTGTTGAGCGTGCCGAGTATGCCCTCGACATTGAGGACCTCTGGGACGAATCTGAACCCTGGGCGCGGTGAGCTATTTCCTTTGTCGAACTTGGGGTGTTCCATACATACTTCAGCTCTTGCTCAGTCGACAGGGGGTTGCATTTGTACTTTCCTTGATCACAATCCTTGCATGAAGATGCATTTTGCAATCTCAAATACTCTGTGGAGCAGGTTTGTGCTCACAGCTCTGAAGGCCAAGGAGTTCTACTTAAGGGATGTACAGTACATTGTCAAGGACCAGCAGCACGTGCAGATTGTGGACGAGGTCAGCATCATGCTCCTTGCTTGAATTGGCGTCTTGGAAGCGGCCAAACATGGCCAGTGGAGGGGCGTAGCCAGGCTGCTTATACAGCCCGTATTGATCTGCAATTTTATTTGTGCAGTTCACTGGTCGGGTGATGGAGAGTCGGCGCTGGTCCGAGGGTGTCCACCAGGCTGTGGAGGCCAAAGAGTCCGTCCCAATTTCGGTGAGCTAAGCAAGCTTACCGGGCTTTAGGTGCAAGTATCCATGGCTAAACAAGTTGTTTGCTGTTTCATCGAAGTGTGGGCTCAGGGTTAAGGATCTCAGTCTTACATTGCATATCCAGCCTTCAATTCCTCCTAGTCTTCAATTCTGAAGTACACGATTGCATTTGCCATGCAGCCCAACTCGGAGACCATAGCACAGATCACGTACCAGTCCTTCTTCAAGCTCTACAAGAAGCTCTCTGGGATGACGGGTACAGCAAAGACGGAGGTAGGCGCTTACTGGCACTATTCATCAGTCTCTGTGCAACACTTTGTATCCCTATTACTTTGTGTAACATTCGTTTCTAAAGAGTGCTGAGGTCGCTGACACCTGCCCATCCACCTGGATGGGGCCAATCATCGACACCTGCCCATTCACCTGAATGGGCAGAGCCTATGACCTGTGCTGGTGTGGATGATAAGATTGTGACAGACTCACATGATACAGGGCAACTTGGATGTGTTGCACAGGAGGCTGAGCTGATGAAGGTGTTTCGCATGCCAGTGGTGGAAGTGCCAACAAACCTGCCCAACATCCGGCTTGACCTTCCAATGCAGCTCTACAGGGTAGCCTCTTGAGCCATAGTTTGTCTTCTTCACGGTTATGGAGCAGGTGAATGCATGACTGAGTAAGTTTCCTGGTGAAAGTTCTGAAGCTCGCGGTGCCACGAAGTGTGCAGACTTCAGAAGCGAAATGGCGCATGGTAAGGCAGGAGATTCTGGACATGCACCAGGAAGGCCGACCCGTGCTGGTTGGAACGACCAGGTACGGACATGCAATGAATGGTCTGAATCGACCAGTAACGTCATGCAGTGGCCTTTGGTGATATCTTGGCTGAAGTATCTGACAATGGCACTACTGTGCTTCTGTGCCAGCGTGGAAGAGTCAGAACAATTGTCGTGGCTACTCCATGGAGTGCCCCACAACTTGCTCAACGCTCGGCCACAGGTCTGTAAATCCAAAAGGGCAACATAATTGCAAAGTAACAATCATGAAAGTATGCGTAGGGAGTTGCTAAATCACTGTGAGACACGACCTGATATGTCTGCATTAGTATGGAGCTGCCTTGCTGATGGGTGATGCCAACACCTGCAGCATGTAGCCAGAGAGGCGGAGATTATTGCCCAGGCAGGGAGGCTGGGGGCCATTACGATTGCTACCAATATGGCTGGTCGTGGCACCGACATCATCCTTGGCGGCAACCCTCAGGTAAGGACAATCCAAGCCCGCAGACAAGCTATTGGCACCCTCCATTGCTGTTGATTTGCCTGGTACCTCCAATTCTTAGTTGACTTGGCTAAGTGACATGTTCTTCCAGATGATGGCCCGGAGTCTGGTGGAATCCGAGGTCTTGCAAGCCTTTAGTGCTCACGAGCCTGGAACCAATGGGGCTGCCTTCAATACAGAGGTACAGAGAGCACTGCATGAAGACGGTACTGGGGTTCAGGGTTTCGGGTTATGTCCTTGTGATTGTGCACGATGCAAAGTCAAGCTGGTGCATAATGCACCGTTTGTTGTGTAGCAAGGCTTGCAGGGACAGACGTACTCTACAATAAAAGTTAAGCCCAGCTCACCTGATATGTTCTTTGTTGCTTGCTCTCAGGCCTCCACTTCCATCCGCTTATCTCCAACAGCGCAGGGGAAACTGTATCGAGCTCAAGCATTGTCAAGAGCTCTTGGTGAGCTACTGAGACTCCGTCTCCCTGCGGCTTCTGAAGTCTGCTATAATATTGCTGAATTAGCGCGTGAGGCCATTTCTTACTCAAGCTGGTTGCAGCTTCCCAGATGCCCGCAAGTACGAGCGAGGTTGCGAAGGAGGTCAGATTGCTTCTCAAGGATGTCATGCGTGAAGGCAGAGTGGAAAATGGCCTGGAGGATGTAAGCTCGAACACAGCGCACCTGCGCTCAGCTGCTTCTGCAGCCTATGTGGCTGTCCTGGAGGAGTGCAGGCAGCAATGTCAGCTGGAAGGCAATCACGTGAAGCGGCTGGGAGGCCTGCACGTCATTGGCACGGCACTGCACGACTCACGGAGAATTGACAACCAGGCAAGTGAGCCTTTCTGACAAGTCTAGTGAATGGTCACTTGGGGTGACAAGCTAAGCTATGGTCTTTAGTATGTATGCCTGATTGGTTTGAGAGCTTCTGTGGGCAGCTTCGGGGTAGAGCTGGAAGGCAAGGTGATCCGGGCTCCACCCGCTTCATGCTCAGGTCAGTGAAGACATTCATTGGCACCAACAGTGCCGTCCTCTCACTCCGCCTGCACAAATTGCTGGCCTGCTAGTGCCTGACTGTCACTTTTTGAGCATGGTGCAGTCTGAAGGACCGACTTATGCAGGAGTATGGAGCAGACCAAGTTGCTCCACTTCTTGACATGTTGATGCAGGGCATTGATGAGGATCAGCCCATTGAATCTTCTACTGTGACTCGACAAGTGGGTCATCCTTACTACATTTGCTCGATGTAGACACCAGACAGACTTCGAGTGAAGGAGATGTGCTTCATCTCTTTCTGCAGGTTTCCCTTTTGAAGAGACATGTGCTGTTACTGAGCATTTGGGCTTGCGATGGTGCTCCAGATCTATGGCCTCCAGAAGTCAGTGGAGCAGCACAGCTTCGCTCTTAGAAAGAACCTCATGGAATACGACTCTGTACTTGAGGTATGAGGCCTCATGCTTGTGGCTCACTGGCCCGTGGCATGCACTTCCAAGACCAGGACTTCTCAAAGCATGCTTATTACAGACTTGACATCTGGTGCCTAGGCTTGATATGAGTAGTAGCCTTCGGTTCAGGTCCAACGGCAGCATATATACAGATTGAGGCAGTCGCTGTTGCTGGAGACGAGCACAGAGAGGCACGGAAGCATTACAATGTGGGTGCCCTTTAACCCACTTCAGCTGGTCATGGTCCACAAACCAATGTACTCCATTGCCTGGAGGCATTTCTCTGCAAAATCTTATATCAGGCTCATATGTCACCCATTGTTAGACTGTCTTGTGAATGTCATATTCAATGCATCAGACAGTCAGAAGCATTATTCACACATTTGTGCCTTGTTGTTGTTATTTCTGTCCAGCTTTATGCAGGAAGTGGTTGACGACATAGTCTTGAGCGTCGTCAATCCAGAAGAGGTCAGTGGGTCCTTGCCATGGCACACTGCAGCTGTGCTCAAGACCCTTTCCTCGCTCAACTTAGATTTTCTTGACTTTTGCTCACTGTACTTGCAAGTTGATCGTGCATAGCACCTCCAACAAGTAGGGTCTGGCATTCTGGATGCAGGCACCCAGCGTATGGGATGTGGATGAGCTCCTCGCCCAACTCGAGGACCTGCTTTGGACAGGCGGACTGGCAGCAGGAAGTCAGGAGAGTGATGCAGCTCAGCAGGCACCTGGTATGTTCCTCATTGTCCTTCGCTTACGCTCAAGCTTGCTAATGAGTTACTTGATCACTCCAAGGCCCCCTGTTTCTGAGGCCCACTATCTCTCTTTGCTCTTTCAGCTAGCTAGCTTCAAGCCTGAAGTCCATAGTGCTGTCCAGGTGCAGACATTCTGGCAGGTATCAGCTCCGATGATGTCATTTCTGCCTTGGGAAGGTATGATAGAGAACAAAGACATGCCCACAGCAAGACAGCCGGACCTAGTTTGTCAACATACGGCCTGCCTTCTCCTCCCAAATCAACATCTGGAATGGACACACATGAAGCTCGACGTTGGGAGCACATCACTTCGTCTGGAGCTGTGTGAGAGTCTACACTGCCTTGGCTTTAGTGTGCATTCGAGCAGTGAAGGCGCTCTGCACCTTTGCTAAATGTCTTGACTTATATACTGCATGCTTTGTTCATGCCTTAGAATGTACTCTAGTAGTTGAAGGGCTGCTCAAGGATTTTTCACCTTGCCTAAGGATGTGTACTGCTCCACTGCTTGCAACCAGTTCTGTTGGATTCACACATGATAGCTTGAGACTGAGACAACCAGAGTGCAGTAACACGCCTTAGCAACCTTGCATGGAGCATGCTCAGTCTGCAGCCCTCCTTTAGTGGAATATTTACATGATTATGTTAGATATCTGGTTGCCTTGGTTGTCCATTAGGTAATGCAGAGTACTGATTGCAGATGGTCATTCTGGCAGGAGTGGCAAGCATGCCAGCATAGTTTTGGCCCTCTGCAAATACCTTGGAGATCTGTTAGTTGGCGCTTATCACGCTAGGCTCACCGGCAGATCTCATACTTGGATCGATGAGCAAGAGGTAGTCTGTGATTGTATTGCCACTGTCACTCTTATGTTACTATATTGTACTTCCTTGAGGTGGTTGGATTGGAGGGACTGAGGTTGTCTTGTCCTGGGTGCAGCAACAGCTGGTCATTGCAGCCATTGACCGCCACTGGAAACAACACCTGAGTAGCATGGCTCGCCTTCGGTCTGCAGTAAGTACCATCTTTGGCATTGGCGGTCAGGTTTAGGTACGCTGTAGAAAGGCCTTGTGTGCTTGTTTGCAACTACGAATGAAGATAGAGATTGTACAGTCTGCCACTATTTTAGTGCTTGTTTGCAACTACAAATAAAAATAGAGGTTGTACAGGCTGCCACTATTATAGCTCGCAAGCGCTTGTGTGGTAAGGTGATTAGCCCAGAATTGAGGCCCTTCCCTACTTGCAGGTGAGCGTGAGGAGCTTCGGTCACCTGAACCCTCTGGACGAATACAGGATAGATGGGACTCGCTTGTTCATTGCAATGCTAGCCAGCTCAAAAAGGCGAGCTGTTGAGTGGCTACTACAAGCTCCTGCCATCAACTTATGGCAGTGACGAATCTTTTAAATCGTCGTCATTTTAAATCCTAAACCCTTAATCACGATACAATCTATGCGTGCATGCAAGGGTGGTACTCTTGCGAGCTATGCTATCCTTGACATTGATTGAGCAAATGTTACCTACAAACTGGATAATTGTTGACAAACAGCTACACACATGCACAGCTTCACAACGAAAGGCAACTGCATGTGTAAGAAGTCTGTGTTAGTTGCAGCTCCTCCCACCTGCCAGATCTAATGTGCTGTGGGCAAGTGCTCTTGGACAAGCTGCATGATTGTTTACAAGGATTGCACAGGTATGTACTGCGCACAAGTGTGTTGTCCTCCATCACTGAGAACACCGCCATTTGAGAAAGAGGTATTGCGCCTCCAATCAAGCTCAGGAGTAGAACCCCTGCCCAGAGCTGACTGCAGTGAGACAGGGTGATGAGTCGCCCAGATTTTATACAGCGTGTGAAATGGAAGCGATGACAGCCTGCCTAGCAAAAGAAAGCGACGACAGCCTGCCTAGCGGATGGCATGGTACTGCCCAGTCATCCTCTTCGGCGGAAGCTTGCGCAGGATGTAGAGCACAAGCGCAGAAGGAACAAGCTCCACCAGCTGTCACAGCATGTTGCAAGTGTGTCATTTCACATGACCTACCAATATACCAGGTCACAAGGACAACAAAAGATGCAGTTGTACCTCTGTAGCTCACTCCATAACATGCTCAGACTGCTTGCTCTCACCGTATAGTAGACGGCGTTCAGCACTGGATGGTCAAGCACATCAAGGTCCGCGCTCTCATTCAGCGCAGAGATTGCCATCTGTTAAGGATTCTTGCCACAAAGTCAATGGCAGGCTTCAAAGCTGGGCACGCAGCCGCCGCAACCCTCAGCCAAGCAGTTTGTACAATGCCAAAAGTAGTAGGACCGCTGATCGTAGTATCATGGGTTATTTTTTGGATCAACTCTTGCATGTACATGAGGAGCCATGAGGAGCAAGTGGGAGAGAACAGTCAGGCGGCCCACCATGACAGCCCTGATTGTGAAGCACGTGAAGCAGACTGCCGTGACACAGCCGACCTGCCATCACCAACACTGTATTTAGTCACATTGGAGATAGTATGGGAATAGCACGAGAATATGGGAGTAGTAGAATTCATCCAGTCCAATCAGACAGACTATCAACTTCAGGTCACTTGCATCAATGCAAGAAGTCTACACTACAACAAGTCAACAATTGTACATCATCACCTCGTGCAGCTTCTTCCGACGGCCCTTTGACTCGATTGGGAAGCGCCGCAACATCAGGAACAACCTAACCATAGATTTACACAAGTTGCAGCCAACTTTTCATTGCAAAGTGGTGAAAGCAAACCGGTCCAAGGAATTTAGCGCAGCTTGCAGAGGCTATAATGGAAAACCTCCAAACCCAAGTTCCCCTCACCTTCCGCCATATAGCAAGAAGCCAGCAGCCGCAATTAGCGAGAGTCCTGCAGGGACATCAATTCGGAGATCAAGGAATCAATTAGCCTTTGGCAGTGGCAATGCCACCATGATTTTCAGACTGTAATTATCTCTTCCTCAAGCAAGGGCATCTGTCATAAGCGTGTACGTGTACAGAATCTATGTTGTGTCACAACTACGCATCTGTGTCAGAACCAGTTTCACACAAGCTTCTGTCATTTTACCTGCAAAGAAGAACTTTGAGAATACATCAACTAAGCCGTAGTGCTCTGGCCTCATCCACATGTACATCCAAATGCCAGCCTTGTATCACAGTGGAAGCACCCAGGCTTGCCCTCATTAGGATGACTGTAGTCAAACTTTCAAGGATCTTGTGAGTGCACAGCAGATGTCAAGGAACTGTAACACACCCATGTCTTCGTCCATGAAGTGACCTTTGTTGGACTACCAAAGAGGATGTATGGCATATTGGCATTTAGTCTTGAGATCAATAACCCAGTGGCTGCAAGTATATACTTCTCAGACCTGAATGACGTATATAGCTGCATTTGTGATGAGGAAAGTTGGCCGTAAACTCTCCGTTGGCAAACTGCGGGCCTGTCAAAGCAATATTGGATTCAGCTGTAGAGGTTTGCTCGTCCTTGACGACAGGGCAAAGAAGGACATAGGTCCGGCATACTGAATGCCAACACATCAGCCTCCATGCAAGCAAGACATCTGATAGTACTTCGACTGCAGGCAGAAGCAGCAGAGAGGGCTCATCTTATGCACTTCCCTTGCAGGAGGGATGGGTGAGATGTCCAACCTGGTGGAAAATCTCAGCCCAGAACAGGACTAGGAGGGTGTACGTGGTGAAGAACAGTATGCCTGGCAAGTCGAGCAGGATAGCTGCAGCAACCTGCGCATGTACAGATGGACGGACCCAACCATCCCGAGGAGTTCTTCACTATGCTGCTCGCTGAGGTTCCAGTCTGCCCTGATACACAACATGTCCTTGCCCGTACTACAGAAGGCATCTCATACAAGGAAGGAGATGCTGGCCAAGGTTCTGAGACATCTTGATTGATCGGTGACTGCCAAGAGGAATGACAAGTCGGCCATGTCCTTATGAGCACCCAGTGGCTCAGCCTTCCTGAGCACGCAGGGCGGGAGGTGCGGCTGTGCTCACATGCGGCTTGAGGTCTTGCACCTCCCGCCGGAAGACAAACACCGCGGCCCGCACTGTCCCACAGGACGCAACATCAGAAGACATCCATAGACCGGCAGGTCGTCGAGAGAGCCGTGGGGTCAGCACAGGCTCCATGGCGGCACGAGAGCGCAGCCAGACTGTGGTTAGGCTCACGCCTGAGCCTTACCGGCATTGACGATGAAGTTGAGGAGGTGGAACACTTTCTGAGTCGTCCATCCGTACTCGGGCACCCGCAGCTGTATCCTCACGAGTTGCACCTGTCGTACCAAGCCGGCGCTGGCATCATGAGCGGCGGCGGCGGCGGCGGCCGAGGGCAGGCCGAGGGCCACAGCCCGTGGTCCGGGCCGCGTCGTCACACATGCCGACACAATTGGCAGAGGAGTGCGGCGGCGCCCCAGCGCGACTGCAGTGTCGGTATCGGCTGCCGCATGCCCCAAGGCCGGGCAGGCGCCCGACGGCCGGCGCTTGACGGCGCGGCGCGGTAGCGGCCTTGACCGCGACGCGCGGCCTCTCTGTCGTGACATGGCTGCTGGACGGCAACGAGGGCCTTTGGGAAGGCTAGCCACCGGCAGCAGTGTCCAATGACGGCCATCGCCACCGGCGGCAGTGCAGGAGAGGCGCGGCGTCGCGGCGGCGGGGGAGGCCCGGCGACGGCGCGGCGGCTGACCAGCGCGACGAGGCCGATGAAGGCGTAGGCGGCGGCGAGGCCGTAGTAGATGCGGTCCTGCCANGGCCCCGCCGCCGCCGCCGCCGCCGCCGCCGCCGCCGCGGCGCAGAGTGCGGGGGGGGGTCAGGCAGAGGCGGCTGGCGGTGGCGGCGGGGGTGGGGAAGGGGCAGGTCACGGGTTCGAGCCGGGATGGCAGCACTTCGCCCACCACGCGTCACTTGGCTCACTCACGCGGCGCCGGCCCCCCGGTCATTCTTGCCACCGGGGAGAGTAAATAGCTCTTCTTCTTCTGAAACAGCTCTCCCAGCGTAAAGAAAGCGTCAACAACTGTTCACAGCCCCTCGCCCGCTGGTTATCGAGCGCCCACTTGCTGACGTCTTGAAGAATAGTATCCTGCCATTTTGCGCCATCTTGCCCTTTTTGCCCCCATTGGGAGAGCCACTTTCGTTTCAGACCTTGTACAGTCCTTTGGGCAGGCCTTTCACAGCCACTGCCTTATATTGGAAGAGCCGTTTCTCCTCTGGAAGAACTTACTCCACGAAAAAGGAAACGAGAGCTCTTCCAAGTGAATCAGATTACTAAATTTGGTTGCACAAGTATGCTCAGCGCCAGCGTTACACAGTCTTGTAGAGCTCCCTCATCTCAGCAGTTGATGGGCTAAGGCCCTCTGTGGGGTAGCATCTACCTAGCACAGCCTCCATGTTTTCGTACTTGTCAATAAATTTGTCCTGCAAGCCACACAACAAGATTCCAACTGCTGCATCAAGACAACCTGGTAACAAGATGACTTCACCTATCAACTTTGCAGGGCGAAACTCAATGCTGGTGCAAGACAGCAATTTTCCGTAGGGCTGATGGCTGAGAAACAGAACCATATGTTGACATGATCTGAATGAGCTGGACAACAAACATACCCTACACTTGTCCCACATTGAAGAGAGCAGCTCTTCAGATGTGTACTTCTGCATCCGTTTGTACATGCTGAGCAGCAATTTCTCCACCTGAAGCAAAAAGGAGCATCTGCTTGTCTAAGTATATCAAAGTATATCCTCTTTCATAAGGCGCAGGTGGATAGGGGAAAGGGAAGAGAAACGAAAGGTCGATGTTGACTTTAAAGGCATTGGCAGACATAGTCACTTGATGGAGATGGGTTGCACAGTCAAGAGAGATGAGTCATGAAGTACTTCGCCATTGCAGTGGACTAGACCTCTATTGCTCAAGCTTGCCAGAAGCTCCTGACAGCGGGCCTTACCCCGACAAGATTAGTCTTCAGCAGCTTTCGAAGATCTGCCTTGGAGAACCCTGGTTGGAATGGAACCTGCATGGATTGGCCCACATGAAGATGAGCCAGACCTACAATCAGATCAGTCCTACCAAAGATGCATTCTGAGGCCAGATCTACTTGAACCACCTTACAACAATCTAAATACATGCATCTTACTTAAACTCATGAAGAGCCTGCAGTGGACAGAATGTCAGGCATTTAATTTACCTCTTCAGGCGTGATTGTGAGCAGGAGACTTTCCACACGCTGCTGATGTTGAAAGATCTTCTCAAATTGCTGAAATTACACAAATAGCACATTCTGCACTTCACTAGCTATCCAGTCAAGCAATCCAACTTGCTTCCAACCAGACACTAACGTTGTATCGAGATGAAGGATGCAGAAGTCAGGCTCCTAGTCACAGGCTCAGGCTCAGGCTCGAGGTATGAGATACTTGAGCTTCAGGTTGTACTTACAGGGACGGAAAAGATGACTTGCATAACATAACTTGAGCAAGCATTCTCGTAAGCTTCACTTGCTTGGTTGTAGTACCGTGCAAGTGTTGGCACAGTGTGTGCAAGATCATACATACTGTGCACAACGAGCAAAATCACCAAGTCATTTGGCATCCATCAAGCAATACCATGCCAAAGCCGCGGGTTTGTGTTGCCCTTTCCTGAGCAGAAAGCTGCAGCCTTCATCAGACTGCTGCTTGAGCTCTCCACGAATGCACCAGTACCTGTTCTGAAAAGCAGCATAGTTCTCCAACAAAAGCACATCTGCAGTCTTGGGGTCGACTTGGGCAATCCGCTCCAAAATGGCAAACATAGTACCCACCAGTCTTCCATAAGCAGCATCTACAACCTCTCTGGACGTGCCTTGAATCAGGCCCTCCATACGTGTGGCTAGTGCTGCAAATCTGTCAGGGTGCCACGGACCTCTTTGAGATGCACTCTTTTGCGACTCATTACTTCATCCCTCAGATCAAAGATGGTGAAGGTGGTTGCCACTTAAGGATGCAACCTCGATGCACAATGGTGGCAAGTAATAAATAGCAGTCCTGTCTATTATCATTCTTCTTGAAATAAGGTCAGAAATCTGAATGCCATTTGAATCTGAATGTGATGTGACTTGTGCATAGCAGTTGCACAAGAAAAACTTGCAAGAAGGCTTACTTGGGAATGTATGCAAGCACTCCTACGTGCTTGATGCCACGATCATGCTTCTCGATCTGAACAACAGTTTCATCCACAAACTGCACAGTGCAGATAGAAATTCCCAATCAGCAGGCAAGGTCTTGACGCAAGTCAGAGCCTGAGCTAAGTCACAATGTCGAGGCCAGCTTACAGGTCGTGAGGCCAACCTTCTTGAAGTGCTGTGCTATCCTGTTGTGCAGCTCTTGCAAAAGTCTCGATAAGTAGCTAGTGCGATCGTTAGCAAACTTCGCCAGAAAGTTCTCTGTGATGCCAAGAAGCGTGACTGCTCTGAGCGGATCTATTTTGCATGCCCAGTCAGCGAGAGCCTGGAAGTCCTCTCCCACGCCCTGAAGAAGGTCGTCCAAAGCAGCATTCAAAGCTTTTGTGTCGACAGCATCCTTGGCATCACCTGCAGATAGAAGATGAGAAGATGAGAGAGAACGTCAACAATTGCACCAGTGAACAACACGTAGCCACTGTACCTATAGACAATCACAAGGTGAAGCATAGCTACCTCCTCATCCCTGCAAAGTGAGAATGGCCGATGTGCTAACCAGGTCGATTGTACAGAGCTTCATCGAGCCCCATTCTCTCGGCATCTTCAGCAAGCAAATCCCGAGGAATTGGTGGCACAGCGTCAAACTTCATGAAGTGGGCAAAGAACAGTGTCTGCAACAAATTCCCAATACTGGTCTTATGCTGCTGTGGTGGCTCATCCACTGACATGATGGGGCTTCAGATCCACTAATACTTCTGCATGAAGCTTGTAACACTGCTGCAGTGCCATGGTGGACTGATCATAGTAACACAAAAGGCAGCTGCCTACCTCGTTTGCAAGGAACGGGACAAAGGTGCGTAACATCCTTGCATAGGCATCAGATATAGTAGAGGTGTCTGCACTTCCAAGTACAGAGTTGATTGCTAACGAGGGTTGCATGCCTCCACTCATTCCCCCGCTATTTGACGAGACCTCCATCCAGGCACCTCCCGTCATCTTTGGGACTTTGGTATTCACCTTAAGCTCGCCAGCATACTCCCTAAGCTAGTAACAGACAGGTGCAAAGATAAGACCATAAGATAGAAGAGGGAGACAGCAACAATTGCCAAGGTCGTAGTGGTCTATGTAGTAAATGCAGGGTGACAAGGAGTTGTAAGCCAGGGTTCTCTTGCATTATAATAATACCTCTCTGCGTAGCAGGAGATTAAGTGCATGACAATAGTCCTTGCGCAGCTGCAGAATAGAAGGGTAGTCCAAAATCTGCTCACAAGAAGCAAATGAATTTGCAATTTAGGCTTCCAGAAGGCTTCTCCTAGATATGCTGCTCATATTGACTGCCCCTTTCGGAGAATCAGCTTAAGGACACCAGCTGTGCTCCTTCACATAGTGACAGCATGGGGACTGTGCACCCGTGGGAGTGTGCACAGAAAGATTGGCTGAATCACTCCCACTGATGACCTACAGGTGGCCAGAATAGTCGATCAAATGCACCTTCAACTCTTGCACCAATGGCGAGTAGGGTAGAAATCGCTGCCGCAAAGGTCTGTGATCAGGAGCCATTTGGCCTCCTCTCTGTGATTCATGCGTAAAACACTGATCAGGTGCAAGAAGGACATAAACACGTGCGCGATGAAGAAATGTATGTATTTTCATGCAGTTGCGTGTCCGCAAAAATTGGTATAAGACGTCCATATTCTACAATAGCACAAGCAAGTAATAGAGCTTTCTTACCCTGCTCCCTATCATTGACTCGACCACCTTGCTGAAATGATTGCGTAGAAAGTCCGTCGCCCTCCGCGTGTATGTTGACTTCAATCTGTCTAACTCTACCCTTTTCTCTCTTACCTGCACACCAAGAGCTCAGCAACAGGGTAATAATGTCACAAGGTGACCACGTGCTTACTACAGTAACTACACTGAACAGCATTCAAGTGCCAACAAGCAAAATCTTAAAGAAGAAGACAGCATACGAGATGAAGCTTATGTCAGTGCTTACAATTCTCATTTGGGAATACTCCTGGTCCGAGCTGAGAGAATCCACTTGAGCTACAGCGGCGCCTAGCCAATTGCAAGCATCCGCATTTGCTGTACAGATGACTCATCTAAAGGGCCACCCATCAGCAGCGCCGCATGCTGCAGACAGGCACCAATGGTAGCCAATGTTAAGGTTGAGGTTGCTTGGCCAACCTCAAAAGCTGTGTCCAGTACAAAATCTAAAATCCAGGTAGCTTGACGAGGGCTTCACCTACTTCCACGTATGCTAAGGCTGAGGTGTGACTTACTGATGGTGGCACAATCAAGTTCTTGAGAAGCCTGTCGAGCTCCACAAGAAGTGCACCATTATTCCTTGCCTGCACCTCCAGTCTGTTGTTTCTAACCTCAATCTGTGGAAGGGAATGACTTATTGCCCATGTCAAAAGATTGTGGAGGCCCCGTCGACTCCAAAGACATCAAATGAACAAGAAAATTGATATGCTTCGAACAAATGGACCTCCTGCCGAGAGCAAAATGTGTCAATCATGCATCTGCACAGACCTGCTCAATATCCTCTCGCATGTGTCGAAGTTTCAGGTTGAAAATCTGCAACCACTCGTCCATGTCATCCACGTGACTGGCAGCAGCATCTAGCTTTTGTACAACCTGTTATTTGTCATTGATACCACGCCAGAAGAGTTGGTACCAAACTTGTCGATCTGACAACTGAGGCTTCATATGAGCTGCAAACATCACCTGCAGTCACAAGCTGTAAAGCATGATAGTAGAAAATTTGCCAATGTCAACCAGAGAAAGCGTCAACACCATTTTACCTCATCTACAAGTGGTTCACTGGAAAGTATCGCATGCACGTTGGCAGCTTCCAATGCTGCCAATTCGCGCTTCAGACGCTCTGAGAAAGCCTCTGCTTCGTCAATACCCATCACATATCTGCACAAAACGAAGCAGTCACACCAAGTTCCCTTTCATGAGACAGTTGAACTGAAAACCGATAAGATTCTTGTTGGATCTTTGCCTAATAATCACAAGAAGAGGAAAATGCAAAGTGGTCATGTAACATCAGTGAACGACTATTATTGGCTTGTCATTGCCAGCTTGTAGCCCCTCTGTCTGGCCCATGCTCAGCCACAGCTCATACGATTGATTACTGCAACATGCAACACCTTGTAAGCAGACCTACGAGCCAAGGAGGGCCTCCATGTCCTCCTCTTCGATTTTGGAAACAAGATCCTGCTGGACAGTCACATCTGCTGCTCCTGCCCTTTCCTCCGACAGCCCTGGACCGCCAGCAGGCCCTGCTGGTCCACCAATTGGCAGCTCCTTGGCATGTGCCTAAAGAAGGCATGCAAAGCTCAAGAGTCTTGGTTAGCTACACAGCCAGGCACAACATCTTGTTGATGCTCAGAACCCTGTAGTCTCAACTTTGTCGTGTCTGGCACACAACATGCTTATCAAATTCTCCCCTGCAGAGGTAGTTGATAACGGGAGTTGCTTATGCTCTTACCAAAACTCACGCAATAGGGCATATAAACAAGCACATCTGTAGGAGCTGAGCGCGTGTGTTATAGATTGACTACTGACCTGAGCCCAAAGAGCCATCTCTACAACATCAAAGCCTTGCACTTTGGGAGACCGGCCCAGGTTGTCCTTGCTCAGCTTTAGCAGAGCCATGAGGAGCTCATTCCTGCACAAGCACAGATGTTACTATAAAACAGGAATCTGCAGGAAAAGTATACTGCATATCAATCACTGCTTGTGATAACCACAGTGCATCTATCTTGAAGAAGAGCTTTATGTGAGTAATTGCTAGAGTGAATGTCAGGGAGCTTGGCAGGCGTCACCAAGCTGACAGCCTTCCCATACACACCTGTCGTCAATGCTGCGAGTCGTCCACTGCGCAACAGCTGCCTGGCCCTTGAGATGTTCGAAATGACCAGTCCTGTGATGTTCAAATACCTAGAAGAGCCAGAGGCAAATGTCAATATAAAAGTGTGACACAACCACAATCAACGAAGTTGGGCGTAGCTGTTTGTGCTCTTGGTGGCTTCAATCCTATGAGCAAACCAACATCTAGCTGTGTTGTGAAGACTTAGGTCAGCCTATATATCATCATTGCACCTTCGTAGTCAAGACATTGCCCTGCCAAGGAGAATATAAGATGAGGTCTGCAATTGACCTTGTTGTTGTCAGTGAGGCACAGTGCAGTCAACTCATAGCAGAGGTGTAAGGATTACCAGAACAAACGAGCGCCCAGTGGTGTCGCTTGACACAGCCTCGATTCGTTCCAGCTGGTTCAACTTGCTCGTCTTGACAAGCTGTCAATGCCTCAAATGAGAGAGGGCTCAGCAGATTGTTGGAGAAAGTGGGCACTAAGGGCACAGGAACAAGCTGATCAAGAATCACACCTGCCAGCAAAGTGCTCCAGCCGCCCTGAGAGTAAGTTCAACGAAATGCGGCTGACCTCGAGTCCCTGGGAAATTTGCTTGAGCACGTGAATTGAGATCTTGAACTTTTGAGTTGTGCTCGACCGCTTGGCTGCGCAACCAGCGTGCCATGAGCTTGTGTGAGCTACCACACAACCGTGTCACGCCAATAGCTACGTGCCATCGTCTGACGACGCCTTACGCGGTGGCCCGCGCACCCCCTCTGCCGGCTGCATTTGTAGCAGAGCCAAGCAAACGGCAGTGCTCCAATGCACTGAGCAGTGTCGCTGCCTAGAGCTACTCCGAGTTGCTCTCTGTAAGGCAATGAGGGTGGACCAACGAGCCGAGACGGCGAGTCACAGCGGAGGTAGAAGCCGCTACCTGAGACGGCGAGGACGCGCGGCTTGCTGGTGACGCGGCCGCGGCGGCCAGCCAGCGTCTTGGCAGCCTGGCTCTTGGAGACCTTGAAGGCCATGAGCACGGTGACCTCCTCGTCGTCCAGCAGGCTGTCCACGGCCCTCACCAGCTCCAAGTTGCCGTCCGCCATGGCGGGCGGCCAGGCGTCAGCAGCGGCGGCGTGCCCGAGCGCAGCGGACAAGCGAGGAGGCCGGAGGCGCCACTATGCAGGCCGCCGCGGCGTCAGCGGCCGGCAGCGGCTCCTCGCAGGAGCCGCAGCGGAGGGAGGCCGGCCGTGGCGTTGGCCCTCGAGGAGCAGGGCCCCCTCGACGCCTCGCCGCCGCCTGCGCCGCCGCCGCCGCGGAGCGCTCGCGGCGGCGGCGACGGCCCCGGGTGCAGGGGAGACTGCACCTGCGCCTGAAGAAACGGAATGTGTACTGGGTGATGAAGGGCTTGAGTGGCCAAGTACAGTGACAACTATGTAACACTGACTGGAAGTAGCCTGGGCTGATTGCAGGCAAAGCGCCCGGGCGTGCGACGTGACGACGCAACGCCATTGCCGGCACGCTCGTCACGTTGCCGTCGCGTTGCGGCCGTGCTGAACGGCCGTCGCGTCCGGGTTCGGCCGCGCTGCCACGTGGCGGGCTGGGGGGGGGGGGGGGGGGGNCTGCGGAGCTGCCGGCCGCTGCCGCCGCTCGCTTCTCTTGTAATGACGAAAAAAAAAAAAAAAAAAAAAAAAAAAAAAAAAAAAAAAAAAAAAAAAAAAAAAAAAAAAAAAAAAAAAAAGCAGTACCGGCGCCGCCACAGCCGCCGCCGCCGCCGCCGCCGCCTCCCGGGCCGCTCCTACCAGCGCGCGCGCGCGCGCCAGTAGCCACCTTCGCCACTGGTCTGCCCGGTCGCCAGCCGGGGGGCCGGGGTCGCTCTCCTCGCGCCCGTGCCCCCACCTTCTGTGGCCGCACGCTTCCGCGGCGCGCTCGAGCCGCTCACGCGCGCCTGAGACGAGCGGCGCTCGGGCCTCCCTTCCGTTCCTCCTGGTGGCTGACTGGGATGGCCGTCGACGACATCCTCGCCTTCCCCTGCCTTCGGCCTCTGCGCATCGAAAGCGACCGCGGACAAGCAGGGGCCTGCGCTGGGGAAGAGGCTTGTTGCGGTGTCCACAGCGGCCTGCCAGATTCTGTCGGGAACTCTCCAAACGTGCCCGCGACTGCCGCTCGTGTACCCTCCAGGCCAACATCCGTCGATGCCCTCATTGCGTCTTCTGTGGACTACATGCTGTATGCAGAGCCATCGATCAGGTGTGCTTTGTATACTATGCTGGAGGTCGTGTTGGTCGTATGAGTCACGATGATCGCTTGTCTGTTGGAGACACTGCGGTACTATCTCATCTGCATAGTGCCACTCCTGGACCTATGGCCTCACAGGACAGTCATGTGACGTGGCTTCTTCTTTGCATTACTGTCTTGCGTTGTAGTCATGCAAGGGCAGGGCATGATCAAGGAGACTGTCAGACCTCAGATGAGTCTTTGGGAATGATTCATGGCATCTACAAAGCACAGTCTAAGATGTAAGCCTGGGAATGTATAAAAGTAAGCCAAACCATATGATATCTTTCTATTGCAGGTCTCTTCATGTAGCAGCAGAGCTTGGGGATGTTGAAGCAGTGACTTCGTTCCTCAAAGCAGGCGTCCCAGTTGACCTTCCAAGGGCTATGGACGGTGACACGCCACTGATGCTTGCTGCACGCTTTGGCCACCAGGTAGACTAGACGAACTTTCAAGGCTAGATCGTATGTCAAGCAGATATTTGTTCTTCTGTTAATGGTGCACAGCATTGTCAAGTGTTTATGAAGTCTGTGGTCCATACTGTGGGGCGAGAACCTCATGCAGCAGTCTTTCCAGTCTTTATCCTTGTTCTTCAAGGAAGATAATGTTTGGGTCACCTACAAAGAGTCATTCAATTGTAGAGGATGTCAATTTCTGGGGCAAGAAGTCTACACAGGACTAGGAAGGTCTTACTGTTAGTTGGTCCTCGTTCTGGTGAAAAAGGTTTGATGAAGTGGCAATAGGGCCTGTCAAGAGCTGGAAGGCCTCTGTCAGCAGCTTGTATTCTTTGTCTTACAGCTGCCAGCCTATCTTATGCTGCACCTCAAATTACATCTGCGACTATTACCTGCACATTTGACTAGTCGAGTAAGATGACTTTCTTGGTTGTGGCCCTAAGCATATCCAAGCTCATAACTGGAGTTATGCTGTGATCATGTCTGCTCCTTTCAGGCGGTTTGTGAGGCACTGCTTGTGGAGGGTGCTATGCCAAATGCTCGTAATGCCATTCAAAATGGCCCTCTACATGAAGCAGCTCGGAACGGGAGGGTGGTTTGCTGTCAGCTACTTCTGTCAGCCGGAGCTGATGTCAACATGCAGGTCCGCGAAGCATCAGACAGCATACTGTGTCACTGTATGCAGAGGTTGTGGATTGTGTGTGATAGTGGCTTTGTATGCAAGGGTTTGGCTTGACTTGACTCAGATCGCTAGAGCCACATTGGTCGAGCCTGAACGACTGCAGTTGGCACCTGTGTATGTGGTGTTTGGGAAGGGTGCATGTGGCAATGACATTGGTTGTACTTGGGGATGAGCTTGTTGTGAAGAAGTACATTGAGATCATTTCTGCTGATATGTATTCTAATTTTCCATCTTCTTGACTACTTGCATCACAGGGTGAGAATGGGTGGACAGCACTGCATGAAGCTGCTCGGTGGGGTCATGCAGTTGTTGTGCGTCTTCTATTGGCATCAGGTCAGTCAGATCCCATCACAGCTTCCTCGTGTTTCTCAGATGTACTTTTGCATGCAAAAGCAACCTAGGGTCTGAGATTGGCTGGCTATTCACAAATGCCAGATGTGATTTGCATGCCTGGTACTGTACGTGTACATGCCTATCCAGTGTCCTCCATCTGGTTGTCCTGCTAGTCTGAGCAACTCAGACACATGCTTCTGGTGAAATGCAGGTGCTTCTCATTCTTTGGCAGCCGCTTTTGATGATACACCACTGCACCTGGCAGTGGATAGGGGCTACTCCGCAGTTTGTCGCTTGCTTGTCCATTCAGGCGCGCTTCCACGACAGCTCTCACCCAAGAGAAAGTATGATGGTCAGCAGCAGGCCTTCAGGAATGGCCGGTGGCTTAGCTCGGGGCCTGCAAAGCGTGTCTCCTTGTAGTAATTTTTTGGGTTTGCTCGTGGACCTTTACATTGTATTGTAGCCCTCACAGTCACACACCTGGCCCCATTTCCTGGGAACTGCCATACTATATTGGCTCTGAGGCCCACCGCTCTCCCATATGGGACTACCAGCCCTGCTCTTGGCGCCCTCACCATTCACTTAGCAGTCATGCTTCATTGACTGCCAAGCAACCTTTGAGTTGACACACACTTTTTGGCATATTCTTCACAGCCCCCCAGGGCTGCCAGATGTGCTGTTTCTGAGTTCTATGTATCTGATTCACACACTCACAGATGACTTGCGAATACTTGTATTTGATATTGAAGCTATTAGGGGGTCTCATCGGCACGAATGCAAAGCAAGTGCTGCATGTGGGCTTCCAAAGGTGGTCGCCTTTGTTATTGTCCTTAAGGCCTGCAGCTCGACAAGTCCTGGTTCAAAGGACATTTACTGGTTGTCTGCAACACAGCAGTTGCATATGCTGCCTGCAGTGTTTCATATCATCCAGAATATCACCAACCTACACATTTTACATTTAAGCAATGGAGCTTTGCAGTAGGCTGGTTCAAAGCCATTCTTGGTGGCGCTGCCTGCTAATTGTGACTTCCTGCTATCAAGTTGGTGAGTGCACCAATTTTATGCACCTTAAAAGGTGAAAGTAAGCTCTGTATGCCTGAGAAGTGTTATAAGTACGACCTCTTCTGTCACCTGACCTGATATACGCTCTTGAAAAGGCCGTGGCCAAGACTGGCAGCACAGTGATAGACAACTAGTACTTGTTGCGGAATCCGCACTAAGTACTCCGCCTCGGCATTGAGCTTTGGGCTCCATGCGTATTCGTCAATGTGCGGCAGCCTTGCCAACCTCTTCTGCAGCAGGCCAAGACAAAGATCTGCTATGAAAACCTTCAGGAGCATCTTGCAGCCTCGAATCAATGGAAAGCTCATCAGATCGTTAGAGTGCCAGCATCATCCAAATGCTTGCATCTTCCACTTTCCTTTGCCTTACTCTGTGGAACGAGCACAAGTAGCCCAACTGACCTTACGAGGTCCAGCCGCAAGCGGACAGTCAGGAGATGCAACGGTGCATCACCAGTTGCGTTCATGAGGTTCCAAGTAGTCAAGTCCAAGTTTCTCAAAGACTTCTCGCTCAGTCTGGCAGCTGAGGGACATGGCACTTGACTGTGCCTGTGCCAAGCGTGCACACCAGCCATCAGCGTTTTCCTTCTGGCGCAAGGACTCGTGAGCAACAGCTTTCAGAGGAGTGGGTGTAGCAGCAGCAGAAAACGAAGCTCCATTTACATCTCACTGACCTGTTTGCATGCGCGTGGGAAGAGCCCTTTATCGTTCAATTTGTAACCCATAGTCATTGCTCTGTAGCGAATCCTGCAGCACAGAAACAATCATGATGCCGGGCAAGTGCAGAGGCAGCACCCACTTCGAGCAAAGACAAATGCACCCTCCCCACCAGCGACTACATCAAGGTACATGCTATCGCCTATGGAATTTCGAATCACAAGTAAACTTCCCGCCTGCAGCTTCTTAGCTCGCAACTGGTAACAAGAGTCAATAGGCTGCTTAAGCAAAGATAAAGCATCAGAATAAATAGTCATGGAAGCTTGGCACAGACTTGCGATTGAGGACGTCATTGCCGGTGAAGGAAATCAGAGCAAATGGTAGCTGGTGCCTAGGATACACCTGCAAACAATTGTGCAGCATTGCACATCAATCTCTTTACTAAAGCACAGGAACACGAGGATACTACCGATTGGTGCATCTGCAAGTCCCTTGCGAAGCTGTTACCAACAGTGAAGCTGGCGCAATGGAGACACTCTGCCTCCCAATCAATGCTCTCCTTGTGCACCAAGAGTGAAGCTATTTGCAGAGATTAGGCATGTATCGTGGTATATCCACCTTGATGTCAATGCGCCGGAAGCAAGGGTATGCAGGCGACCTACATATCCCCATGAACGTCTCAACCTGCTCCATTCCAAGATAGGCGTGCTCCAGGACTTTGAGGTGACTGGCGAAGAAGCCTGTGTTCTGCATGTGCTGCACGAGGCGCGCCAGCAGGCCCCGATGACTGGCCGAACATGGTGGCTAGTGCAGGGGTCAGAAGAACATTGGCCGTGCTTCCCTTTTCAAGATCGGAATCGCAACCACTCTGATTGAGTGCACAGGTCATCAAGAGGGTGTTGCTATGTGGTGGCCAATCACCTGCACCCATCATCATGCGTGATGACAAAGTCGATATCGCCGCACATGGCTTTGCCTCGCCGGTATGACCCTGTTGCTGTCACATTCACCTGCAACCGCAAGTAGTCAAATCTCAGCACTTCGACCACTTGCGACTGGCACCAAGGCAGAGTGCAACAAAGCCATTTGCTTGGGTGATCACAGGTTTGGTCATTGTCACTAACTCCAGGGCAGAGGAGCTCCGCATCGCGCTGCACAATGTGCATGATGTCGGCTGCCTCCTCTCTGGGCATCTTGAGCAGCAGGTCAGCGTGGTACTTGAGGCCCAGGCGGACCATTGCCGACAGCGATGGTTGCTTGGCGATATCCTGCAGGCTCCTGCAGCCGGCATTGTAGAAGGAGAGCGCAATTGTCGGGCCGATGCCCCACACAGAGGCAAATTGCTGGACCAGCTGCACCTGCGGCGCGGGAACAGTCCGGTCAGCCACCAGCCACCAGATTGAGCTGCACTACAGGTCAAGTGGGGTCGACGCCAATGCAATGGGAAGTAAGTCGAGGGCGGAGACGAAGTCCAAGCGAAGACTCTGCTGCAAGCACGGAGGGAAGGCTGGTACGAGAAGAACCTGCGGGGACGCCTTGAGGGCCTCCAGCTTGCTAATTGTGCCACTAGCGAGGAGCTCCTTCACCTTGTTCAGCATGCTCTTTCCGATGCCCTGGACGCTCGCCAGCTGGTCGGCGTTGGAGATGCGCCACGGGAGCTTCTCTAAAGTGCTCACTGCCTGTTGCCCGCAGATTGGTCCATGAAACTCAAGGTTGAGTTCATGGCGAGGCCAGCAAGGCAGAAGGAGGCTAACTGCAGCACTGTGAACAGAGGCACTGTACTGCAAATTCTCCCCACGTACCTTCTTGTACGTGAGGGCCCGCCAGGAGTCGCCGAGGGCATCCTCATAGATCTGCTGGAGCTCGGCGAGGGGCCCTGTGAGGTGGGCATTCACATCTGGCGGCGCATAGACCTCGTCCGCCTCCAGCTCCTCCTCTTCCTTGTTCTCTGTACCTAGTCCCAGCTCCTTCCGCCACTCACGAGTGTCTCGCTGCGGAGGACTTGGTCCCAGCGAGCTGCTGACCAGCGTTGCCGGCAGCAGCTGCGCAGCATCAGAGTCTGTGGGGCGCGCCGATCCTGAGGACTTGCGTCGGCTGTCCCTGACACTGGCGCCAGCTTTCCTCTTGCATTGTCTGGCCCGGAGCCCGGCTTCTACAGCAGGAACGGTAGCTCCAGAGGCAGCGGCCGTGGTGGACGCTGGAGACCGGGCGCAGCTCGCACCGGCGGACATGAGGTGGTAGTGACTCGTCGGAAGCAGGCGGCCATCTTTGAGGCAGTCTTCCACCCACTCGTACCGCAGCACAATCTGCAATTGCCCACGCCATCATCTTTAAATGGCGAGGGCTGGCAGCAGGGTCTCGGGTTCAGGGTGTAGGATTAAGGGTTTAGAGGTCTAAGGTTCAGGCTTAAGGGTTTAGAGTTTAGGCAGGGTGCCCCAGGAGTCCGTGGGAGGCTGGCAGACCTTGTCACGAAGGCCGGCGGCGTCCAGGTTCACGCGCTGCAGGCTGCGAGCGTCGGTGGCGAAGACGTGGGTGACGGCGGGAGAGAGGGCCTGCGCGGCATCCACCGCCCGGCCGCCGAGGCCGGCGATGCGGGCGCGCCAGACCTGCGCAGCTCGTGATGCTGGCGTCGGCCAGACCGTCGTGGCCGCGGTCGAGAGATGGCGCTGTGGGGGCCTCAAACTTTGGGGACTAGGCTTAGCCTGGCGCAGTGGAGCCCACCTGGAGGCGCCTGGCGTGCACGCCGCCCTCCACGAAGGCGCCGACCACCGAGGCGAAGAGGCCCGCCGCTGCGGCTATGCCACTTGCGCTGTCGCCGCCGCCGACGCCGCCGCTGCCAGCGCCGACGCCGTCCAGCCGGATCTCCGCCGTCGCCGATTTTCCACCATAGGCAGCGCCTCCTGGCAGCTGAGGGAGGTCAGGTGCAGGAGCGATCGGCGGCAGCAGCTCTGGCAGCGCGGCGGAGCACTCGTCGTCCCAGCCCCACACGTCGACGGCGCTAGCCCCGTCGCTGTCACTCCCGCTGCCGCTGTCGCTGGCGCTGGCGCTGCCGCCGCCGCCGCCGCCGCCGCCGCCACATGCACGTTGGGGGGCCCGAGCTTCAGGCAGATCCAGAAACAGCAAGGAGGAATGGAGCGTGTGTTATCCAGCATCTCGTCATCAGTTTCCTCGGGACCAGGCCACGCTTCGTCCACTTGTCAAGCCAGGCCGCTGCAGGCCGAGCTTGCCCGCCGCCATGGCCGCCGCCGGCCCCCTCCTCGCCCTCCTCGTCGCCGCCGCCCTGGCGGCGCTCGCCTCGCCCGCCGGCGCCCGCTTCCCGCCGTCGCGCCCCTTCATCAACGTCTCCGGCAGGACGTTCGGAGTCGGCCGCTCGCTCTTTGCCGGCCGCGGCGTGCTGTTCGTGAAGCACGAGGACGGCCTGCCCTTCGGCAGCTACCTCACGCTCAACCTCGACGTCGCGCCCGCGCTGGAGCTCTTCCGGCGGCTCAACGCCACGCAGGGGCCGCTGCTCAGCCGCGGCGAAGCCCACGTGACGGTCATCAGCCCGGTGGAGTACCAGGTGCTCGCGCCGCTCGTCAACATCTCGGAGGTCACCGCTATCGCGCTCAAGCACAACATCCAGCGCGCCGCCATGCAGCCCATCTGCGTCGGCCGGGCTTCCAAGACCACAGTCGAGAATGGCTCTTCGGTCTTCCAGGACGTGTACTTCGTCAAGATCCACACCGGCAAGACCCTCGAGAACATCCGGTATGATGTTCAGCAGCTCTTCATCAGGCGGGGAGGAAACGGCGCGCTCTTCTACTACCGACAGTTCCTGCCGCACATCACCATCGTCTTCCTGCACAAAGATCTCTTCATTGAGGACGGCATCTACAAGGGCGACAACTCTTGCTGGGCCGACCTCCACATTATCAAGAACAAGTGGTTGCTTCCAGAAGCCAGTGGCTGGCGTTGGCGAGCCCGAAGCCTGCCGGGAGGTCTGAGCGAGCACGCATCAAGTGAAAGTGGAAGAAGACCCACTTAGTAAAGCCAGGACTCCACGCCATTGGGCTCCGACAACTATAGTCCCATACTGGTGGTTGGACGGAGCCTGCAGACGGAGAAGTCCACCCAAGTCCAACCGCATGGACGCTCGTCGGACATGGAGGTGTGGGCCAAGGCTTGTTGTCAACCGCTCAGAGGCACAGCGACAGCAATCTGTCCTCTTGGACTAGCTGGCGGATAATCTGGGCACCGGTCATCTTCCCAGACTTCACTGCCATCTGATGTGAATGCTATCCCGTTTGAAGTAACATCTTGCTATAGCTTGCCAAATTGTGCCGCAGAGGCGAAGAGGAAACAAGGGGTCGGTGGCCTGCTTGTAACTCCTGGCGTGTATCCGTGCTATCCTTGTCACCTTTGTGACTAGCATCACGGCGCCATAAGAGCTGGCGGGCTCGGTAGTCAATGTCGTTTGGTCTGCCAGTGATAGCTAGGATCCATCGGCAGGAGCTGCCAGGAACACTGCACGAGGTGGTTATTGCATTGGTGACTTCGCCAATCTGATCCCGTTAGCATTTGGCATGACCAAGGTGACTTCCACCGTCATAGACATGAGGCAAACAATCATTGCCCCACACTGGTACCTGCTCGTGTCTGTGAGCGCAGCAGAGCATGTGTTGCCAGCTTAAGCGCGTGATGAAGGCCCACATTGCAACCACAATGAGTTGCTGGTGAGTCACATAAGGGAGGCCTGTGTGTCCAGAGTGTCAGAGTGGCTACAGTGAACCACGTACTGGTTTGTAAGATGGGCAGCGCTTGCAGCCGCGCTAATGTGATTGAAGGTGCTCATCTCTGGCTGTCCTTGTGGCACTGCAAAGTTGACGCCAGTAGTTGACGCCGCCTTATGCACTGCGCCAAGCTATGGTGTCGTCTGTGTCATGTAAATTAAGGACTATAATCGAATACACGGTGACCTATACTCTTAAATTGGCCTCTGATGCTGAGATATCACAATCACCAATAGGCACGGTCCAACGAGGAGTTGAACCACCACGCGCATGTCCTCATCTACTATCAGTAGTTCCAATGTGATCGGCTTCTGTGACCCCCTCGCTATGTCATGACACAAGTGGCTCAGCCTGCGCCAGTGCTGCTCATATGAGCAGGTGGAAGCTGCATCTTACCTTGTGAGTCTCTTTAGTCTTTCCTTGATCTCTCTTTCACTGTTTCTATCACCTATGGGGCCTGTACACGACCTTCTACATATGCCAACATCGGTCAGCACTGCCCTCCAAGAGCTTCTCTATGGCAATTGAAGCACAGCACCCCAATGGCTCAGGGCCAAGTAAAGCCCTCGCTGTCTGCAAAGGCTCTATGATTCCGGGCCTGTAGCAAGGCCGCCAGCCTCGAGGAAGCGCAGCGCGAGGGAAGCATGCAATGCCGCGCCCAGTGGCAGGACGCCCTCGTCAAGCTGGAAGCGTGGCGTGTGCACCTGGTGCACCGAGCCCAGCGTGGTGTTGCGAATGCCTAGAGTCAGCATGCATCCTGGCACATGCTCTTGGAAGAATGAAAAGTCTTCTGCACCCATCACCGGCGTCTGCACCTTCACAGCCGCCTCGCCCACCAGCCTGTCAGCAGGCCAGCATTGCAGAGTCAGTGTTGCGAACCAGGATTCCGCATACTGTCTGAGCTTCCATCCAGGTCCAAGAGCGGCAGCTCACTCTGCCGCGACGTCGCGGGCGAAGCGGTACGCCGTGTCGTCGTTCACCGTTGGTGGGTACGGCACCATGAGATCCTCGTGAAAGTCCAGCGTCGCGTTGCACCGGTGCACCCGCGCCTGTCCCTCCACCACCTCCTGGATGCGCCGCTTGAGCTCAGCATGCCCGCTCTTGGTGAAGGAGCGGAACGTGCCCTTGATTGTTGCTGAGTCGGGGATGACGTTGAAGGCCTCGCCGGCTCTCAGCACCGAGACCGTCACAACCTGCATAAAATTGGCCGCAAACAGCGTGTCAGCTGAGGCAACGATTGCTACTATCTGGCTCTAAAGAGTTCGCTCTGCACTCCGGCACTCTGCGACAGTGATGTAGGAAGGGTGATGCGTAGTGGAGCACTGCTTTCTCCGATACCTGGGAGTCGAGCGGATCGGTCTCCCTCGAGACGAGCCCCTGAAGGCTGACGGTGGCCATGGCTGCGGCAAGCACTGGGTCCACTGTCTTGTGAGGCATCGCTCCGTGACCGCCGACGCCCTTCATGAGGATGAAGCCCAGAGACGTGCGAAGTGTCAAAGGCAGCAAGCAGCGGCCTGGGCGCTTGACTGCAGGGGAAGTACTTTGGTTGCGCGAAAGCCTTTGAGCTCGACATTGCTGTAAGAGCGAGAGCGCACTTGGATAGTGGCCTCGAAGCTGCCGGCGGCTGCAAGCATGGTGCCGGGGCGGGACCCGACGATGCCGCTGTCGTCATGGACCCAGACGTGCATGGCGAAGATGGCCTGCGCGTCCCCGAGCGCGCCCTCGTCGACCATGCGCTTGCCGCCGGCGCCGCCCTCCTCGGCCGGCTGGAAGATCAGGCTCACCGTGCCCTGCCGAGGCCACGGCCAGAAGCTCAGCCGACAGGGCAGAGAGCATTGCCTTGCTCTGCTTTGCTTATCAAAAGAAGAATTGCTGAGTCAGGAGGAAATGAGATTCGAACCCTTGACCTCTGGTGGTGCAGACCTGCAGCTCGGCCTCGCGCTCCTTGAGGAGCTTGGCGGCGCCGAGCAGCATGGCGACGTGGGAGTCGTGGCCGCAGGCGTGCATCTTGCCCGCCACCTTGCTCGCGTGCTCCCACTCCACCGCCTCCTGGATGGGCAGCGCGTCCATGTCCGCGCGCAGCGCCACGTGGGGCCGCCCGCCGGAGCCCAGCGCCGCCACCACGCCGGTGACGGCCACGGGGTGGCGGAACGGGACGCCGAGGGCGCGCAGCTCGCGCCGCACCAGCGCGCTCGTCTCCTCCTCCTCGTACAGCAGCTCCGGGCGCTGCCGCGGCAGCAGCGCGCCGCCAGGGCCGGCGTCAGAGCCCGGCGGCGCG
>WELB01000065.1:618694-629114 GCA_009602725.1 Spirogloea muscicola
GGCTGCAGCGGCGGGCTCCGGATCGGCCGCTCTGCCGCCGCAGCAGCGGCAGGACGCGAAGCGGCGCGGCAACGGCAGGCGAAGCAGGCAGCACCGCGCCAGCGGCCGGAGCAAGGCTCCGCGGAGGGCCGGCCGACATGGTGGCCGGCGGCGGCGCAGCTCTGCTACCCATCGACTCAGATGATTTGGACTGGCAATCCTCTCATCATAGGCTTTCCAATTTTTTAGATCCACTCAGACTTTGGTTTGATTCTGCCAGACGCCCAGCAGCCAGTATAGACAGTCCTCGTCTGGACAACCGATGCTGACTTCCCTGCACCCCCGCTGTGGGATGAAGTGGCATGAAGTTGCATGCCTGTACTATTGTCGCGGATCCCATAGAGGCAACAGACTCTTTTGCAGACAATGACTGAGCATCTCAAGGCATGGCGAGCTCATAGGCGAGCTTCCCCACTGCTTGTATCAGTAACTGTCTCTAGCTGTAGGTTCGTGACACTTCAGAGCCGTAGTGACGGCTAGATTGCATCATCTGCAAATTTAGCCCACGCAATGCAAGCGCCGTTGGCTGCGATCCTGCTCTCAAACTGCTATTGTGCGGTCGTGCACCGTGCAGTGGCGTGCCCTCTATTTACACGATGCCTTGAGCAAGCATGGCATCCGCAACCTTCAGGAACCCGGCAATGTTGGCCCCTGCAGCCAGAGCCCTGCGAGTCGGAATAACATGTCAGTGAGTGACTGAAGAGATAGTGCGACCAAGCGTTTATCACGCAGAAGTCTGGCTGCATCATGCTGGGAGTGTCGAGGATGCTGGCCAGGTCCAAGTGAGAGAAGGAGGGGCAGCGTGGCCTACTCAGGTGAATCCTTGGAGTGGCCGTACGTCTCTGCTGCCTTGATGGACTCCGTGTATATGCTCTTCATGATGCCCTGGCATGGCATAGCACAACAATGTCAGCGGCATGTCGACTCTTGCCCTTGCCACGATCCAATGTCCATGTCTGGCTCTTTCCACCTCATGTCGAGATGCAACATGAGTACACCAAGTCCACGGCGCCTAGTAGCCTGGCCCCAGAGGCAATGCCCAAATCGCCAGGGCAGGGGAAAGCTGCGAATTGCTTGCCTGTAGCTTCTCGTCCACTTCTTCCTTTGACCAGTTGTAGCGTTGGCTGTTCTGCGCCATCTCCAAGCCGGACACTGCGACCTGTACCTCAGGACCAAAGCGGCCAAAATCAAAGACGCGCAAGGACAGCAGATTGGTTGCCATACAGTCATGCGGGGTGGCCTCGGAAGTGAAGAATGACAGCTGCTCCTCACCCCTCCTGCATTTGCAGCCTTGGCAGGGCCATACTGCATTTTGTTGTCAAAGTAGACCTTGATGGCCTCTGGTGTCGAAGGCATGTTGGCACCTGCAGGGTGTCACAGATCTCAAGCAGCTTGGTCAGAGGCTTCCAAACATATCTTTGCCTATGGCTGGCTCTGTACAGGGAGACCAGGGCAGGCGGCATGCATGCAAGGACAACTGAAGAGGGAAATTTGTAGATTGTTACACCACAGACGGCCTAAAGCAGAGCCTGGCTGCTTGCTTGGCGGCTTTGCTGATGCATCTTGCTAGACTTCATCCCTTCAGCTTGTGGCTGCGATCAGGACACAAAGCAGCAATGGCTATGCTGGTCCTGGGCTGACCTTCAAAGACCCCCTTGCAACCACCCTTGGCCAGGGCTTCGGCTCCCTTCTGGTCCACTTCATTCTGGGTTGCGCAAGGGAATGCGTAGTCGCACTCCACCTCCCACGGCTTCTTGCCCTCGATGAACTTGGCCTCAGAGAACTTCTTTGTGTACTCACTGCAGGATTTGCATGCAACTTCTTCCACATATCACAATGACATAGTGACCTCACATTCCACAAGTCATGCTGTCAGCTGCTCAGCTCACACAGCACGAACATCAGACTGGACTGTCCAATGATCACACTCTCCTCCAGTGTCGTCGAGATAGACGTCCCAAAGATAGACGTACGAGTGCCCTGCAGGGGGGTGCCAACCCTTGCGTGCTATTGCCTGCCTCTCAGGCCTGCACCAGGCAAGTACCTGATACGACCGCGTGTTTTCGTCTTGAGCTCAATCACATACTCCACCTTCTCCTGAGTGATACCTCCTTCGTCTATGATGTAGCCGCTGGAATCTGCCGAAGAATGGAATATACTTTAGTATGGCTGTGCATGCACAGGCAACAGCATCGTCGTCTGCTCGCAAGCTTTCAAATGATGGGGAGCTTGATATGGCCTGTGCATGCAGGAGGCAGGTTGACTGCATGGACGGCAGACGAGCCCGCTTTGCTTTATACCTGAGAATGTGATGGGAATTGCACCATAATGGAGTAGCTTCTCAGCGGTGTACTGAGCCACATTACCGGATCCACTCACCAAACACCTGTCACACACGAGATCGCCAGAGTTGCAAACTGAGTCAAAGCGCACAGCTGTGACATGCTTTCTCCTGCACCAGGTGCTACTAGTTGCGCCCAACTCTACAGACTTCCTGGAACTGACATGAAGTTCTAGTCGGGTCTGTCAGACATCCACGACCAGCAAAGTCGCAGCGTCCAGTGTCGAAAGCCACCTAGAATTCTACGTGCTGCGTCACCTCCTCACATAGCCGGGCTGGCGCATGCCTGGGAGACAATGATCTATTCACTGCGAGCATAGGAGTATCTTCTCAGTGCATGGCAATTTAGCCGAATCACTTTGGACCTTGGCAAAGGCCGAAGGATGACAAGCGTGCTACCAGGGAGCTTACTTTTTACCCTTAAGGGACTCCCCCAGAGCAGTCAAGACCTCATTGGCATAGTACACCTGAGATGGAGAGCACAGGGCAGAGGAATAAAGGATGCAGCCATCCTGTGAGCAGAATGATGACAATGTCTAGCATGGAGCTTGTCGAGATTTGAGTTGGTCAATTATTGTGATGTGCTTCTACTTGGAAGATGGAGGTTGCACGTTGAGTAGAGTAGGATTAACTCTTACAAGGCCGTAACCTGTAGCTTCTGGCCTCAGGAGGGATCCACCCCAAGCGAGGCCCTTGCCAGTAAGGACACCCTGCAGCAATGCTCAAGGCGCCTGAAGATTCATCATGCAAGGTCCGGCAAACAGACAAGGTGGACACCGACATATACAGACGACCACGTCAGAAAGGCAAACATGCAGTGCCCTTGACCCTCGTTGAAGTTGCAATGTCAACACCTCAGACTGCCACGGGGCTGAGAAGGCACGCTGGTGAGCCCACCTGGTACTGTGCGGTCAGGCGCTTGTACTGGCCGTAAAGGAACCCGATCTCCCTGGCTCCGACGTTGATATCTCCGGCAGGCACGTCCTGAGGCCAAGAGTGGAGGATTGAGACTTTGCAGCCAAGCAGGTCATGGAAAGTGAGAGCTTGCGTTTTGCAACCACTCTGTCACACTTAATTTAGACGGAGGTCCAGTGATACAATGGCAGTCTGCCTTGCAGCAGCTCGGGCAACTCGGCTCTTGAAGCACCAAAAGGAGTTGCATAGGCATACCCTGTCTGGTCCAATGTAGTGAACAAGCTCCGTCATGAAGCTTTGGCAGAAGCGCATCACCTGAAGAGAGAATGTGGTCATCATGGACCTGTGGACTTGCTTGGGGTCTCACCAAGAGCAAAGAGTGACAAGTGTATTCAAACTCAAGGCTGTGCAAGGCCCACGCAGTAAGGTCCAGCACCTGAAGTACATCAATTAGCAAGGACATACTCGGCTCTCTATAGACCCACCTCGTTGTCAGACCTCCCGCGCGGATCAAAGTCAGAGCCACCCTTGGCTCCACCCATGGCGAGCGTGGTGAGGGAGTTCTTGAAAGTCTGCTCAAATGCCAGGAACTTGATGATGGACAGGTTCACGGAAGGATGGAAGCGTAGGCCACCCTTGTACGGGCCGAGCGCCTGGTTGAACTGCACCCGCCACCCGCGGTTGACCTGCTGCTTGCCCTCGTCGTCGATCCATGCAACCCGGAACTGGATCACCCTCTCCGGCTCGCACAGCCTCTCGAGAACAGTCAGGTACCTGTGGCCATGATAACGTGGGCGTGTAGTATAGGGGTCATGGGCGATCGACGTCATGCAGGTGAGCTGCTCAGTTTAAAGTGCAGGCAGGGCAGCAGCATCTGCAAGCTCGTCGTGAGCTCCCTCGGACATGCATTGACTGGTGACAGTGGGCGCCGGCCCAAGGGCTCACTACCACGGACCCGCACAGGAACAAGCACCTAGCCTGACGTCGGCAGGGGGGCTCTGCTATCGTCGAGCACCACCCAGGTCAGGAGACCCCAGAGCTTCGCTCAGAGGGCGGTGCTTGTTGCAGCACTGATGCTGCTACACGAGAGAAGAAGCTCGGGGCTCGCGCGGTGGCGTGCAATGCAGGCAGTGGGAGCCGAGCCGAAGCGGCTGACGCCTAGAAGGAGAGGGCAGGCGGGGATGTGGGCACCCACTTGGGGTCCTTGTCGAAGACGGGCTGCAGGGTGCCGACGACCTCCTCCACGGCCTGCAGGAAGGCGTCCTGCCAGCTGTCGCGTGCCCGGACCTTCTCCAGCACCTGCCCCACCACGTCGGTGCTCTTGCTGCACGCACGCCGGCCTCCGGGGGCAATGTCAGCGACGCCGGCGGCGGCGGCGGCGGCGGCGGCGGGCCGGGCTGCGTGCGCGGCGGAGGGCTCTCACCCCGGCGACATGGCGGCGGCGGCGGCGGTGGCTGCGGCGGTGGCGGCGGCGGCGGCGAGGGCGGCGGAATGGCAATGGGGACGCGACGCTATCTGATTACTGGGTTTGGGGAGCTGGGGCTTCCCTGGGGGCCAGCCCGGGGGCTCCGTGCCACATGGGTGCCGTGGCCATTATTGCGGCCTCTGGGAGCGACTTGCGAAGCGCCGCGTGGCATCTTTGCCGCCTTGGCATCCGCTGATTGGGCGAGAAGATACCACGTGGCCCGTGACGTTCCCACAGCTGCCGTGGTGGGCGAACTTGAAGGTGCATCAGGAGTGATGGAGGGCCTGCGTGGCAACTGCAGAAGAAAGAAAGTGCGTGCCCATAGAGAAGAGGGGCTGGCAAAGGGGAAGGGCTCGCCCATTGAGGAGATATGGTATGGGCTGGAACAGCCAGCCCCAAAAAAGGAATGAACAAAGTACCAGAAGGGGGCTAGGCGAAGCACTAAGGAAGACAAGCACAAAAAGAAGAAAGTGCTCGCCCACAGAGAAGAGGGCTGGCAAAGCCAGCCCAAAAAACAGTGGACAATGTCCAAAGCCAAAAAGAAAGAGGTGCCGAAAAAGGACTAAGCTACCAAACACGACAACATACTAGGGAAGCTCAGTACCCGCGAGTGAGCAACATCAGGTCAGAGTAGCTCGATGCAGGGAAGGAGGCACTCCGCTGAGACCCGGAGGCGGCGGCCAGAAAGAAAGGGCTCGCCCATTGAGGATAGGGGCTGGACAAGCCAGCCCAAAAAAGAATGAACAAAGAACGAGAAGGGGGCCAGAGGAAGCCAGAGGAAGCGCTAAGAAACCAAAGCACACAAAGAAAGAAAGCAGCTACAANAGGTCCATGGCCCGGGCGCTGCACCTTCGTGCCGGCAGAGCCCTCGCTGCTGCCTCTGGCTCTGGCCAGGGGACCCACTTCCAGGAGCCCAGCATCTCTGATCTGCGGCTGCTTAGCAGGGGTTACTGAGTGTCTCGTAGCAGCTTTGTTTCTGTTACTTAGCGCTTCCCCTGGCCCCAACAAGAGCACGGCCCGCGGGCGAGTGGACGGCATGAGCTAGGGAGCGTTGAAGCGACACGGAGAGCCGCATCCGGAAGACCTGGGCCAGGGAGCTAGGGAGCATATCTGTCATTCTTGCGACGACGAGTGTTGGCCTGTTCGAGCGCTCAGGCTCATGCTTCGCACCAGAAAGCTGGGCGAGCTTTACTTGGTGGTAAAGAAGGTGCTCGCCCATTGAGAAGAGGGGCTGGCAAAGCCATCCCAAAAAGAATGGACAATGTTCAAAGCCAAAGAAAAGGGCTTCGAATATGCCATCTGGTGTTCAGGCATCGACTAGCGACCTTTACGTATTGACACGTGGATACTGAGCGGGTCAATCTGCAAAGGATGATTTACTTCATTGGATGTGCTTGCCTTTGTACTTGGATCTTTTTGCCCTCGTTTGTTCAGATACACAATACTTCTCTTACACGTCCTTTGAGAAGCAGCTTCTGAATCTAATGGCCCCCCTGGACTTATGCTGTGCACATGCTGGTGCGAAATCAAAGCAGCAGTTAAGTAAGCGAGTGGCTACTCTATTGTCATCACAGCGGCTTCGGTTTTATATACTGCTTGACGGGCTTTTACCAAGTTCTCCACGTCGTCTAAGGGCCAATTAGACCGGGACGGACGGACGGACGCTGGCGTCCGCCCCGTTGGGTGGGTGGACGCGGCCACGGAGGCCGAGGCCGCCTGCCCGTGCAGGACCGTATTTGAAATCTCGTGTATTGGATATTGGGGGGTGGAGGCTGTCCCTTTCTCTGCCTGAACAATGTATTGGCTTGAATTGGCCTCCCTTTCAATTCATGCGCCCCGCGCGCCTTCTCTCTCGGGCAGGCCGAAGAGGGCCGACAAGGGAGGGGGGGGGGGTGGGACGGAAATGGGGCCTCCTCGGGAAGTGGGCCCAGTTCCGTCCGCCCTCGTGGCAAACGCGCGCGTTTCTTCTTAACGCGCCCCAAAAGCCGTCCTAGTCAGCGCGGATGTGGCGCCTCCGTGGCGCGCGTCCCGCGTCCGGGCGCGCAAGGTGTGTACAGCACGGGCGTTCCAGACACCGCGCGACACGTACCCCTCCGTCCGTCCGTCCGTCCCGGTGTAAATCGGCCCTAAAAAAGGTTGTCATTGGGGGTGTATCAGCACCCGAATTCCTCATACAGATCATTCAATCTGATTTCGTGTATGGCATTCAGCAGCATCGTCCTGATGGGCTTTGCGGAGGAATATTTCTGTTCGTTGGCCGTGGTTGAGCATTTCGCCACCGCTCGTCATGATGGGCCAATAAATCTTTGTGGCCTCGCGATAATCTCCCTGAGTGAGTAGGGCAGGAAAAGTGAGTGGGGCAGGAATAAGAAAGGGCTCGCCCTTAGCGCTTCCCCTGGCCCCCTTCTCGTACTCTGTTCATTCTTTTTCGGGCTGGTTGTTCCAGCCCCTATTCTCAATGGGCGAGCACTTTCTTCGCCCATTGAGGATAGGGGCTGGACAAGCCAGCCCAAAAAAGAATGAACAAAGAACGAGAAGGGGGCCAGAGGAAGCCAGAGGAAGCGCTAAGAAACCAAAGCACACAAAGAAAGAAAGCAGCAAAGCCAGCCCAAAAACAATGGACAATAAGCCTGACGGGCAAGCCGCAAAGGGCAAGCGCATTAACATGAACCGAAGGGGCCGGGGAAAACTACGTACACCATCTGCTGCTAAAACATGAAGTGGCTCCCCCAAAGGGGCCAAGTGCTGTAAACAGCCAGCCCGACGACGAATTGACGAGGTCCGAAGGGGCATTCAGTAACCACAAATCCGCACGTAGTTGCCGTGGTCGGCGTGCACGAATGCCCTCCTTTCAGGGTGATAGCTTCCCGGCAGCTAGTCTGTCGGATTTGAGGCTCCTCACTCGTACTTATTGAGTGATCCATCCTCCCCCTGTTTTACCATTGCATCCTCAGGCCCCTTTGTAGCTGCTCACCGCTCTTAGACCCCTCTGAACCTTTGTGAATTCTTTTTGGGCTGGCTTTTCGCAGCCCTTGCCCCCATTGGGAGTGCCACTTCCTCTCCTGCTCCGCCTCCGAGGAGGCGTGGCTGTGGCCGCAATGGGCTTCCGGAGATGTGTCACGGAAAGCTCACAGAGCCCTGGCTGCTGCCTCTGGCTCTGGCCAGGGGACCCACTTCCAGGAGCCTAGCATCTCTGATCTGCGGCTGCTTAGCAGGGGTTACTGAGTGATTCGTAGCTGCAGGGGTTACTGAGTGATTCGTAGCTGCTTTGTTTTTTCTTGTGCTTGTATTTCTTAGCGCTTCCCCTGGCCCCCCTTCACGTACTTTGTTCATTCTTTTTTGGGCTGGCTTTTCCAGCCCCTATCCTCAATGGGCGAGCACTTGCTTCTTTGCAACCTCCCTGCCAGTCACTCTGTTAGCCCCGTCTTCATTCTGCTCCGGCGCACGGCCGCCGCCCCCAGCGCCCCCAACCCCGTTGGCATGCTTCCTCCACTGTGCCGGCGGCGGGGCGCGCGAGTTCGGCCCGCTGTGGCGGCCGCGCAGACGTCGCCTGGCCTACCTCGGGGGCGCCAGCTCGGCGGCACGCGAGGCGGACGCCGCCGAGTATTGAAGCTCTTACTGCCTCTGCCCCAGCTTCCTCCGGAGCTGCCACCACCGCTGCCTCTGCCGGGATGGACATGCCAGGGCCTCTCCTCCCTACGGCGAACCCCACTGCTTGTGCGCTCACTCGAATATGTATCTCGAGGTGGACCTAGCGCTTGCAATCACAACTTGCTCTGCTGATGCGCCACTACCCGAAGCAAACAGAGTTAGGTACTGAGAGGTCCTAGAGTCGCATGGGGCCCACCAGCGTAGAGAAGGTGTTGGTCGCTGGGGTGGACGTCCAGGCAGGAGCTTGTATGTCTTGCTCGGGCAATGGCTTCTGCATGAAATGGCTCGCCTGTCAGGCACGGGCAATTGCTCCCGTAGCTGCTTCATTCTGGAGGGCCTGCAAGCCCGGCAGATGCAGAGTGCCGCTTCGCTTGCGCCGGGCTCCACACCCAGGATGCCGAGCGCGTGAAGGTGATGCCAGTCCCACCACACCCACCATGTCGGCGGCTTCGCTGCGTGCAGCTCGGTGAGGGCCAAGTGGTTGGCACAGGAGCAGGTGCAGACGAGAGCTTTGCCATTTGCACATGGCGGCTACAGTCGGCGTGGGCTGGCCTACATTGAGGAGGGCGGGTGGCGAGGTGGTGGAGGTGGAGAGTCTCATTGGAAAGGGCACGGACACTACTGGCCGAATAATAAGCTGCAGGTCATGCGTGAGAGGCCTCCAGGGGGCACCAGTCGTCCACCGCAGTGCTCGAGAGCCCCCAGAGCACCTGTTTGCAATGCGGTAGGCGGGCGGTGGGGCATGGCGGCCGTGGGGTCTCCTTGTTCTGGCAATCCGTGCACAATCAGAGAGAACTCGGCTGCTGATATTAAGTGGTGGCTGTGAACAGCCGAGTACAATTGTTGTAGGGGGTGTGATGGATGGCCAAAGGTGCCAAACACGAAGGCAAGCGGGGGAGAGAAGTTACCAACTCTAATTATCAAGGGAGGCCGATTACCAGCCCAAGAAGGAATGGACAAGGTCGGAAGGGGCTGGATGCAGCCCGCAGCAGCACCAAGGGCACGGCGAAGTGGGGAAGCCGACGGCTTGAGCCTATCCCGGCCCTGCCCACCTCTCCTCTCTGCTCTAGGCTGGCTTTTCCACACGAAGGAGAAGACAAAAGAATACAGCTCTTCCCAATTGACAACATGCACTTACTTACTAGAGGTTGGAGGGAAAGCTCCTTCTCTCCTCACCTTCGCCTTCAGCCCCCATAGGGCTCTGCTTTGTGGAGTCGCTTTCTTTGCACTGCTTTTGCCTGCACAATGAGATTAGCATCAAGGGTCAGCCTGACGTTGACCTCCCTTCCTGCGCACAGAGCACCTTCTCTCTTACCTCTTACGCGCCCCAGGAACAGGGCTTTCGCATTCCGCTTGTGTAGCCTCATTTCTCTGCATCAGCTTTTGCCTGAACTCTGCATTGCTTACTTTGGCCTCCCTTTCTCCCACTCGCAGCTGCTGACTTGGGATTGCAGGGCAGGCACCCATGCTTCTCATGCTGGATACGCCCGCTTCTCCGGCTGATTTGAACCTTCTCTTGTTCATTCTTTTGTGGGCCCGCTTGTCACAGCCCTCGCACCTTCTGCTTTTGCTAAACCCTACACCGCTGACATCATAAACCCTAAACATTCTGGGAGAGCCACTACCTCACAGCCTTTTTGCCTTGCATTCTTGTCGGGCTGGCCTCTGCCAGCCCCTCTTCTCTATGGGCGCGCACTGCATTTTCTGTCTGAACAATGTATTGGCTTGAATTGGCCTCGCTTTCATTTCATGCGCACCGCGCGCCTTCTCTCTGTGGGCGCGCACCACCTTGGGGAAGAGCTGTTTCCTCGATGTACGCCTGTCGATGGAGGGCCTGAGCACGAAGGCGAGCTCCATCACTCAATACCCCCACTACTGTAACCTCGTTGGGCCGGCCTCGCACAGCCATCGGCTCTGAACTGCAGGTTACTATCTCCCGGCTTCGCCGACGCCCCCGCGGCACCGGCGCCGCCGCCATGGCCGCCCCCGCCGCGCGCCGCGCCGCCGCC
>WELB01000065.1:629200-647813 GCA_009602725.1 Spirogloea muscicola
CCGCCGCCGCCTCGCGGCGCCCGCGCGCTCCACGGGGGCGCGCCGCGGCAGTCCGGCTACGGCGGGGTGAGCCGCCTCTCCTGCTCGCGAGCACAGCAGGCCACTGGCGGGCTGGCGGCAGGCCTGGCCTTCGCCCGAGCGCTGCCAGCTGCGGGCTGTCACCCTGACTGCCGTGCTCCTCCTGACCCGACGTGGGTGATGGGCTGTGTGGTCAGGAGCCGGAGTACCTTCACGCGTACCACATGTACGACCCCCAGTCGGTGAGAGCCACAGCCCTGACGATCCAAGGACCAGCCAGCGCGGTCACTGGCTGGCTGTCGTCCAGCCTCACGCTCCTACGGAACCACTTGGGCGATGACGCGGATCCTTTGCACTTGAGCAGCCTGGCCCGTGTCTCCCCTGACCGACACATTGCGCTCCCGCTTTCCTTCTGGACTGCAGATGAAGAACAGGAAGCTCAAGCTTGGCCTCTTTGTCTTTGGCGGTGTCGCTTTCGGCATTGGCGTGCCCATCTTTGCCGTCTTCCATGCGCAGAGCAAGGTGGCTACCTGAGCTGGGGAGATGAGCATCAGCTGAAGCGTGATTATAGCGATACGAACGTGGAACTGTCTAGTGCGGGTGGGTGACAATGTGCTGTCAGTGCTGGACGTAGCTCCACAAGCTGCAATACTTACTTGGACCACCAGAGTGGGTTGATCGTTGTTACTACGGACGAGAGGAGGAAGCATTTGTCACATCCACCACATGTTCAGTAGCACGAGGTTGTAACCTTGTCGAGATCCTGTGCCCCCCTAGCTCACATCAAGGAGCAGGCAAATGTGTGACGATCTTGAGCAGCGGCTCAGGGCCTTGCCACCAAATTGGTGGTAATCTTGAAGTTTGGAGGTTCGCTTCCAGCTCAAATGTGACCTCAAGGACGAGAGATTGCAAGGGTCTCGCTCTGTGCAACTGACTATCGATTGTCAAACAATCTTCAGAACGGCAAAAGAATAATCAGCTGCTGAGTTGGTAGCCACAGCAATGAATGAAAGAATGGATGGCGAGTTGACTACATGGAGCCCGAGTTACTCTAACAACAGTGGATCAGCGCTGAGCAACTACACTGAGATGACAAGCTAAGATGAGCTGGCGATTGAAGCTTGCAGAAGGGTCTGCAGGAGTCCTTGTAGTGACACCAGTGACTGCTGGAGCCGAACTTCCACAAGTACACACTCTCGCAGCAATGCCAACTGCAATGCAGTCATCGTTTTGAGTAATGAGCACGGTGCATGGCATGAAAGCAGGCCATTGATGTCTAAGATTCCAGAACAGTGCGAGCATTGACAAACCAGCCAAGCCAACTGCATACAGCTTACATGCAGATTAATCAAGCTGCATGCACATGGTCACCTGATGATCAGTAGCAGCGGACAGACCAACTGCACTTCTGTACATGTCAAGAATCCTGTTGGCCACCTGCACTAGCAGTGTGCTGTGCCTTGGTACAGCAATATACCTAGCACGTCAGAGGAGGCACTGTCAGCAGCATATTCACACCTTACAAGCAAGGCTGGGTAATTGACATCTTGCAACCAAGGCTGCGTAACGATGGGTAGTAGGGCAGAGGGGGGATGAACAGCAGGCCAGTGACTTCCACTCTTATATGCTCAACAATGCAACATCTGCATCTCTGAAGTGGTGACAAGTAAGTCCTCATCTCATGTTAAGGCACATTCAAGCATCAAAGCTAGGCCCTTCTGTGCCAAATGTACAACACAACACAGGTAGCACAACGACCCTTCTGTGCCACTAATTGACGGCGTTAGACAGGCTTGCACACAGGGATGGGGCCTACTTGACCAGGAAGCGGAGCAGGGGCTCCAAGCTTGTCTCATCTCTCCCGGACAATGCTGCAAGGAGGCCTCGTCTGGCTATGAGCTCTTCCATGACCGCAATTACCACCTGCAACAACGTCAATGACAACGATGCACTGCTGTTTTGAGCATTCTAGGTGCGCTTACCCAGTCACCCAATGTGGATGGATGTAGAGCTTATACACAAGCAGCCAAGGATCTGGAGGAGAGGCCCAAACCTCTGCTCGGCCTGTGCGGAGGCTGACAGTCAGTGCATCCGCATATCGAAAACGACGAAGCAAGCGGTCATGCGGGGCCAAGTGCACCCGCTTTCTCTGCGCCACTAAGTAGTCTTCCGCCTGGAGGCAACAATACATCAATCAGCTTCCAAGCTCTCATGTGGTTCCCTTGCTTCTCCCTTGATTCACTCGGAATTGTCGGATCCCTACTGACAGCGGCTCTGTCTAAGCGCATGCCAGAATTTGTTGTCTTGCTACGAGTGAAAGTCAGGAGACAACCGTGATGCGCCTTCACAGGGCTTGTTGTGCTGGCACATATATCGGCACCCTAGTAGAATATGGCATTTCAGTAAGTGCAGATACTTTGTATGCATGTGCGAGCCTGTACCGCTGCTTTTTCGCTTTTGCCTCTGACAAAGTAGCGGTACGTGTTGGCTTGGAGAGGCCTCTTCCGAGGAGCCCGCGTCTTTGTCTTGAGGCCTGGCAAACCAGCCAAGAGCTTGCTGCTCCTTGCCCGAGATACTCCTTCCAATTGGGAACGCCGCTGCCGGACTGATAAGAGTCCAGTAGCCATCCCCACGGCTAGAGTTGTGCAGTCTTGGGAGATGCCCATGGAGAGTATAGGACTGGCGTATTTGGACGCATGCTTTACCTAGAGTTGGGAAGGTGATCCTCAGGAGGTGGACATACATGCGGCCTGCGCATATTGCATTGCTGAAATACGTCTCTGCTTGATGTTACAAGTGTAGAGAGTTCCTTCACTAAGGCTGAATGCATGTACCTCAGTATGTTTCCCTGCAACATGGCCGCAAGTCCTGAGGGCATACCTGGAAAGAGTCCAGGTCATAGACCTTGACATGCTGATCAAGCGATGCAGTAAGCAGCCGAGGAGTGGCTGCTCTGTTGGCAGGCCCCGCGCTCACTGAGGCAGACATGCAGATGGACGTTACGGTCTTCTGGTGGTTGTCAAGCCTCTGCAAGAGCCTACCTCCACCCAGGATGTCCCAGAGAGCCACCGAGGTTCCTCCTGCACACAATGTCATTGATAGTCGGGCATTATTGCTTCTGCCTGTGCAGGTGGTAATGACATGCCACCGGAGGAAGTAGCCCAACCAATCATATCCTGCTCTGGAAGGCAGCTCATGACTTGGCACTAAAGTCAGCAGGCTTCCGCACATTGTGCTTTGGTCTGCAAAACGTATTGGTACAGTGAAGGTCGTCACAGTGTGAGCTTATAGCTAAGTTCTCTTCAGAAGCAGACATCTACCTGCACTTGCCAGGATGCCTCCAGTAGGGAAAAACGTAACGGCCTCCACTGCCCTCCCATGCTGCATGCTTTGCACATTGCACGTCAGCAATGCACTGCCAGGGATGCATGAAGTGCGCACTACTGCACCTTGACTTTTGTGATTGGACTCTCTTCTGAAAGGCTTGCAGGCCTGACCAGGCCCCTTCGTTTGCTCTAAGCGCCTATTAAGCAGTGCCGATGTCGAGCTCCAGTCTGACCTGTAGCAGCAGCACACACTTCCCACTCCGGAGGTCCCACAAGCGTACGCTGTGATCATAAGAGCCAGTAGCCCTGCAGGTTCGACAGGCACACCACGTGAAAATTTTATTGCTTTCGCCAGCGCAATATGGTCATGACGGATAGCGCCTGGTAGCATTGGGCCGCGCACCTGCTAAAGTAATGGGACAAGCTGGGGTTCACCAGACATTGTAGTCCACGGGGCTTGGTGCTCCGCTGCGCACGTAGTCAGTGTGCTCCCCCATATTCAGGACTTGCTCCTGTCAGTACAGTCAGCTATGAGCACTGAGGGGAAGACAACCAGCAAATGGAGCCACGAGATCAAGACTGTGCACCAAGCCAGCAGTCGCCGGCGTGACTAAGGAGGGGGACGCTAGCTCCAGGATGTGCAGACACAGCGTTGTGAATGCCGACCGTGCAAGGGCACAGCACAACCCTGCTCGCACTTGCCGCCTTCCCTTGCTTGTATACGACATCGTGGCAAGACTGAGTGCTGCCGAGGTGCTCACTTGGGTGGCCATGTCCCACCACCGGCACGTGCTGTCATCACCGCCGGACAGGATGTGCAGCTTGTCCCGTCCGAATCTGGTGTAGTGCACTGGCCTGCTCTGCCACAGGAGCCGCCATCACTGTGAGGCCCTCAGCAAGCCACCACCGAAGGGGACGCTGCGGACCTCAAGTAAGCCGTCGAGGCTTCAGGACGTCCTCGTGAGTCCGGAGGGAGAGAGGTGGGCACCCGGCGTGGCCCTTGAGCTGGCGCAGCACGTCGCGGCTGCCGGGGTCGAACACCTGCACCACGCCCGCCTCGCCGCCCGCCACCAGCAGCTGCCCGTCGGGCCGCAGGCTGCCCGAGTACGCCTGCCACCGCCAGCGCCATGGCGGCTCTGAGCGAGAGCCCGCGGCCAAGCTGGTCATGGGCTCCGCGCATGCCGGCTGGCTGCCGGCGCCGCGCTCGCGGGCAGCAGCCAGGCGGAGGAGGAGCTGCGGCGGTGGCGGAGGCGGAGGCTCACGATGTCCTTGAAGCGGGAGAAGGTCTTCTTGAGGGCCCTCTGGCGGCAGTCGTAGACCAGCACCCTGGTGGAGCTGGTGACGGCCAGGTCGTGCGGCGGCGACGCGCAGAAGTCGACGCTGGTCACCGCGCCCACCTGGGAGCTTGGAGCACGCCGCCATCAGTCGCAGCTCGGGACCGCGCAGCGGCGGCGGCGNGACGGCGGCGGCGGCGGCGGAGGAGCACCTGCTGGAGGTCGAGCGGGGCGCCGAAGGAGCGCCAGAAGCGGCCCTCGGCGGTCTCGCGGCGGGCGCGCGGCGGGAAGCGCTTCGGCTGCAGCTTCCGGTACTGCCCCGCGGCGGGCTCCGCCGCCGCCGCCGCCGCCGCCATAGCCGGCGGCCTCCTCCGGAACCCAAAACCCCGGAGCTGAGCAGGAAGAGCAGGAGGCTGGCGGAGGATCACGAAGGCAGCTCTTCCAACTTCACGGCAATGGCGAGTTCAAAAAGAAGAAAGCGGCTGCTGATATGAAAGAATCGGCTGTGAAATGCCAGCCAGATGCATACTGGTGTTTCATGACGGAGCCAAAGGCTAGGCAGACAGGGCGCCCTCAATACCCCCGTGTCAGCAGTATGAAGTTCAAAGGAGTGTACCAGAAACTGCTCTCGCCCGCAGAGGGGATGGGCTGGGCAAGGCCAGCCCATGACGACTGGACAAGGTCTGACAGGGCCGGAATGATAGAGCTTGGACTTCAACTGCGTAAAACAAAAGCCCTGAAGCAAGCGCGGCCAGATCGAGTGGTGGCTGGGAGAGGCCAGCCCAAAGGAACGGACAAGGTCTGAAGCAGGAATGCTAAGGACTAAGACATCAGCAACGAGACTCTCAGTAACCTCTCGTCAAGAGATGAAGCATTGCAAGGTGAAGCGGCAGCCAGAAACAAGTCCATGGTGGTCGTAATACCCCTTAAGGTACTCCCTTCAGGTACTACTACTGGCCTAGCCACAGCTTGCGCTGCTGTCTCTAGTCACCTGGAATCCAACAGGTACGCCACCTTACTCGTATCAATTGTCTCATACTCACTTAATAACATTTACTTAGACCTTTTCCAATCGCGCACTAGCAGCTCGGGTCACATCCACGCCTTCTGCTTAACATGAGGACTTCAAGAAATCCCTCCTTCCCACCTTGACCAGCAGGCACAAGGCCTGCCTCAAAGCACACCATGCATCCTGTCAACACACTGTGCAGAATGCAGAAGTTTCACCAGGCTGTCCCCCCTCCCCCACAATCTCAGCATTCGCACGCAATTCTGGAGGACAGTCACTCCTCAAGGGCATCAAAGCCCAAACCTTCCTGTAAGAAGCACTCTCTCACGCTAATAAACATGCTGTCTACACGTCCTCATCCACTTCAAGCGTCATCGGTCATAGCTATCACCCTGTCCTCAGCTTCCTGCCCCTCATACTTGTGCACGCCATTGGCTGGAAGCACACCTGCCCCAGCACCAAAGTAATTGCTAGGAGCAGTGAGAGGATGGGCACCGAAAGCTTCCACATCCTCGACTGCATGCTCGTTCTTGCCTGGCTCAGCCACCTGCTCCTCGTACACAGCCTGCTTCTCCTGGTCCTCAGATGGCGCCGTCCCGCCAGCCTCTTCCAACTCAGATGCTGTTGCTGACATTGGGCCAGGGTTTAGGGTGCTTCCAGATCCTTTCTGAGCGTCTACCTGCAGCCACCAATATCCAATCTCACAACAAGTCAATTGGTAACCACTGTGCATGGTGCAAACATGACCACTATGATGGCCAGATAGGCCTCTTCCAGAAGACTGCAAGGTGAACTGTGAGCTAGGCTCATATAAGTAACGTCTGGTGGTGACAACATTACTTGTGGTATCCGTGGTGCATCTAGCCCCGGTGACAATGTTCTGCTGATAGCTGGTGATGCAGAGCGCTTGCTACTCAGTTGAGTGCCTGGGGAAGCCGGAGATGATCCTCTTCTCTGTCATAAGGCGCCAAACACTCTGAAGTTGGCAATGGCTCTTGCAGTCATACATCTCTAGTCAAGTGCATGCATTCGCTTAGGTCCAATTTGCTTCACACAGTGGGCCTGACAGAGCAGGAGCGCTCAGGTGCCTATGCATTGCAAGCTGGAAGCTCTAAGCCGGAGTGACGCTGTACCGGTACTCGTGGGTCTGGGCTGCCAGAGCTGCCTCTGGCTTTGGCCTTAGCAGACTCGGTAGGTGCCATGAAACTAGGGACCTGTCATGATTAAAACACTTTGTTCAGTAGCTTGCCTGTAGAAATCCTTCACTTGTGTGCAGATGCTAGGAAGCAACAGGCAGTACTGTAATGCTCACCCTTGTGCTGCCTGTGCTGTGGCGCCGCGCAGAATTTGCAGGACTGACGAGGTGTGAAGCTTCTGCAGATGCCTCTGGAGGGGTCTGCTCCTGGTCCTGCACCGTAAGCTGATCATGAGCCCCTCGGCAAGCTGTGACCCCTTGAGCACCTTATCAAAACCACTGGCACTGCCACACTCTAGCATGTATGACCACAAGTACAAGGGAAGGTAAACCCTACCAATGATATTGTCAGCTTTGCTCTGGGGGTGCCTGACTGAGGATCAGATCGTTCCATCTGTGCATGCATGGGGAAGAAGGTTTAGGTGCGGAACGCCTATCTGATAGCAAGGTGCAAGTGCAATCTGTGAGGATTGCCAGCTGTGTTTGGACATTAGCAGCAAATCTTAGTCAACTGGTCATAAATTGCAGTACAGTATAAGTCTTGATAATATTGACATCTCTGAACATGGGCACAAGTGCTTCTTACTGTCAAGTAAATGCTAGCGTCCAGTAAGAAATATTCAAATATGCAGCCAGCATGGTGACAGACTCATTGGTTGGGATAGGTCATGCCTTCGCAGCCCATGATGCTGTTGGTTGGCAGATATTACATAAGTCTATGGTTGTATGACCCGCAGCAGATGCTCGCACCCTAATGCGGCTGCACAATACATCAAGCTCATCAGAACAAGCAAACTCCTTTATTTACAACGAGATTCACGACATGAGAGGGTGGGCAAAGTAGGAGAGGCTGTTTGAATGGTAGAAATGCAAGTGTGTCCTGCAGTGACTTTGGACATTGATCTTCGGCAAAAGCTCACCGGTTGCAAGACTTGCACTTGCCAACGTCTACAAGCTCCACTGCAGGCGTACTCGGAAGTACGCCAGACACAATTGCATCGCTCTTCACAGAACCTGCAGTAGGAGGCCATTCCTGCATTGTACAGGCATGACGTCAAGCAGTGCACGAGCACGAGCAGCACAGGCATCCTCCAGGGTAAAGTAGAAGTTCTAGATGCTTCAACTTCCGAGTGCTTGGCCAAACAGGCTGACTAGCCAGAAGTGAGGCGCCTAGACAAAGACAGATGACGACATTGATCTGCATGGTTGTACGCAACAGTGAGGGTATGATACAGTCCCGCAACAAAAATTCCATTTTTAGAAGGATGACCAAATACATTCGCTTGCTCCATGATAATGCCATTCTCCCAAGGGCGTGCAACCATCCAGCGCTCCAACCAACTCCAACCCCAGCCGCCTTTATCAGGCTCGCACTCAATGTAGGTGAGCGACGTCTGTTGCCCACTTTCCCATTTCCAAAGCTGGACAAAGCCAAGTTCACTGCTTCAGCACCTAACGGAATTGGTAGACAAGGCAACTGCAGCTGACATAGCACGCCAAGCTTTGTCATGGATCCAATATGCTTAATACAACCAACAACAACTGAAGACTGATGCCGTGCCTTTGCACCTCCCTGACCTGATGAACAACTGTGTCCTCCACAATGTCAAAGTGAAGAATCTATTACAAATACCACATACTTGAGCTGCCATCATGAATTGGAGAAGTCAGCCAGTCTGAGGAGAATGAGAGCTCACCGCGTGTGATGAAGCATATTTTGCTGCTCTCTCACGTTTCATAGCGCCTTCTTGCTTACTGTGGAGCTTGGCATGGAGCTCATTCAAAGTCCCGTTCATATCACACCATCCAAGCTGCACAATGGCAAGGGGTGTAGGTTGACGAGGCCATCTACTAGCTTACTCATGCATAACTGCAATTCCATGGGCCAGCAAATATATCATACTCCTCATATGATGAAGTGTAGACCACACCTCAGACTTCTTGTTGACATCCTCCACGTGCTTTCTCCTTGCAATAGTCTCAAGCTGTCTCTGCACCGCAAGTCCTTCCCTGAACAGCAGCAAGATGTGCAGTTCTTGGAAGATGTTTCACGTAACGTTCTTGTGTCATGGGAGAAGCTCGGCTGAGTAATTTGACCTTGCTGTAAATATTCTCTGCTGCTATGACACCTCTGAAATGTGCTTCTCACGAAGGCAGAAGAAGTACCTGGACATCCTTACTCGGCGGGCACGGACACGGGCCTGCACACGAACAAGCGCATGCATGCAGCGCAGGGTAACGGCCGCTTGCTTCCGCACAATGTGACCTCGAACCAGGGCCTGCAAGCGCACCAGGCCTTTGAAGGCCCGAAGAGCTTTCCTTGCCTGCCACAGGGATTAGTGCCACAAGGAGCTGCAGGTGAGGCTCTGAAATGATCTCAAACCCAAGGACTTGCAACTCCAACAGGGCATATGACACTTGCCATCCATTGGATGACTTTTGGGTACTCCAGTGACTCAGGACCTATGCCTGGTATCAAAGTCGACTGTGGACACAACGGAGACAAACATGCCTAACTCTAGCCTGTGAGGGGGTATACGAGCCGTGAGCAATAAGACGGTGGCAACAGTGTGAGACCTACAAGGTAGCCACGGTATGCCGCTTGTATGCGGACTGCGGCCCACTCCTCCCTGGACTGGCCAGGTGCTGGGCCTGCATGGCTGACTGTGTAAGCTCCGCGGCCACTTTCACCTGCTTCACAGACGGAGTCCAGTGTGCGTCACTCACCGAGCTCACACAGGCTAAGTGCTGCTGCCCATGCAGCCTTGCTGCCTTTCTCAAGTGTGCGGGGGATAACTCACACGCTCCAGTGACGCATGTGGGTAGCAAGAGAGTATCGTGCTTGCCTGGCAAGCCTATATGGGTACACGAGGTCGCAGATTGATGCAGAGGGGAGTGCCTTGTTTACTTTGAAGGTGGCATGAGCAATCCATTGAAGGAGTGTACAATGCACTCGCCTGCTGCAGCTTGGGCCTTGTTCCGCCTGCCCAGCGGAGATCCAGAGCGGGTGCGCACAAGCGATGGCAGCCGCCAGCCCGACTTGGTGCTGGCATTTGCTGGGCTTGCTTCCACTGCCGGCATCTGTAGCTGCAGTGGCTCCAAAGCTGCTGCCTGTTCCTCCGGGGCAGTCTCAGCATGGCTGTTCGGGCCATCACCTGCTGGGGACGCCTGCTCCTCACCAGGCTGCTGGCGCAAGGACGCAGTTGGGACAGCGACTGTCAACACAGTGGCGGGCTGGAGCTTCGACGCGAGCAGGGCCTCGCTCCGATGGGCTCTTAGATTGTAGAAACGCCGGGGCGCAACGGGGAGCAGCTCAGTACCGCGCATTCGAGCAGTGCCACTTCCTGGGGGGTGTGCTCTGAGCACGGGCCAGGAGGTCGAGCGGGGCCTGACCTTGTCGTCCGCGGGGCCCTTGGTGGCCTTCTTCCGCGAGAGCAGCGACCTCATCCACTTGCCGGAGACGGACCGGCCGGATGGTGCCATGGCGCGTCACCGTCTGACGCCCGGCCTGCGAGTGGGGGCAGGACGCCGCAGCGGCTCTACCCCGCCCTGCCACCAGAAGGTCGCGCCACAGTCGAGCATCAGCCGCCGAGGCGGCACGTGAGCCGGCACAGCAGGCGGCCCGGGAAGCTGCCGCTATCGCAGGCTCCCGTCGGCGAGCAGCGGAGCTGGCAGGAGCTGGCGGCCGGCAAGGCCTGGCGAGGCGCAGCCGGCGGGCGGGAGCACCTGGGAGCGCACCGCAGTGGCGGGGGGCGCGAGCCCGCCCNGGCGCGCTGCGGGGGCCCGAGCTCCGCGGACTCCCTCCCCCGCCCCCCAAAGCTGTGCGCTTAGCTCGCCTCCTGCATATTCTTTCCTCTGGGCTGGCCAATCTCAGCCATCGCTCGCTCTTCTCCTGGAAAAGTCTCTCGCTCTGCAGTGTGGCCAGCTCCGGCCCTCCTCTGTTGCCCCGTCTGCACTTACTCCGACTTGCGGCTGCTAACTCGGGGTTACTGAGATCCCTTTCGCTGCGTCTCGTGCATAGCTGTGTGGCTCTGGCTTTGTCAGCCCCTCTTCTCTATCCGATTCTTTCATATCAGCAGCCGCTTCCTTCTCTATGGGCGAGCACTTTCTTTGGCGCCTCTCGTCCCTTGTGGGCCTTGTCCGTTGTTTCTGGGCTGGCTTTTCACAGCCCTTGCCACCCTCTGCCTTCGTCCTTGGCCACACAGGCTCTCCATCACTTTATACACACCCAATTCCTCAGGGAGAGCCACCTCTCTTTTAAAGCCCCCGTTCCCTTTGCAAGAGCTCACTTCTTTGGAAGAAAGTGCTCTCCCAAAGGTGGTAGGGGTTGGGAGGAGCTGCTTCCATCTTGCACGAACAATGTGTTGGCTTGGCTTGGCCTTCTTGGCTTTTCAGGCAATGCGGCGCGTTTCAGACCTTGTACATTCCTTTGGGCTGGCCTCTCACTGCCATTGCCGCTATTTGAAGAGCTGTATTCTTTTCCATTTGGCGCCCAAGATTTATTTGGCCGATGTGCATGTGCTCACTCGTGAGGTTGTGGTTTAGAGTCCCCCTTCATTTACTATAGTTTGGTTTGTTACCTTAGCCCCTATTACATTCCATGGTTCATCTTACAAGCAGTGTCCTGGCTTGCTTTGGCCTCCTTTCCTCTCATGCGCAACGCACGCCTTCTCTTCCTAATGATGTGCACCGCACCTTTTCCGTCTCTACGTTCTCTGGGTCCTTTGGACCTTCTTCCTTATTCTGTGGGCTGGCTTTCAACAGCCCTGGCCCTTCCTTGGAATAGCTGCTTTCTCTCTCCCTCTGCCTGAACAATGTATCGGCTTGAATTGGCCTCCATTTCATTTCATGCGCCCCGCGCGCCTTCCCCCTGTCCGGTATTCGAGCGTCAGCTAGCGACCTCTATGTGCTGACTCGTGGTTACTGAGCGGGTCAGCTTAGCAGCAGGTGACGTACATTTGTCCAATGTGCTTGCCTTTGTACTTGGCCACACATGGCCTCCCCATCTCTTAATATACACGCATTTTTCCTTTCTCGCCCCACGCTCTGGTGGTTTCTCCAAAGTGTAAGAAGCACTCTAATTTACAAAAGGAAGTAGCTCATTCAAAGGGGGCGAGGCTGCCCACAAAAGAATGACAGGTTTCAGTAGAGATGGAAAGCAGATAGCATGCAAGGAGCTTTTGCTGCTTCTTTCCTGCCCGAGGCCTTCCCTCTTGCGCTTCCTCCTGGCACTCGCTGTGCAGCACAATTATACTGCGGCCGCTTGTCTGCAACACTCAAGACGCCAAAGTACAGCATTCCTGCCGTCCACGACTTCCCCTCAGTGCACATGCGAGCGACCAGCAGCTATTGCCCTCCCTCACCTTGCACTGTATGGCGCCTGCTGTAGCCAGCTGTGCCTCGTCTCTCTCGTTTGTCATACTGCCCTCTGTTTCCCCTCAAATCTACCTCCGAACCCCTGCTGCTGCTTTGGCACGGCCATCATTCCCTTCTTGACAGGTCCTCCTCCTCAGGCTCTTGGGCCTTCTATTTAGAAGGCAAGCTTCCAATATGAATTTGAGCAGCCATCTGTACAAGCCTTCTTTCAATGGCATGTCGTGTGCTGAGCGAACTTCGACTGCTGCACTTTAGTTGCCAGCAGCCATGCCTGTCTGCCTCCATGTTCACTCCATGTCCTACTCTCTCACCACTTCACCTTCTTGCCTTCTTGCCATGCTTGGTCCCTTCCACAGCATAATACATCATTTTGAATGGCCAAGATGATGTGGAAGCTTCTGCACCTCCCTGTGGCTCTCTGGGTGCTCTCTGTCTGAAAGGGAGCACACAGCCAAGGTACCCAAGGCCTGTAGTTCGTCAACTGCCAACTCCACCTTCTGAAGGGGGCAGTTGTGCGCCTCGTCAGCTCCTGGAAAGCAGGGAAGTTGCACCTGCCAGGGTCCTGTCCTCGGCCCGCTCCCTGCAATCAGCACGGCTGAGCTTCGCTGACCAAAGCGCCCGTTATGTTGCTGGCCTGGTCACGCTAGTCCAATGGAACCTCAACTTCCATTTTCACTGTGTTTCCCAGCACCTGCGACACCAGGGCTTTATCTATCAGGCCAAGCCTCATTGCATGTCACTTTGATGCTTGACGTGCATTGACTTTGCTGAAGCGCACGATGAAGCAGACACCTCGAGCAATGTGCCAAACACGCAAGATCACAATTAAGTGGCAAGGAACATGCCAATGCTGGCTGCACTCTAATATCCAGCCCTTTGAAAGCAGCCAACTCTTCTGGCAACCTACAGGCTCACCTTGACATAATCCTGCAGTGTCAACTCGCAGTCTTGCGAGTATCCGGCCTCCTCCAAGGCTCTAGTCACCACAGCCTGCAGCAGTCCATCTTTGGTCAAGTAAGTACAAGAACAGTAAGGCATCTGCTAAGGACCCCATTGTGTCTACGGGCTGCACGCGCTGGCAGGTAGCCGTGTACTGAGCACCTGCCGCTGCTCTTGAGTAAGGAAGTTGCCAGAGAGGTCCCGCACGATATTCACTATGTCGTCCTTGGAGACCTTGCCATTGGCATCCGAGTCGTAGATCGTAAAGATCCCTAGACGCACAAGGAGCTCGCTTGCCATATGAGGTCATGTGGGATCAATGCCACAGCAAGATGTATAGGAGCGTGTGATAGATTTGCTGATTGAAGGCTGGGCCTGGCTGCATTACAGCGTATCTTGTCCTCGCTGCTAGCAGAAGCGCTGAAAGCGGAGAGGAGCGCGACGAAGTCTTTGAAGTTGACACCCTCCAGCAACGTCAACATCCTCTGCAGCCCAGTCAGCCGTGCGCGATCAGGTGTGGACCTGATAAGGTCAGGGGGCCAGTGAGCGCCATAGCGACAGCATAAAGAGCTGCGAGGGCGCTGCGGCACCTGGGACAAAGGGCTGAGCGCAAACTCAGGAATGGCCATGAATTCGTCCGCAGAGATGTAGCCCTTGCCATTGCGGTCGAGCTGGCAGAACCGCTCATAGAGCGACACAATCTCCTGCTGCGAGACTGCCGCGGTGCAGCACGAGCATTCCCGTGAGCCGCAGCCTAGCTCCCGTCGAGAGCGAGGTGGCAAGCGCAACCCCCCAGTCCTGCCTCGGGACGTCCGGCGAGCATCGACTTTGCTGGTACAAGAGAGCAAGAGGGGCTCACAGCGGTGCTTGCAGTGCGTCTGGACCTCCTCGATGTCGTACTGCGTCAGCATGGACGACGCGTTGCCCATGGCGGCGGCGCGGCGAGTTCAGGCCATTGGCGACGCGGCGCCCGCAGGCGACGCGCAGCTGCGGCACTGGCGCCTAGGGCCCATTTGGGGTGCCGGTTGATGAGACAGCAGCAATACCTCGTCACAGTGAAAACGACTATTCCAGCAAATGGCTGTGAATGACCAGCTCGGACGAAAGAGTGAGCTGATGCAAGGGGGCCAGTAAAGCGCTAAAGCACTCAGCGAATCACCAGCTTTTCTCTCACAGTGGCTCAATCAGAAAGTGGCTCTCCCAAAAGGGAAATGCGTGTATATTAAGAGATGGGGAGGCCATGTGTGGCCAAGTACAAAGGCAAGCACATTGGACAAATGTACGTCACCTGCTGCTAAGCTGACCCGCTCAGTAACCACGAGTCAGCACATAGAGGTCGCTAGCTGACGCTCGAATACCGGACGGCAATTGACTAGCTCTTGTGCCAGCAGCTAAGGCTCGACCAGCTTTCTGATGCAGAGCATACGCCTGAGCTCGTTGCAGACAGGTTGACACTCGACGTCGCAGAAATGACAGATAGGCTGCCGGCATACCCATCTGGGCTGGGAGCATATCCTCGCGTCGTGCATATCCCAGACACGCGAGGGCTGTGAACAGCCAGCCCAAACGATCATCTAAAAGAAGGCGGTGGGTGCGGACGACCAGGCCCAGAAAAGCATGAACAAAGAGATCCAGGGCGGCAGTCCTGGCGTTGGCAGACCTGCCACTCAAATGTCATGCTCGCCACACTGCTGGCTAACGCAGCATCTCAGGCACACGCGGCCCATCGCACGCTCTGCCACGGGAACTCCTCCAAGCAGCGGCATCCTGCAACAAGAGCACTTATCCTCTGCTGCTCATGCAAGGAGCCAAAGCGACTATGGAATGGTGACACGAAACCCCGCCACATACACGGAGCTGCCTCTACCCAGGCCTGCCTGGGGCTGCGCCGCTCGCTGTGAAAGCGAGAGGAAGCGAGCTGCCGCAAGCTGTTGCCACATTAAAGCATCAAAATTACTACCTCTTCTGCTGGTATAGCTTCTAACTCTAAGCATGACAGCTTTTCATCACAAAAGCAGCCCAACTATTTCAGAGATCGATCTCCTCTTCCTCGTCTTCGTCATCACCACTACCGCCATCATCACTTTCACTAAGATTGTCTTCGTCACCCTCACTCTCAACCTCACTGCCTGAGAGGATGGCTGTAACGTCTTCCAAGCTCACATCGCTGTCAGCATCCTCGAAAACAGTCGTGGCTGGCTCCTCCTCCTCGTCCTCCAATCTTGCATCCTCGGTGCCCTTGGCTTCGTCTACCAAGCCATGTGCCTTCAGCTGCAGGAAGTGGATCACAAACTCAGCGGTGTTGCACTGTGTGCGGAAGCTCAATTGTCAGTCGGCTCTGAGGCGCATATGCCAGGGACAGAATGCCGCTTCGAACAAACATAGCAGCAAGCAGAAGGACCATCTGAATATTTACTACACAGTCGTCCATTAAGCTCTGCACCTGGGCTGCAATCAAGTCCAGTCGGCCAGAGAGGGCCAGCATAGGCTTGAAAACAGATAGCCGAGCATCAATGACCTGGACAATCGCCCCACTCAAAAAGTCGCATGTCAGGGGGTTATCAGGTTTTATTGTCCGTCAACCGAAGAATACAGTAGCAGTGACAAGATAATTAGAAGGGCAGAACCAGAGACCTGGTATAGAGTTGCAAGCACAGGCTGCGCACTGGGTGCAGACATCAGGTATGCAGCGTGTGTTAGGAGCACAGCCCTAAGCCATGGCACCAGCATGGCACCCCTGCTTGGCCTGCATACACACAACAATCTAGCCACTCAGATAGTCAAAGTAACGGGGTCAGGGTATCAACATTTGATCGCGAATGCCAACAGGAGGCTACATAAGCCAATCAGTAACTCAAGCCTTGCCTCCCATTACAAGCTACTCCTGCCCACCTTGATTGTAACCTGGACACAGCAGCGCCCAGAAGTTTGGCTGCCTGCACTGCAGGCAACCTCTGGATGGTCCTGCTAATTACCTGCTCATGTCAATGGCTGAGTCAGCATCAAACAATTAAGAAACCATGGCTGCCCTCTCATCAGCTTCAAAGACAGCAAGAGAGGAGCCGCCAATGTCACTGTGAAGACCGGATGCACAGATTGTAGCAGCTTGTCTGACCCAGTAGGTGTGGCACCAGAATGCATGACAACGGGTTGCTTCTTCCATGTGCTGCCAATGACGGGAGGCTTGCCTCACCTTTTCATCCACTACCGCAAGGCATCGCTCCAAGAGAGAGTTGTCGTCAGATTGCAGAGCTTGCGAGAGCAGGACCTGCAGGGAGTCAGCTCGTGGTGCGTCCACTCGAGATGTCGTGGTATCTTCCACACTCTTGTGCGTGAGGCCCATGGCTGCCAACTTCTCCCCCAGTGTTTGCTCGCCCTCTACATCCATGGCCTCGCCTCCACTCGATTCAGCTGCTCCTGCAAAGTCGTGATGCAATGCCGAGTTAGCAAGACACTGGCCTGGTGTATGTGTATCTAAAGAGGGTACATGAGGAGGCGGTAGACCTGCTGTCTCCTGGCGAGCTTCTGAGAGCGCCACATCTCCTTCTAAGTGAGGAGCAGCCCTCCGCTTCTTCACTGCTTTAGGCCCATCCACTGACGCCACAGTCGGCCTGACCATGGTGTTGGCAGTGCTCTCCGGGCCTAATATTGTTGCATTGCCTGCCGTTCACCGACATCCAGGCATTAATCATGTTACTGGAGCCACCCTCTCCAGGCTTTTGGCAAAGAATAAAGAACAGCGTTGTTACATACATTGCGACATTGCCAAGTATCAGCAAAGCTCACCTTCGCTTCTCAATGAGGGCTCCAGGGCTCCCCTTCCGCGGCTGGCCTCCCTCAGCAGGGAGCCATGCAATTCCTCTGGTAGCTGCACCACCTGAGCTTGCCGCTCCACAGACACAGTCTCAAACCGAGGCTTGGCTGTGCTTCCACGGGCCACCAGTATGTTGTCGGCCGCCCCGCTCTCCAACAACCTCGCCATCAAGATGAGGTCCCGATCTTCCCTCGACGCAGAGGCCTGCCCTTTGCTGCGCGCAACCACCACTCTACTCGGTTGACTCTTCAGCAGCTTCGCCACTGACGCGCCTGTCCAGACGTAGGCCTGACCATTTTCTGCAACCAAAGCAAAGTTAGAGCTCAGGTGACGAGATAATTGTAACAGTCCACTTACTATGTCTACATAAACGTCCTTGTCTTGCTACTTGTCTTCCAAGAGCCAAACCTGGCAGAATACAAGACTAAGCGTCCCTCCTGCTGATGATCCAGTTACCCTGTCAATGCCTTGTTACAATTTACCTGACACTGCCAGGACCCGAAGGGAGGACTCCGCCGTCTGCGAACAGGAGAGCGACAGTGCAGGATCCTCCATCGCCAGTGTCCCTAACGCACCTCCATCTCCAAGCTTCCCTTCACAGGGCCACACTGCCACGTACCTCTCCCCGCTCGCGGCAGACAGGCAATGCTTGCCATCTGGCGTAAAGGCAAGGGTACGTACTGGCAACTGCAAGTGGGGCGATTCAGAGTGAGCAGGATCAAGCCCGTCAGAAGAGAGGCTGCTGCTCAAAGAGAGTAGGCCGAGCAGAGAAGGAGGCCGGCGGTGTCGCTGGCGGCTGAGGGTGCTCACGGTATGGCCGGTGTACTTGCGGGAGCGCTTCTTGCTGGCCAGGTCAAACAACTTGAGGCCGGACGTGCCAGCGAGCAGGCTGCTGCCATCTGCCAAAACATAAGGCAGCCGTGTGTACTCCCCACTTGTCAGAAGGTGCCGATGCTGGCGGTGCAGCCTGCCGAGGCTCTTACCAGCTCTCCTGAGAGCTGAGCTGGAGCGATCTCGAGCTGCAGGCAGACTGCAGGGGGCAGCAGAAGCTGCTGGCGAGTGTGGGGCAGAGGAGGCGGACCAGGCGACGCAGCGATGCAGGCCAGCGCCTGCTTGCCGGTGCGGAACCTCCCCACCACCTGCCCGCCGGCGGAGTCCAGCTCCGAGACGTGGCCGTCCGCGCCGGCTGCGTAGAGCACCGCGCCGTCGGGCGAGAAGGCGACCGAGCTCACGGCCCTGCACCAGAGGCGGCCGCGCTTCAGCTGAGGCGTGGCATCACCAGCAGCTCGGGAGCGAGGTGGGCGAGCGATGGGGGGCCCGCACGGACCCGGAGGCGCAGGCGGCCGTGCGCCACTTGAGCTCGCCCAGCGCGGGGTCCCACGCCGCCACCTCCCCGGCTGCGGTGCCGGCGGCCAGCAGCAACGCGGCGACCTTGGGCCCCTTCCTCCTCCCCTGCCGCTCGGACCCCGGCTTCAGACAGCGTCAGCCGGCGAGAGGAGAGGCTACCACGGGCGGGCTGCTAGCTGCGGGCAGAGGCAGGCGGGTCACGGCAACGGCAAGAGGGCAACCTTGCCGGCGGCGGCGGCGGCGGCGGCGGGGGTGCGGCCCCAGGCGAGGCAGGCGTAGCGCTGCGCCAGGTGCCCGTTGGGCGCCGCCCCGACG
>WELB01000065.1:648552-666352 GCA_009602725.1 Spirogloea muscicola
GGCGCCGCGCGCGGTGCTGGCGGAGCCTGCGCGCGCGCCCGACGCCGCGCCCGCGCCAACGCACGTACACACCGAGTGAGCCCTTGCCGCCCTCCCCAGGGCGCGCCCACGACGACGGCCGCGGCTCCGCCCCATCCCGAGCTGACCTCGGAGCGCCGGCGGCGGCGGCGCAGAGTGCGGCGGCACACGGTGAGCGTGTTCGTGGGCGACGAGAGCGGCATGATCCAGCGCGTGTCGGGCGTCTTCGCGCGGCGCGGGTACAACATCGAGTCGCTGGCGGTGGGCCTGAACAAGGACAAGGCGCTGTTCACCATCGTCGTCTCCGGCTCCGCGCGCGTCCTCGCCCAGGTCATGAAGCAGCTCTACAAGCTCGTCAACGTCCGCAAGGTGCGCGCGCGGCCTCGCTGGCCTACCCCTTCGCCACCGCGTGCCAGTGCCTTTGCTCAGCCGGCCGGGAGCGGGAGGAGCCTTGAGACAGACGACTGTATTCTCCTTTCCCCGCATGGCTGCGCAAGGTGGAGGACCTGTCCACGGCGTCGAGGGTGGAACGAGAGCTGATGCTGCTGAAGCTCTTTGTCGGCCCGGACCAGCGCACGGAGGCAAGCACACTGCAGCCACTCCCTTCTTGATGCACAGTCTCTCCAAGCCTCCCTGCCAATGATAATGTATCGAGAGGCCATCTGAGAGCCTGGTGGCAGTCACCCACACCCCCAGCCTCACCATGCAGTAGCATTGCAGGTGTGCGAATGACTGCTGGCCTGCGGCACCCTTGCTGGTTGATAGCTGATATTCTCAGTGCCTCCATGGTACCCGCGTTACCTAGCTGATGCAATGTGGGTGCCTGGCTTCCGCCCAGGTCCTGGACCTCGTGCAAATCTTTCGGGCCAGGATCATAGACGTCGCTGAGGACTCTCTGACCATTGAGGTAAACCTATCGAGACAACCCCATATTTAAACATCCTCTTGTCTGGTTTACCAAAGAGCTTTAGCAGTTTGCAAAGGAGTTGTGGCTGAGAAGAAGGGGCTACTAATACTTCGAGTTATGGGGATAGTAAGCCAGTACTCTGGCACATAGCCCTCCAGTGCTTGACGTCTCTCTGCAGTCTTCTTGCAGGTCACTGGAGATCCAGGGAAGATGGTGGCTTTCCAGCGGACGATGAGAAAGTTTGGCATCAAGGAGCTCGCCAGGACAGGCAAGGTCAGCTTGTATGCAGCAATGGACAGGCTGCTTTAGATACTGCATACTGGCCTCCACTCAATCTTACAAGAGATTGCACAAGAGTGACAGAAAGGCAGGCTTGTTAGGAGAGTGATGAATTTCTCCCCTTGCAAGGCTGGCCATGGCAATGAGCATCAGAAGCTTGAGAGACTTCTTCATGCGGTGTCTAAGTTGCAACCATTTCTTTGTTCCCTCCCTGCAGATTGCACTGAAGCGGGAGAAAGACTGGGCACCCACTGTACCTCAGGTAGCCCTCAAGGCAGGTAGGACGGAGAAGGACCAAGCTTCTGTGGAGCAGGAGGAAGAAGAAGCTGCGCAGGCTGTGGAAGAGGAGATTGAGTCGGGAGAGGCGTCTGATATGCCCGACATGGACATCCCCTCCGTAAAGGAGCCCTTGTCACAGCAGACGCACGACTTCCACCCAGTGGTCGGGGCAGGGCCGTACCCAGAAGTGAGCTCCCTCGCCGAGAGGAGAGGAGAAGAGTACACGATAGATGACACAGAGGCAATGTCATGCAGATCTGCATGCTTTCTCCTACTCCATTCCATGGTCATCAAAATTTGTCGAGTGACTTGACTGGCAAGGTCCCCATTTACGCATGTGGCTTTGATTGTAAGCAGGGTGATGTTTATGCTGTGGAGGCCGAGCAAGATGGTCCTTGGTACCATCAGATACTCGATCCTCTGTGGGAGGACCCTTCAGAGGAGCAGGTCTGGCAGGTCTCTCTGGGGTCGTGATATACTACATTGCCAGGTCTGGTTCTGGTTCTGACATGACAGCCTGGTCACGATGGGATAGTGGCAGGCTTGATGTATGTGCATGTATGGACACATGCAGCCAGCGGGGTACATCCCCCACATGCTGTCACTGCTCGTGAACGACATTGCTGGCGTGTTGAACCGCGTGACGGGTGTCTTTGCCAGGAGAGGTTACAACATCCAGGTATGGCGGTTGTCAGTATTGAGCAGGCCAAGGGTGGAGTAGCAGCCTGTGGTCAGAGATCGCTGATGAGGATTAATTGCTCTAGCGGATTGTCTTTGATTGGCTGTTCCGGAGGGTGCATGACGCCTCTGCTCACAAGGTTGGCCCAATATGTGTGACAGAGTCTTGCTGTGGGGCCCGCCGAGACCCCTGGCATCTCCCGCATCACCATGGTGGTCCCAGGAACTGACGAGTCCATTGGCAAGTTATTGAAGCAGCTGGACAAACTTATCGATGTGCAGAAGGTTGCCCCTGCCCAGACTGGCAGCATGTGATGTAGCTTGTACACATTTCGGAGTCTGGGTGCTGCGTTAGGTGCTATACTCAGAGAAGCTCTAGTTTGGCATCTGATGTTCGTGCGCTGATCAATGGCAGGTCATAGATATCACACACGTACCATACACCAACCGAGAACTTATGCTCATCAAAGTTGCAGCTGGTGCTGCTGTCCGCCGGGACGTCCTCGACATAGCTGGCGTTTTCCGTGCCCGGGCTGTTGACATTTCCAAGCGCACATTGACCTTGGAGGTTCGTGTCTGGCAATCATATTGTATCATAATACTTGAAAGGCATTCTCAGAGCACACATTGCGTTAGGCGCAAGTCTCTTGCAGCATGTTTAAGAAATGCCCATGCTTTTTAACATGCCCCCGGCCTTCCGCTCCGTTGCTGACTATGTACCGAAAAAGCTTGGCAGCTCAAAAGGCTGAAGTGGTCATATCTTCCCCCATGGCACTGGGTGTTGGTCAAAGTGGTTGACTCATTGTTAGCTGACTCTCTGGTGGCTGGTGCAGACGACCGGTGATCTGGAGAAAATGATTGCAATGCAACAGCAGCTCAGCCCGTTCGGCATTCTTGAGGTGCGTGCATTTCCTGGCGCGACCTGTGAGCAGCAAAGCTTGGACATCCTTGCAGGAGCTTGCTTAGGTGCTTGCAGGCACGCAATTGGACAGCCCTGTGTCCAAGTGCAATCCAGCAACATGCAGTTGGTTTGTGGTCCATGTCTCAAGCTTACCCGATATTGCACTTCGTGTCACACAGGTTGCCAGGACTGGCAGGGTGGCGTTGGTTCGCGACTCGGGCGTGGACACCAAGTACCTGGGGCAGCTGCAGCCCCGGAACCAGGAGTAGGCTGGCGGAGGAGGCTGTCCTTCGTACAGACTGCCGGAACGGCTGGGCCAGCCAGCCTGCATAGGACTGCTGCTGTGCGGCCATGGGGCGCAACCTGTGAGCAGCGGTGGTCAGCAGCGATTGGGCTTTGCGAGGGAGGTGTGGCAGTGTGGGTGGCAAGGGCTTGGCCGCTGAGGTGGCCGGATGACTTGCCAGAATGCCGGCCTCTGGCGACCTGTGATCCTCCTTCCTTGGGTCCTGGCGTCTCACAGCCGGCAGGCGCGCACGGGTGCTGCCTGCGCTGGCGGGCTCGGGCCTCGGGGCTGCCATGACGGCCCGGGCTCGGGGGCAGCCAACAAGGTCGGCGCCGGAGGACTGGGGAGGTGGGAAAGCCTGTACTGCGAGGTGGAGGCGGGGAGTGGACGAGGCAAGGCAAGCACGTCCTCAACGTTCAGCCGACTGCTAATTGTGTGTTCAGGAAGAGACAAGGCGTGTGGTGGGCATGTACTAGGAAGGCAGGCCAAGCCGTGCTAGTGTACAGGCAGAGTTTGCGCAAAGAACGGGACTACACAAAGCGAAGCCCCAGGCTGAAGAGGGGCTAAGGTGACAGGGCGAGAGCTGAAGGAAACTGGTGTATATTGAAATGATTGAATACCAAAGTGGCCAAGTACAACGGCAAGCACATCTGATGACGTACATTACCCACTGCAAATCTGACCCGCTCAGTAACCACGGGTCAGCACATAAAGGTCGCTAATAGATGCCTGAATACCAGATGGCAAACTTCAAGCCCACCTGCCACCAACTAAAGCTCGCCCCAGCTTTCTGGTGCAAAGCATGAGCCTGAGCACGCTGTAAACAGGCCGACACTCGACAGCGCAAGAACGACAGCTATGCGGCTGGCAAGCCCATCTCAACCGGAAGCACATCTGCGCGTCGTGCATAGCCTAGATTAACAAATGGTATCCAGGAGAAGTGTAGAGTCGAGGACCTATGCATAGCCAAAGACATCGACTGCAGTCCCCTTGACAAGGGCTGGAGGGGAACCTTAGCACCTACGAGTGAGCACAGACAGGCGAGGACGAGGACCGGCTGACTTGGTGAGACGCAGCACGGCCACGGAGAAGAGTATGCGGCTGCTGATCTGAGAAGAGCGGCTGTAAATGGAGCTGTAGAGGCCAGCCGAACGGAAGTGCGGCTGCTGATATGAAAGAGTCGGCTGTGAAATGCCAGCCAGATGCATACAGGTGTTCATGACGGAGCCACAGGCTACGGAAGCGGAAGCGGGGAGGCGGCGGCGGACGACAGCTCCCGATCCGGCGCCTGCAGGCCCCCCGGAGTCCGCAAGTCCTCCGCCTCCGCCTCCGCCTCCGCCATGCGCCGCCGCCCCGGCGTCGCCGGCCTCCAGACCGCCGCCGCCGCCCGAGTCCGTCTCTCCCCCACGGGCCGCTGGCCGGCCCTTCCTTGCTGCCGTCCTCCCTCTGCAGCTGCGCTCTGCGTCGGCTCACTCCCCTTCGGGGCTGCTGCCGCAGGACTCGTACAAGAGCCTGGGCGAGAATGTGGCGCGCCTTCGCATGAGCCACATGCGCGAGCAGCTGGCCACCTTCCGGGCCCACCTCGAGGAGTTTGCGCGCAAGCACAAGGTGAACGCAAGGTGCAGGGTTTGGGGAATGCTCTCCGTGACCCGGCTGAGCCCTCACCACCCCCTCCTCGCTGCTGGCCTCTCGTGCTGACCAGCGGCGCCGCGAGCAGGATGCAGCACCGCCTAGAGGCTCCGTGCCTTTGGGTCTCGTGTCGTGCCATTGCATCGTCTGTCCATGTACCTCCGATGGTCACCATCGCTTCCTTTGCACCGCCCTTGCAGCAGCCCCTGGCCTGCGCAGCGGGGTTACTTTCCCTCCCCTCCGCTCATCTGACGTCCCGTTGTTGACACGGGGCTACTGAGAGGGCCCTGTTGCCCAGCCTTGCACAATGTAGATGCACTCCAAAGTCCTCAGCATGCACTTGGCTGGCTGTCACAGCCTCGCCTCCTTATCAGCAGCCACATTCTTCCGTGGAGTATCGCTGTGACTCCTCCCAGTCGATGAAGTCCTCTTCGGGTCCACTGTAGTTGCGCTTTGTTGTCTGGGGGCTTCAAGCCAAAACCACGTCCCATGCCATATTCGACGAGCCTGGCACGCTCAGGTAGTGCATGTTACTGACCTGGTGCTTGCGTGGCTGCATGTCTCGCTTTTGTCTGGCATTATCCTGCGATCAGAATGATATCAAGAAGAATCCGGCGTTCCGAGCTCAGTTCCACGCCATGTGCGCCAAGTGCGGCGTGGACCCGCTCGCCTCCAACAAGGGCTTCTGGGCCGAGCTCCTTGGCATCGGCGACTTTTACTACGAGCTAGGTCCAATGCTTACGACCACACCACTGTCCACACTCTGTCGGAGCTCGACAGTAGTTGGAACATATGGGTGCTGCAGCAGCATCTGCAAGCCCACGCCTGGCTGAGGCCCTCACCTAGAGCTAGAGCAGCTGGCTGAGGCGGGCTTGGTGAGCAGGAGTGCAGATTGTGGACATCTGCCTGACCACCAGAGCCTACAATGGTGGCCTGCTCGATTTAGAGGACTTGCAAGGCTTGCTGATGAAGAGGAGGAGAGCAAAGGAGCCAATCACCGAGGACGACTGCATGAGAGCCATCAGCAAGCTCAAGGTAGTCAGTCAAGCGCGACTTACCCCGGCGCACAGCTGACTTCAATTTGCATAGCATGAAGGTGTCATGCACAGCAGTTGCCAAGTAGTCTTGTTTGATCTCTGTATGCTAGCTGTGCGGCATTACAGTCAAAGCCAAACGTCACGCAGGGCCACATATTCGAGCTGCAGATTTGTGCCAAGGCTGGCATGCCAGCGAGAATCAAGCTCTCATCGTTTAGCTCCAAAAATAGGATCCAGGACACGGCTTGTACAGGAGGGGGAATACTATCTGCTCGCTTACCGCTCTTGCCCTACATGTCAGGCCCTTGGAGGGGGCTTTGAGGTCTACTCAGTGAGCAGGCGGAAGCTGGTTAGGTCAGTGCCGGTGGAGCTGAACAGAGACCACAATTCCGTCCTCGAGCTGGCCCAGGTGCTGATGTTAATTAGGAGGATTGATGCTGCTGCTTTGGATGCTGCTGTTGCTTGTGTTTGTGCAAGATGTTGAGGTGGCAACTATGCAAGAGGTGATCATTATAAGCTGGCTCTGTCCGATCGGGTCGCAGGCGCAAGGGCATGTCATGGCAGAGGATGTGGAGGTGCAGCTGCACTGGACTTCTGGACGGGTCATGGATGCTCTCGACAGCCTTCTGAAAGTATGCACTGCATACCCCTTGGATGCAATCATGACTAGCATGGACTGTTTTGTGATGACTTGTCTGAATTCCTTGAGGGACTCTCTGGATGGCAAATTCTGGCACAACTGTCGCACCTGACCAGTGCACTTTGCTGCAGGAGGGGCTGGCAATGCTTGATGACGGTCATCCTGATGGGAAGAGGAGATATTGGTTCCCATGCATTACTCATGGCTCGGGACCTCCTTGACAGTTGAATGACTCAAGTTCCTAACTCATGGCTTCCTCTCGCCTCGCTACCCTGTGATGTACATATTTGTTCCCTCCAGGCTATGGATGTCAAGTGACATAGTTGATGTTGTTGGAGAACACAAGCAGTCATACAAGAGTGGTGATGGTGAGAGATCGTAGAGAGCTTCATGACAGAAGGTCTCAGTAACATTTGACAGGCTCCTATTGATGGATAGTCTGGCTTGTTCACATCATGAGTAGCTTAACCAGTGTCGGTTGTTGGCCCACGTTACAAGGTGATTGTAAGGTGACTTCTGCAGGAAATCATCTGCGCTTACTTGTCCCACGCTCCTCGGTGTGTTGCCTTGCATTTTGAGCAGGAACAATTGCCAAATAGTCAAAGATCCTCTGACATTGTCATACCCACCGCTCACTACAGCAGTCCAGCAGTTCCTATCGAAGTTCATGGATGGTGCTACACTTCATGAGCTCCTGGCCACACGGGTGGCCACGTGGCCACATGCCGCCATGCTGATGTGCACAGCCATGCTTCTTCTCATGTCGTTGATAATTTATGTTCAGAACAAGGGCAGGCACACCTCTTATGTATCATCCCTGAAGCTCCACAACTGGACATAGCGGCTGCTATTGCTGCCACAAGCCTGCCAATGTAGCCACACAAGCAACCCTAGCCTACGTACAAAAACCAGGCATGCCCCCTGCAAAAGCTTTTGCACTCACAGCCATTTCCCATGTCCGCCTCCAACCAATTACATGCAATCACGCAGTCACAAGCTGACGTGCATGCCCCGTACAAGTATATGCAATCACGCAGTCACAAGCTGACGTGCATGCCCCACACAAGAGACGTCATAGGCTCGACGTACAGACCGTCAACTTCGACTCTAAGTTTCCAGGTTACCGCAGCGAACACTGACGTTTAACCTGGGCTAAGGTCGGCTCCCCAGTGCCAATCCTTGGTACGACAGTGTGCCCTGCCCAGGAATATCAGAAGCTGCGCTTAAGCTACTGGCTAGCTTCAGCCTTCTTCTTTTGCCATAACCGGTCGATGGCGCTGTCAGCATCCCCCTGCAGAGCCCAAGCACCCCTCTTCAGCTTTAGGCCAAGCGACTAGAAACTGGAGGCGCGCTACTGAGTTCGCGTCTCAGTGAAACCGAATTACGAGGTAGGTACAAGTCAGCGAGGTGCGGGAGCATGCGACGGACCTGGGCGCGGACGAAGCCGCAGAGGGCGAAGGTGGTGAACTGGCCCGTGTACACGCCGTGCTCGTCAAGGTGGCCCACGTTGATTTGCACGGACGCGTGGTCCTTGGACGTGATCAGCCGGTTGGTGGAGGAGCTGCGGAGCAAGGGCGGGGCGCAATAGAGCGGGGCGGCGGAGGTTAGGGCCAGCACATCCACCGCGGCCACAACATGGGGATTGTGGGGGGAGCGAGTGGAGGGACGACAGGCGCAAGGGAAGGGCGCCTCGAAGCGTGAGACGGACACCGGCACGAGCGCGGAGCACAACCGGGTGTAGCAGGCATGGCTGGGGGGTTAGGGGGAGGCGGCGCGAGTGGGGGCAGGCGAGAGGAGAGCAGGCGCAGGCGGAGGCGCGCACCACTTGCGGGGGATGTAGAGGTCCACGTTCTCGCCCTCCTCGTTCTGCATGGCGGCGGCGGCGGCGGCGGCGGCACGGCGGCGGCGGCGGCGGTGGCCTTGGTCCTGAACTCGCGCATCACCGGCGCAATGCCTCAGCGCCAGGCTACCTGTGACNGGGAGGCGGCGCTGGAGGCGCCGCCGCTGCGGAGGCGCGGCCGGAGGCGCAAGGCCGACGCCGCCGCCGCCGCCGCCGACGGCCTTAATGCAGCTGATAATGTAATACTGTTATGATAAGAGCGGCTGTCAAGGCCAGCCAGGTGCATGCAGGAGGAGTGAGGGACCCCGAAAGCAGCGACTTCGGCGCGGCCTCGCTGACGCCAACGCCGCTGTTGTGCTGACGCTGTTGTGGGCGCTGCTGTGGGCTGCCGCCAGGTGGGTGTCGGCGCAGAGGCCTCCTCGCCCGTTTCCCAGAACGGCGGCGTCGGCGAGCTGCCCACGACCGGCGGCGACGGCCACGGCGGCGGCGGCGGCGACGGCAATGGCTGCTGGGAAGACGTGGCGGCGACCACCGCTGCGGTCGCTGGCCTCGCTGAGCTCCCAGATGGGTCTCCAGCTGACGACAGTTGGGCGCCGGAGCGGCTGCCGAAGGAGTGCGGCGATGGCAGCGAAGTCGGTAGCCGTGGCTCCAGTGCTGGCGGAGGCGCTGCGGAAGAGGAGGCCGGCGGCGGCCGCCGGTCGACGGCGAGTGCGGCGGAGGCAGGCCAGGGAGCTCCCGCGCTGGAGAAGGCAGAGGAGGAGGTGGGTGGTGTTTACGGTGAGAGCTCCCCGTCGGATGAGGCTGGCAATGACGTGGCCAGCGGCTCCGGCGGTGGAGGCTCGGCGGGCAGCGAAGTGCTGGAGGAGCATGGCATGGCCGTCGTGGCGGCTGCCGAGCGCGGCGGCAGCGGCGCTGGTGAGAAGGCAGACGGGCCGCTGACAGTACTGGCACGGCTCAAGCAGAGGCTGGCAGAGCTCGAGGCCGAGGTGCGGGCGCTGGAGGCCGTCACGGCGCGAGCCGAGGATCGCAGCCAGACTGTTGCCCCCACTGCCGCCACCACCGCCGCCGCTCCCGTTGCCGCCGCCACCGTCGAGTCGGCCACAGCAGCCACTGGTGTGGCGGCGAAGCCCGCCGATGGTGGCGCTGAGCCGGTGGCAGTCGGACCGGTGGTGGAGGTGGTGATCAATGCACCGGACACGACGATGCGGCGCATCGCGATCCTGGAGGACGGGCAGCTCGCCGAGCTGCTACTGGAGCCGCCGGACTCGCGCACGCAGGTGGGCGACGTGTACCTCGCCACCGTCAAGCAGCTGCTGCCTGGCATGGCTGGCGCGTTCGTCGACATCGGCGACTTCCGGATCGCCTTCCTGGACATACAGCGCAACAAGTCGCCGTACACGCTGCCGCCGCTCGATGACGATCCAATAGCTGCCGTCACCACCATCCCCGAGCAGGCAGCGGCACCCGGGCCGCCTGGCGGCGCAGCAGCAGGACTTGGTGGGGAGGAGGGCAACATCGGTGGCGGCAACGGGGGTGATGGCATCAGCATTGGCCGCCTGCAGCAGGAGTGGGAGGTTGCTGGCCGTGTCGCGACGGCGGCGGGTGGTGCGCTGGTCGTGCGCGAGGCCAATGGTACCAGCGGCGGGCAGGACGAGGATGCTGCGGACGACGAGGATGAGGATGACGAGGAGACGGAGGAGGAAGAGGGTGGAGATGAGGAGGAGGAGGAGGAGGAGGAGGAGGAGGAGGAGGAGGAGGGAGGTGACGGCGAGGAGGACGAGGACGAGGACGGAGACGAGGGCACGGAGGTGGAGGCGAGCGCGTGGGGTCCCTGCAGCCGCGGCACGCTGCAGCGCAAGTTTGGCAGGTGGGCGGGCCTGCGCGAGGGCATGCGCATCGTCGTGCAGGTGCGCAAGGAGTCGCTGCGCAGCAAGGGCCCCCGCGTCACCGCGTTTCCTGATCTCGCCGGCCGCTTCTGGGTGAGCCCCCCCGTATTAAGCTGTAAGTCCAGATTCAATATGCTATAATGTAATGCCTAATGTAGTATCCTGTTCATGCAAGTCTGTTGATTAGTTGCTCAGTCACAGATTTCCGTTTACTCTTACTTGAGTCTTACTCCCAGCGTGAAGAGGACCTCAGTAGTTCTGACCCCCTCAGTGCATGCCACCATGGCAGGTGCTGGTGCCACGAGGGAAGACGGTGGGCGTGTCAAAGAAGATTCAGGGCGACGACCGTCGGCGGCTGAAGCAGATTGCAGCGGAGCTGCGGCCGGATGGCTTTGGCGTTATAGTGCGCACCGAGGCCGAGGGCGCCTCTGATGACGACCTGCGGCGCGACCTCGCAAGGCTGCTGGCCGTGTGGGCTGAGATCTGGGAGCGCGCTGCCGAGGCGGCAGCGGCGGCCGACGACGGCATCGACAGTGCAGTGCCCGCCCTCTTGCACCGCGCCATGGGCCAGACGCTGCGCCTCGTCCGCGACTTCTTCACTGACAAGGTGCGCCTTTGCTCCAAGCAGGCACGACAATGTGCCACGCAGCCGCTTGTTACTGCGCAGTGCTGTTGACAACCGCCTTTGACGGCTAAACCCCTCCTCCCCCTTCTTCGCGCAGGTCAAGCGCATGGTTGTGGACTCGATGCAGAGCTACCAGGAGGTGCGCCGCATCAGCATCCAACTTGCCGTCTTGTATTCAGTTTACGGCTTCTGCTTAGTGTTTCAGATTCTGCAGTTGACCATTTTGCCTGGAGGCAAACGCTCTCAGATTTTCTGACTGGAGAAGTATTTCGTGTGCAAGCAAGCGACTTCTGAAAATTCTCAGCTGCTGCTGTTTTGCTCAAAGAGCCCAGTGGCGTTGTGATGCATTGGCTATCTTCCTGGCTATCTTTTGCAATTGTAGGATAGATCCTGACCCTGCGTGACTACGTTGCCATACTAAGTGTAGCTGCATAATGATGGCTCCAGGTCATGCGGTACCTCCAAGATGTGGCGCCCCACCTGTGCGACCGCGTCGAGCTTTACACTGGTCCTGCGCTCATCTTTGACCACTTCAAGCTGGAGAGGCTGATTGAAGGGTTCTCTGAGAACAGGTAGCCTGATTGCTAAGCAGGCAGTCATTCACCCAAAATTGTGCTCTTTGTGCACTTACTCTTGTGAGATGCGACCACAGAGTGACCTGATCGTTCAAGTAATTGCAAGACCATGGGTCTAGAGCAGAGTGAAGCTGCCCAACGGAGGCTACTTGGTCATGGAGGAAACGGAGGCGCTGGTGTCCATTGACGTCAACGGCGGCACCGGCATCCTGGGCCAGGTCTCTCAGGAGGCTGCCATCCTGGAGGTCAATCTGGCGGCAGCCCGCCAGGTAAGGTCTGCTTACTGCACGAGGGTTGAGACCAACAGAAATCAAGCAGGAGCGTGATGACCACAGATCTAGGTGGCTCAACCAGAGCAGTATATGCGTTTAAACACGACCTGAGGTAGCTTGCTGCTGTAGCAGTTGAGGTTGATAGACTACCACTGTTATAGATGATACATTGCATTTGTCCATTGGTCCTTGCAGATTGCAGCCGAGCTTCGGTTGCGGGATGTCGGTGGTCTGATTGTTGTGGACTTCATTGACATGGCGAATGACAGTACGGCCCTATACTGTTTGATGTTCCTGTCTCCGCCCAAGCGTACGTGCATATCGTATTTAGAGGTCTAAAGAAGCCCTGTGACAGGTCATGAGTATGTACAAACACTCTATGTTCTGAATGGGCCGGTCATGTCAACCATCATGAATTGGTTACTAATTGGACACGTTCTCAATCTTGGGGCAGAGCACGAGAAGCTGGTGTATGAAGAGATGAAGTTGGCCGTCTTGCGGGACAGGTCAAAGCTTCAACTTACCGAAATCTCAGAATTCGGTCTGATGGAGATGACTCGCAAGCGGGTGAGTTAATTACAGTTCTGAGGCATCTGTTGCTCACTATCAGAAAGGCCTTCTTTGAATGTGAATCTAAGCAATTAGTGAGGTACTTTGTGGAATTTGAGAATGATTATATCAGGTTTGTGACAGCCTTGTGCTTGACGCAGGTGCGGCCAAGCGTGACATTCACCATCAGCGACCATTGCCCGACCTGCCGAGGGGGGGGCAGGATCGAGGGGCTAGAGACGACCCTCTCCAAGATAGAGCGAGCCATCCGCCGGCTTTTGGTACTTGCCACTGACCGGTTGTTGGGCACTATCGAGTTCAGGTCTTTGGTTGTCAAAGATTTCAAGATCCTGTTGGTATTTACGATGCAGCCTGCACGCCCTGTCAGGTAGCTGCTCCGGCAAAGAAGCAGTCGCTGGACCGCAAGAAGTGGCCGCACATTGCGCTGCGTGTGGACCCTGCCATGTTCGACTACCTGCGCGCGTGGAAGAGCAAGCGCCTCTGCCAGCTCAGCTCCTCCCTGCGCGTCTGGCTCATCTCTAAGGTGGGTCTGGCGACTCGACTCTGAAGTCGTCTTGAGATGTCAAGCTTAGTGTCGGCTTGACATAAGCTGATTTGGGTACCTTGTCATGTCGTACACAGGTTGGGCCCGACTTTCAGCGAGGCCACTTCCAGGTCACAGATATGCGCAAGATGGACAAAGGCCAGAAGCCACGCATCTTCGGGTCCCCGAGCACTGACGGCCATGCCCGGCTGACGGGGTTTCAGCCCAAGGCCTTTCCCACAGCTGAAGCGGCCATGCGGCCAGGCTTGGCACCCAGGGCCAACGCCAGCGGCAAGGGGCTCTTCCAGAAGCACCAGCTAGCTGGGCCCGGTGGCATCGCTGCTGCCGTCGGTGACGACGATAGCAGTGATAGGCATGGGGCCGAGCTGAAGCACAGCAGCAAGGTGTGGGAGGGTGGCGGAAGCAGCCGTGGCAACGCGCCCAAGGGCCATGCTGTCTCCAGCGTCGGCCGCCGCGTGTGGGTGTCAAGACCGCCATCACAATGACGCTGCTCCATTGAGCTCCCCATTCATTGCGCAGAGCTCCTTTAGGGGTCCAATGCGCGACCATCATACTAAAGTTCTTCTTTGTACATCATTTAGCCTGCATCATCTGGAGAAAGGTGGCAATTTGTTCGTCTGTCTTTGTGTCCAGGTGCAGTTGAGCTAGTTGGCATAGTCTACTTCATGGTATTTATGGGCCACTTTGAGCAGCAGCAAACGCACCAGCAATGAACTCAGACGGTCAATAGCAGACTCGTGCTCATGATGCAGGACTTGTATGACTATGCAAGGGCATCAAGGAAAACGAGCAAGCTCGTACAGAAGTGATGGCCCATGCGCGGCTGCGTCCTTACTGAAAGATGTGCCAACAATACCATTGACATAGAGTTTCCTCACTTTGGTGAGTTGCCATAGTTAGACACTGCCTGCTGGAGACATCAAGGCGAATGAGAAGCCGTGCATGAAGACTGCATGAAGACTGTCCATGACAAGGGAATCACCTTGGCCAAAAGCAGTCAATGCAAGGGTAGAATCAACAAGGTCAATGTGTTACAAGAGAGTTTGAAGACTATTGTGGTACAAGTCCAGAGGTACAAGGAGGAGAAATAATTCTAGATGTCTACTCCTATCTGGGATGGCTTGAGACCTCTCAACGTAGGGTCTCAGGTAAGGTGCCTGCGCTGGCCATTACTGCAAGCTACAGCTAGCTCAGCCCATGACTGCAGCTATCAAGATGTGGGAGCAATTTGCAACAGTCGCTGACCCCGTTATACTTGACTAAATACAAGATCATAAGGTGTGTAGGTGTCCCACACCATCAAGCTAGAAGAGGCCTCCACATGGAGGGACAAGATAATGCAGGCCTAATGCCCATTGGTGCTGAGTAAGCAAGTAAGCATCCAACAGATTAAGGAAGTTAAGGAAACCAATACCCTGTAGTAAGACCCCCGCTTCACATCCTTGGAAGTTGGTGGAGTGAGCCACATTCAACCATCTATTTGCAACTGGGAGTCTAGTGCGGTGATGTCCTTGAAGAAAGCTTTGAAGTGGCGGTAGGCAATCGCCACATCTTTCGTGCCGCACATCTCGCGCACGCTGGCATCCATGAGATATTAGATTTGTCAATATCCATGATATACATAGTACTACAGTCAAAAGCACCCCTAGTCATGAGTAGGGTATGTCATTCCACTTCTACTTTGAGCACTCGCGCAAACCGTAGCAATCCAATGAAGAGCATGACCCACACAAGGGACTGGCATCATACGCATGTCAAGTATGAAAGTTCACACAAGAATCAAGACAACCACTGTACTTCATCAACTTCATGAAAGCCTGTGCATGGCTTGCACCTGTGCATGGAAAGCTGAGGCATGCCAACATCAACGGTACGTAGGCCAACGCCTGATGCTAAGATTGGCCCTATTGTGCGGCCGCATCCCATGTCGTTTCTGACTACGAAACTCTGCCACAAGTGCATGTCCTGGGTGTCAGGAAGGCCAAAATGGAGTAGAAAATACTCAACAATGGGCCATGCCTGTGACAAACCTGGCATTACCTGGGTGGGGATCTGATTTCGCCTTGCAATCTCTTTGAACAAGAACGATGTGACAGAGTTTGTGGCATATCGCTGATTTGCATTATGCTTGATAACAAGGCCTCCGTGCAACTTGGGCTGGTGTTGATCCTCGTGCCTCTCTTGATAGTTGGGATGCAGAGCATGCGCCATGTCCGCAGACACTGCTCATCCATTGAGATTGACTTTCAGCCAGTGTCCATAATACTTAAGGCCGGACAGTGTGTCATAAGCTCTGAAGTAATTCAGGATCACAAGCTAAATAACAGGTGTATACAAGAGTGGTTGCCTTGCAGCAATTTGGGAAATTCAGTTAGGAGCTCTACGAATTGCACTTACCGAGGAACGAGCGGCGCAGAGCACGATCATAAGTGCCTTCGTTGTTGGACTGGCGTGACAGGCAATGGCTGATTCGCTTCATGGCCTGCATCATCAGAGGCGAACCTGCCCCCTGTGCCGATTCTGAGCCCACCTGCTCTCAGACAAGCACGCAACTATGACCATGCAAGCATTTGCCATAGCATTGACCATTCAGGGCATGCATTGTCTAATCTGCTTCAGAGTATCAGTATTAGTATCCACAGTGCTCAAGGTCTGAAAGGGGGGATTGATACCAACCTCCTCATTGTCAAAAAGGGCCACCATGCGCGTGCAAGTCTCGTTGGCGAGCTCGGCTGCTTGGGACGACGTGTCTATTAGTGCTCTGAGTGCGCAGAAGGAGGAGGCTAGGTTGTCCAGCCTTCCAGAGAAGATAAATTCTCCCCTGCCTCCTCCTGTGCAACTGGGTTGAGTGTCACATACATTGAGCTCAAAGTCCGCAATATCCCCAGGTGAGCAGCTGAGCTCCTGAGCAAGGACCTGTAACCAGTGGAGTCAAGCAGTTATAGTCCGATCTGAAGTACACGTAAGCTTTAAACCAGTGCCACATAAAGAGCGTCCATCAGATACAGCATTTGCTTGAAAGAGCTCCAGTGGAGGTTCAGCTAGACCTGACCTCTAAGAGAAGGGAGTGGTGCTCCCCTTTTGGAGGTGATTGGGACTTGGCTCCTGCTTCAGCTGGATTCACAGATGCTGACAGCTCTGTCTTTATTTGGGTAGCTAGCACAGGTGCAAATTGTGTCTCGAGGTTGATCTTGAATCCATCTGTGATCACTGTCCTGCACCAACTTACATGAAGCTTACCAATCAAGGTGCAACGCGCATGCCTAAACCAATGCAGAAGATCAGAGATATGTGGAGAGCTCGTGGAAGCTAGCTGGTAATATTGAGGCCATCAAGTACAGCTCACAAACCTGTCAAGATGGATAGCCAACGTTGGTATTCGTATGATCGGCTGCATCACCTTCACAAGTTCGTGCCGAAGTTCCCCTCCCTAGTCAAAGCCAGAGAAGACATGGATGACCTGTCAGCAGGGCGTCAAATTACAGGTGAAGATTCAATTGAGCAGCATGTCACAAAGGCAAGGCTCCATGGAAGTAACTCCACTATGACTCCTGCAGGGCCCCTGCAATCTACCCCCAAGCGATGGGGACAACAACAACCTCTTCTAATTGACAATCTCAGAAGCTTGTTCATAATAGGCCAGAGGGAAGGCTCAGTAGGACTACAGACTGAAGAAGACACCTGGCTCCGAAGTAGGACGCGACCAGCAACTGACAGGTCTCTGTCAAACCAAGTATGCCAAAGTCCTCCTCCATATGTTTGCACGCCCACGCTCAAATACCCGCTCTTCGTCAGGAGTGACACAGGTTTTAGCTTTGGGCAAGGGCTATCCGTATGTGCAGCAATGATGTTGAAACCACTTCCAGCCTGGCACCTGTGTTGGCCAATGCAGGCTGCATCAGGTACTGCATAAAGACATGAGTGAGCACAATGCTGCTGCTCCTCTCGACTTGTATTGAACTTGCTCTGAGCAAGTAGAGCTAGCTCACAGCATTGAACCTACTTATTCCCAATCGCAAAGGCGATGATTGAAGACATGTTGCGCGTGAAGAAGTAGCGGCCCCCAGCTTCAAGGTCCCACTCATCCTCTTCTTTGAGCTGCTGGAATCCAGAAGCTAGCAGCCTTCTTCTGGTCTCAGCTGCAAGACGTCAACAGCTGGTCAACCCCGGGTGCACGATGTACATGCTTCTGGCACGTCAGCAGTACTGGTCTTGACGACAACAACTCCTGCTTGCGCCTGCTTATCTCCTCAACAAGCACACAATGCAGGCCGCCCACCTGTTGCATGGAAAGGCGTCCAGGATGTGTTCAGATAGTTGAGAAGGTCTTGGACGAGCTGCTGTTCCTCGTCCTTCCTGGCCTGCTCCTGCGCGGCTTCAGCTGCTGCACCCTGTCCAGGGGGATGGCAAGCATTAGCAGGGGTGCAGACAATCGTAGATGGTAATCCCCAGATTTGAGGAACAACTAAGGAAAGAGCACAGACAAGGAAGGATCGACGACGCACGTTGGCTACGTCCTCCTTCACCGCCACTCCTCCTGCAGCCTCGTCAACGGCCGAGCCTGCTGATGTAGATGCTGAGACGCGCCGAGCTGCAGGGCCAGTCCTCCTCTTGGAAGGGAGCTGCCGTCGCCTCGGACACCAAGAGAAGGGCGAAGCGGTGCCAGCGGCGAGAGGCGCCCTTCGGCTGCTGAGCGGACCAGCACAGCCGGGAGTCGAGGGCGAGCAGCCGGCTCGTCGAGCCAGGCTGCGCGGCGCGACCAGCGTGATCCGGCGCACGGCCGCAAGTCCCGCGCGGCGCGGGGCCGCGGAGCCGGCTCCGCCGACCGCGGCAGAGG
>WELB01000065.1:676603-693530 GCA_009602725.1 Spirogloea muscicola
GTACAGGACCTCCCCAATGGCAATGGGCCTGACCCCCCCGCTCGGCTTGTCGAGGGCGAGCAGCGTGCTGGTGCACAGGACGCCACGGATGCCGGCCGGCACGTTGTCCCTGGCCAGGTGCTGGCAGATCTGCAGCAGCCCGTTGAAGTCCGCCGCCTCGCCCTCGAGGAAGATCTCCCGCAGGTGCTCAGTGAGCATGCGGGAGGGACCGCCGGCGGCTGCGCGACGGCTGGTCTGGAGAGCCTTCTTGAGGGCGTCGGCTTCCAAGACCACCGCCTCCGGCGGGGTGAACGCGGCCAACCACGGTGGCAGGGAGGAGCTGGCCGGGGGGTGGAGGGAGTCCAGGGCCGCCCGAGTGGCCGCATTGGTCGGCGCCAGCATCGCATCGTCCAGGGCCTGCACAGCCCGGGAGAGCTCACCCGCGTGGCCGTAGCGAAGAGCACTGCGGACGCTGGCGGCCCGGTCGTGTGTTGCCCCTCGGCCACCACGGTTGGCCGCGGACGCCGCCACGGCTGCGTCGTGCCTCTCCAGGAGCTCCTCCCAGTGCCCGCTCTCGAACAAGTGGACGCGCTCCAAGAGGGGCTGCTGGCCCTGCTTGCGGCTGTCGGGAGAAACCCGCCCGAGCAAGAAAAGAAGAAAGTGCTCGCCCATAGAGAAGAAGGGCTGGCAAAGCCAGCCCAAAAAGAAAGGACAATGTCCAAAGCCAAAGAAAGAGATGCCGAAGAAGGACTACTCTACCAAACGCAACAACACTCTAGGGAAGCTCAATACCCACGGGTGAGCAACAGCAGGTCAGAAAAACTCGATGCGGGGAAGGAGGCGCTCCGCCAAGACCCGGAGGCGGCGGCCAGAGCGCGTCCTGCGCGCGTGTGGACTGCGAGGGCAAGCGAACGTTGGAATGATACCGCCAGGCGCATCCGCATCCGCCTAGCTGTGCGTTTCTTCTTTCTTCTTCTCTACCATAGCATCTTTAGACCCCTTTGTAGCTGCTCAATGCTTTTTCGGCCCCTTCGAACCTTTGTCAATTCTTTTTTGGGCTGGCTTTTTGCAGCCCTTGCCCCCATTGGGAAGTGCCACTTCTTCTTTCTTTGGCTCGCTGCGGCCTCTGGCTTTCGGCAGGGGGATAGTTTTCCGGCAGCTAGTCTGTCGGATCCGCGGCTCCTCACTCGTAACTACTGAGTGATCCATCCTCCCCCTGTGCTGACATGACATCTTCAGGCCCCTCTGTAGCTGCTAAACGCTTGTCGGCCCCTCCGAACCCTTTTCAATTCTTTTTGGGCTGGCTTATCACAGCCCTTGCCCCCATTTGGAGTGCCACTTCTTCTTCTTTCACTCGACTCTGCCTGAACAATGTATTGGCTTGAATTGGCCTCCCTTTCAATTCATGCGCCCCGCGCGCCTTCTCTCTCTTCGGCGGGAGGGGGTGGCGGGTGCCCCGGGCTGACTCCCGCCTCCATACCCTACTCGAGAACATAGCGAGTCTGGGATATGCACGACGCGAGGATATGCTTCCAGCCCAGATGGGTATGCCGGCAGCCTATCTGTCATTTCTGTGTCATGCGAGATGGCGTCTGTGCGAGATGGCGTCGATAGGTCTAGAACAATGAAAATGCTGACAGGAAAAGCCTTCTGATGAGGAACCAACTTACAACTGTTATCAGTTCCAGACATCACATATAACAAACCAAAAGGAATTGCTCAAATCAGAACCTTAGGTTAGGGTGCGTACCGTACGATGGTCATCTTCAGCCGTCCGTTCCACGATCGGCCCGCCACCGCTTCTGTAGCGCCCACTTTCACGGTCTTGTGGGTGGTTGAGGTACCTCCAGATGGGCTTCCCTCGTTGCGCCTCGAACGGTCTTCTGAAGGTCGGCGTCGCGTGTTGGCCTGGGCCCTTGTAGTCGCTCCGTTGTTGTTGTCGTCCGCATTGATGAGCGGTCGATGTTGTTGACGTCCGCATTGATGAGCGGTCGATGTCGTTGGTGTCGCCGAGAGAGAAAAAGGAGAAAAGTGGTCCTCCATCCTTAGCGTGAATCACACACGAAAGTGAATGAGACAGCCTAGGAAGCCACGTGTCAAGCCAGGTCAGCTGTCCTAGTCAGATCAACACAAATACGCAGTAGACGGGATTTAGCACGACATCTGCGACGTTGAGTGTCAGCTTGTCTGCAGCGAGCTCAGGCTCATGCATTGCACCAGAAAGCTGGTCGAGCCTTGACTGGTTGTTCAACAGCTTGTCGATTGCCGTCCGGTATTCGAGCATCAGCTAGGCTAATGCACAAAGCTCGCTAATTGATGCCTGAATACCAGGTGGCAGATTCAAAAAGAAGAAGGGCGCGCCCATTGAGGATAGGGGCTGGAAAAGCCAGCCCAAAATAGAATGAACAAACTACGAGAAGGGGGCCCCTGGCCCCCTAAGAAAAACAAGCGCACAGAGAAACAAAGCAGCTACATATCACTCAGTAACCCCTGCTAAGCAGCCTCAGGTCAGAGACGCTAGGCTCCTGAAAGTGGGTCCCCTGGCCAGAGCCAGAGGCAGCAGCGAGGGCTCTGCCGGCGTGCAGGTGCAGCGGGCGGGCCATAGACCTCTGCAGCGAAACAGCCAAGCGCATCCGGTACACCTGCGCTAACGACCCGGCTAAAGGAAAGTCCACCGGCTCCCCATGGAAGCGGCGGGCGATGGCATGGCGGGCGAGCTGCTTGAGCAGCTCGAGCCACCGAGCGCCCAACGCCCCATGCGTGTCGATAGCCAGCGGGAAGAACTCGTCTTCCAGCGGATGATCAGCATACTTGAGCTCGTTTGCCCGAGCGGCGCAGGCGACCGCATACCCAGCCTTGATGGCGCATTGGGCTGGGTGTGAGCGGTCAGTATGCGTCGGTGGTCACTACATCCAGGAGAAGACGTGGCCCGCCGGCCTGTGTGGTGGCCACCAGATTCAAAGCCCTTCTGCTTCCGACTAGAGCTCGCCCAGCGTCTATCCGCCTGCTAGCTATTCTGATTTGCATCTACTGACTGGAGGTTACTGAGAGTTCCCTTGCTGCCGTCTTAGCACTTGGTACCTTGCTTTTTGCACCATCCGGCTCCTTCAGACCTTGTCCATTCCTTTGGGCTGGCCTCTCACAGCCACCAGTCAATTTGGCTGCGCTTTCGTTCACTCTGGTGCAAAGCATGAGCCTGAGCACTCTGCAAGAAATTGCTCGCTTAGAGATTGTAGGCGCAAACAGGCCGAAAGGGAAAGATTTCGTGTATTTGAAACAAACGAAGGCCAAATGGCCAAGTACAAAGGCAAGCACATCTAAAGACCTACATAACCTACAGCAGATTGACCCGCTCAGAAGAGGGGGTGGGAGGGGATCCGTCGTGGGGTGGCGCCGCCAAGGGTTTTTCACTAAACAAAGAAAAGAAGAAAGTGCTCGCCCATTGAGAATAGGGGCTGGAACAACCAGCCCGAAAAAGAATGAACAGAGTACGAGAAGGGGGCCAGGGGAAGCGCTAAGTAACAGAAACAAAGCTGCTACGAGACACTCAGTAACCCCTGCTAAGCAGCCGCAGATCAGAGATGCTGGGCTCCTGGAAGTGGGTCCCCTGGCCAGCGCCAGAGGCAGCAGCGAGGGCTCTGCCGGCACGAAGGTGCAGCGCCCGGGCCATGGACCTCTGCAGCGAGACGGCCAGGCGCATTCGATACACTTGCGCCAGCGACCCGGCTGCAGGGAAGTCAACCGGCTCCCCATGGAAGCGCCGGGCGATGGTGTGGCGGGCGAGCTGGGTGAGCAGCTCGAGCCACCGAGCGCCCAGCGCCCCATGTGTGTCGATGGCCAACGGGAAGAACTCGTCTTCCCGCGGATGATCCGCGTACTTCAGCTCTTTGGCCCGAGCAGCGCAGGCGACCGCATACCCAGCCGTGGTGGCACATTTGGCTGGGTGTGAGCGGTGAGAAAAACAATCGAGAAGTCGAGAAGTCGAGAAGTCGAGAAGTCGAGAAGTCGAGAAGTCGAGAAGTCGAGAAGTCGAGAAGTCGAGAAGTCGAGAAGTCGAGAAGTCGAATCACTCTGCCAGACATTGATTCCTGGCCCTCGACCACACAAATCGACGGTTCATGTGAAAAGTAGCGGGATTGGCTTCAAAAGACGGCCGGCGAGAATCGAACTCGCGCTCGAATCCTGGCCTTTGATAAAGTGAATCCGACGATCCAAATGAAAAACTGTGAGAAACGAATTTAGGTCCCGGCGAGAATCGAACTCGCGCTGCCAGATTCAGAGTCTGGAGTCATGACCGCTAGACCACGGGACCGCAAGGTTACGACGGTGACTAGCAATTGCAGTTTATGTTCGTTTGGCCAGGGTCGATCTCGGCCCTGCCAACTTCCCGGTCTAGAGTCACAACCGTTGGACAACGCAGGACCGCGTGGTCGGGCAGTCGACTGGCAATGACAACATACTATGACAGGGTGTCAAGCTATATGTACGTTTCTTATGAACGTTTCTTTATGTGCTTGTTTTTCTTAGTGCTTCCCCTGCCCCCTTCCTCGTACTTAATTCTTTCTATTTTGGGCTGGCTTTATCCAGCCCCTATCCTCAATGGGCGAGCCCTTCTCTTCATATGTATGTACAGTACCAAAAAGCGGCGAGACCCGAATGCCGCGGTTTTATGACTTCGAAAAGTGCCAGCGGCTTTTCGCCCCCTCGGAGCAGTCTTGCTTTATTGAGACTGTTCACTCACACGGTGTGAAATGCATGGATGTCACAGGCGAGAATGCAATTCCGTCTCAAAGCAAAACGCGACTGCCTTGCTGGCAAGAGGTTGCACAACCGTCTTGAGAAGAGCAACCCTGTTGCCAGGCTCTTTACCTCCGGAGTAGGGCATAGGGCTAGGGGTCAAAGCGCAGGTATATAGCATTGCCAGTTTTACCGAGCTGCTGCAGAATTTCACCTCGTTTGAACGGATTTCTGCATGCAGTGATAGAATCTGGAACTGCAGCAACAATAGAGGCAGAGGTGAGAGTACTCATGATCATGACAAGTCCCTGTATCATGCCGAGGTGCATACACTCCTGCGAGATCGTCATTATCATCTTCCAGACCAGATTGCACCACAGCAGCTGCAGCTGATTTAGCCCTGTACTTGGCCTTGGTCCTCATTAGCAGCTAGCTAGTAAGTCAGCTGTTTGACATGTTTCTCCAGCTCTTGCATTTTGTCGCTTTCAACAAGAGCAGTGTCAGATGGAGGATGTCCTTGATCCAGTTCATTCTTATAGCAGTATTGTACTGGCGTGTTACATTATATCTCGTCCAACATTGCGATCCAATGTGTCCTGTTCTTGTGCAACAAGCACAAGTCGCTCTTGCCGTTTGATGCCGAGCAAAACAGTCCTTGAAAATGTGGCCACCTTCACTGCAATTGTAGCAAGTCACACACGGGCGTGCTTGTGGTCAAGACCTCCTGTCTGACCTGTCGGTATTCATGTCCGGCATCACCAGTGAAATACTCAAAGAGCAGTATCAGTCTCTGCTCCCGTCCAACAAAACAATCTTGGTAGACCCAACTCGCACAATTCCGACAAGAAGTGATGCTCAACTTCGGCTAGAAAAAAAGTTCCACCTTGTATACCGTGAACTCTGGGCCGATCTACGGATGCCATGCTGTATCTCCTCTGTGAGCTGGGAACTGACGAGACAGGAATGACTGCAGCCACAAAGCGTTCAGATACCACAGGCGGAGATAGATCAGTGTCAACCAGATCTGTATTACTCGGATCATCCGATTTGACAACTTACCTGACCTCAATCTCATGCAACAGCTGACGAGAGGTAGGTCGTATACAAACAAAGGTTGCTTGGTACAGTCATACCTCGTTATAGGCACGTCGGCCGGTTTGGCGAAAATGTGTGACTATATCGAGGTGTGCTTGTTCGTTGTAGAGGCACTATTGCCCCCAAATGTGCTTCTACCGTGACAATCAGCAGTATATCAGATTATATTTGAAAATGGCTTTTTGGGTTTAGGTTTAGGGAGAGGGTTTAAAAACTAGACCCTAACCCTAGACCTAAACCCTAAATCCCACACCCTAAACCCTAAACCTCAACCCTAATCCCTGTAGAGAATATTAGAGATATGTTGATTTGTTTTCATATAGGCACTTCTAGTGGGGGAATTTGCCCCGAAAAACTGTGCCTGTACATAACGGCACGTTCCCTTATCGAGTCACTTTTGCCTGGGGAGAAAAGTGCTTCCCGCAAAAAGGTGCCACTATCGAGGGATTGCCCTAATGTGCCCTTATCCGTGGGTGCCTATAACGAGGTATGACTGTATACTAATAGCTATCTATCCGCCGGGCGCCTCCTCGGGCCCTCTGCCGCTTGGCGGCCACCGCCTCCTCTCGCTCCCCCACCTCCTCCTCCGCCTCCGCCTCCGCCTCCGCCCTCGCCTCCTCCACCTCCTCCTCACAATCTCCTACGGGACGCCCTGGCGGGCTTGATGCGCGACGCCGGCTACCGCGTCATCGTGGAAGTGAGCAATGTAATGCCCATCACCACGGATTCCCAGCGACGCCATCACCGTCGCACCCTGGACATTGTGGGTGTACAACCTGGCGGAGGCCCACGAGCCTTGGTTTGATGTGGTAGTGACTGAAGCATACAAGAGTTCCGCTTCCACACACATTGCTGGCCACTCAGTGGGAGGTGCTGAGCAGAGAAAGCTCCGACACTACTCTGACTACCCCCGCAGCGACCACCTCCTCCCGGCCGCAATAGACACTTTCGGCTGCTTGGGTCCTCGCTTCCATACCCTACTCGAAAACATAGCGAGTCTGGGATATGCACGACGCGAGGATATGCTTCCAGCCCAGATGGGTATGCCGGCAGCCTATCTGTCATTTCTGTGACGTCGAGTGTCAGCTTGTCTGCAGCGAGCTCAGGCTCATGCGTTGCACCAGAAAGCAGGTTGAGCCTTAGCTGGTAGTTCAAGAGCTTGTCGATTGCCGTCCGGTGTTCGAGCATCAGTTAGCGACCTCTATGTGCTGACTCGTGGTTACTGAGCGGGTCAGCTTAGCAGCAGGTGACGTACATTTGTCAATGTGCTTGCCTTCGTACTTGGCCACACATGGCCTCCCCATCTCTTAATACACACGCATTTTCATTGTCCTTGCAGCAGCCTCTGGCTTGTGCAGCGGGGTTGCTCTTCCTCCCCTCAGCTCATCTGACTTCCTACTGCTGACACAGGGGTACTAAGAGCGCCTTGGCTGCCTAGCCTGTGGCTCCGTCATGAATACCTGTATGCATCTGGCTGGCTTTCACAGCCGCTTTTTAGAATCAGCAGCCGCTTTCTTTCTAATCTTTTGGGCTTCTCATTGGGCTTCTCTTCTCTTCTCGTCGCCCTCTAGTTATTCTGCCCTGCATTTAATGACTAGAGGTGATTGAGCGCCCACTTGCTGATGTCTTGTAGACTAATTCCTGCTTTTTGCGCCATCCGGCCCTTTCAGACCTTGTCCAGTTCTTTGGCTGGCCTCTCACAGCCATTCACAGCTCTCATTGCCGTCAATCTTCTAGAGCTGTTTCACTTTGAGCAGGGGCGGCAGATGTGGCCGCTCGCCAGTGCCAGATCGTGGCTCGGCAGCAGATAGGCATCTTCCGGCTGAAGCGGGTCGGAGGTACCGCATCCGTGACTCTCTCACCTCAGCCTAAGTACTCTCTCACACCAGCCTAAGTATGAGTCCTCCTGTTATGTCCACAGGTACCTCACCATCCTAGTCAGATCCGACACCACTGAGCCACCGAAGGGACATCGCACGACAATTTCTTTTATTCGTTCCTTTGGGCTGCCTTTCACAGCCATTGCCCCTATATTGAAAGAGCTCTTTCGTCTTTCGGGCGACTATCAGGCCATTGCGGACGAGATACGTGTGGTACAAATGACGTGACGAAAGGAGGTTCTTCCACTCCTCAGGCTCAGGCTGCTGCAACTGGTGATTATTGACCTCCGAGTTGACTTAACCTCTTGCATAGCTGTGGGGTATTGGCTTAGTTGCTGAGTTTTGGCTTAGCACTTTCTGGCCCCTTTGGTCCTTGCAGATCCTTTCGGGCTGGCTTTCAGAGCCCTAACCCCCTTGGAAAGACTTTACCTTCCTTTAAGCCCTTCGGCCCTGTGGACCGGGGGCTGGCCTTCTACAGCTGGCCTCGCCCCCTTTGACAGAGCAGCTATCCATCAGGAGGCAAACGCTAGCACAATTAATGGGGCTATAGAGGAGCAATGGACGTGCAAGTACGCGGACCAGCCCTGCCGGCGATGAGTTTGTGGTGCTGACAATGGACACGCACGGGGCGTCTGGCAGCCGGTGGTCGGACCCCCTGCAGTATTCAGGCATCGATTAGCGACCTTTATGTATTGACCCGTGATTACTGAGCGGGTCAATCGGCTGTGAGTGATGTACATCATTGAATGTGCTTACCTCTGTACTTGGCCATTTTGGCCTTCATTTGTTACAAATACACAAAACTTTCTCCTGCAGCGGCCTGCACGGCGGGCCTTCAATCGTCTTCTGCTCGTCTTGTCTTCAATAACAGCGAGGTGAGCTGCCCGGCTTCAGTGCCGCCGGGCCTCTTGCCCAGGTGTTCCGCAGGCAACTCCCTATATGATCTGAGCGTTATGCAGTGCACTTGCGGGCAGGCCGTGCTTTGGCTGCTGCTTCTGAATCTCGTTAGAGTCTCTTTCCCTAGCTGCAATTTACTCCGACTTGCCGCTGCTGACTAGGGCTTCTTGAGCTCCCATTCGCTGTAGCCACTTGCGTAGTTGTAGTTTCAGCACCTTCTGGCCCTTAGGACCTTGGCAGTCATCTCTGGGTTGGCAGAGCCCTGGTCCCCTTAAATGTAGCCTATATATTTATTCTTTCTTTCTGATGGAGAGCAGGGGTCATCTCACGAGCGACGCACCGACCTTGTGCGATCAAGCAAGGGGGGCCCCGGCCTTCTCATGGTCGCCGGCATCGCTGGCATCCGACTCAAGAGAAGAGAGAAGGCGCGCGGTGCGCATGAATTTGAAAGGGAGGCCAATTCTAGCCTTACAAATGTCCTGTGGACTGGGTAATGAGCTGGCTAAGGGGGACACTAATATCCCCGATTGAGCACATGCATATCTGACAAGCTATACTGAGGCGCCAAACCACCACCACGGAAGCCACTAGCCTGGGCTAATGCACGACCAGCACGCTGGTGGAGAGAAAGAATTATGGCCCTAATTTGGCACTTTTGTAGGGGTTGACAGGTGGCTTCAGCTGCCCTCTAGTGCTGCCCTCTAGTCATTCTGACCTGCATTCGCTGACTAGAGCGCCCACTTCCTGACGTCTTAAAGGCTAATATCCTGCTTCTGCGCCATTTGACCCTTTCAGACCTTGTCCATTCCCCTTTGGGCTGGCCTCTCACAGCCACTGCTGTCACTTAGGAAGAGTCGGAGACAGTCGGAGACAGGAAAAGTGCAGTGCATACATCAGCGATGTATGCACTACACTCTTGAAGGATAATAACAATCTCAACTCATCTGTATGACGTTTAATAATGACTAAGACATGAGGTGCCGAGTACCCCTACGCAGAGGAGCAGCTCATCGAGACTCCACCCATATAATATTCCTTGGATGGCCGAGGGATGAAGCTTTCAGAAACATTCTTCACAATAATAGGATATGTTTCACCACGTTGAAAATACCTGATCACCAGTTGCCGACTCAGTGGCCAACAATTGAACGTCTAATTTGTTTCAAAGCAAAGTGCCTAGGGAAGTATGGATGTCTTGCACTGATTGTTTACGTTGTCGTGCTAAATCCCGTCGACTGCATATTTGTGTCGATTTGACTAAGACAGCTGACCTGGCTTGATAAGTGGCTTCCTAGGCTGTCTCATTCACTTTTGTGTGTTATTCACGCTAAGGATGGAGGACCACTTTCCTCTGTTTCTCTCTTCTTTTCCCTCTTGGTGACCGCTCAAATGTGGACGACAACAACGACGACAACGACAACATTGACAACAACAACATTGACCGCACATCAAATGCGGGCGACAACAACAACTGAGCGACTACAAGGGCCCAGGCTCAGACGCGACGCCGACCGTCAGAAGACCGTTCGAAGCGCAACGAGGGAAGCCCATCTGAAGGTACCTCGACCACCCACAAGCCCGTGAAGGTGGGCGCTACAGAAGCGGTGGCGGGGCGATCGTGGAACGGACGGCTAAAGATGACCATCCTACGGTCGAGCCAGCCCTGCGACGGATGACGGCCCACGACAGCCGACCATCCAGCTTAGCCAACCAGCGTAGCCAACGGCCCTGGCCTATCAGGTAGCGCTAGGGTTTCGCCGCGCCCGGCCCAAGTCGGGGCGAGCAGCCCTTGCAAAGCAGTCCGCTTTGCAAATCTGACCCTCTTGCCGCGCGCCACGCCTGCGCCAACGCCGCGCCATAGAAGCGTAGAGCCTAGGGCAGGAGCCGCAGCAGCTAGTCAACCTTAGCACGGACCCGCGGCGTGACTGCGAGAAGTCGTGGTGATTCTGTGGTGAGCAGCCTCGAGTATTGAGCTGCGTGTCGCACGAGTTCTCAAGTTGCATCAGTCAAGCAAGCTGTGCATTGAGGCCTAGTAGCACTTTTAACGATTGGCATTTACTGACCTTGCACAAGTGACGAGCTTGTGGACAAGGGACTGCACATTGCTTGTGTGTATGCTCTCTACTCAGTAGACAGTCATCACTCAAACTACAGATTAAAATTCGACTGTTCTTGACTTGTCCTTGGTGCTGTGATGTTTGGCATGGTTCCTCAGCAGATGGCTTTTCATGACAGTCTGGTCAAAGTAGCCAATATCCTCTGGCTTGTGTGTACACCAGACTAGCAAGTCAGCAATTTCCTTCTTCTAGACCTATCGACGCCATCTCGCACCGACGCCCTCGCGCATGACAACGCTCAGGAGGTGACACGATCTGCTTGCCATACTTGTATCGGGTTTCATGAGCTGATTATGATGCAAATAAAGACGACAATCTCGCTAGTCGTTACGGTCCTTCTGCATCATTGTGGATTGAGAAGGGCAGAATACCGGGTCTGAAGATATCGCAACATGGGTGCATCCAACCATGCATCGTCAGACAAAAGGTCGTCGTTGGAAACATCCAGGGCACATGCAATTGATGCCAATGTGTAAATGCTGTAAGAGCAAGCCAATAGAGCTAAGCTTGCCTTTGTCGTATTGTCATGTAAGCCACTTTGAAAGATTCTGTAATGAAAGAAGAAAGATAGTGGATCAGGACTTGGCGTACAACTGAGAGCGCCGCCATCCATTTACAGAATACCTGGTCGATGATGAGCTTTAGCTTCATGTTCCTGGAGCTTCACAGCCCATCGTGCCAAGTTTTACTATTTGCTTTTGGAATTTCAGCAACCACCGCAGAGGTTGATGATCAGCGAAGCAGTCGACTGAAAAGATCTCCTATAAAGATGTGGTCGAAACGAGTAACAACCCATACAGCTGCCCAGACATTCACCTTCGTTAGCGAAACACATTCCTCTGGATTGTTGGTTTGTTGCTACAGCTGGCATAGCCAAAATGTTATGGTGCTTTTGATCATCCCGCTGGATGAGGACAGCACCCATTCCGACTGTAACGGACCCTCCGTTTTGGGCGTGCCAACAGTGCCATTAAAATTCATGATCGTACCGTATCTTCCGCTGGGGAGTCCAAAACGCTGCCGGTAAGTTTGCTACACCCCGTGTAGCTAAGTACGGTCCGAGGCCTCGGGCTGCATACCGCATGTGCATGCGGCAACGTCCGCAAGTCGTGCATCGTGCGGAGGCGCTGCTTCGCGGCTGTGCCATTGTCCAGGATGTCAATGTTCTGATGTCCACATTCGGATGTCGACATAGGTTCGTATCCCCATTGTCGAGCCCGCCCCTCCGGGGGGATGACCCTGGGGGCTATCCTCATTACACCCTCGGAGGAGGGGTGGCAGAAGGCACATTATCAACAGTAGGCTGAGGCCAGACTTTCAGTCGGACTGGTGGCACCGAGAGAGGCACAGCCCTGCTGCTGCCTGCTGCCGCAGCCGCCGCCACAGCTCTGCTGCTTCCACCTACTGCCGAGCCCATCGCCGCAGCTCATCGCTGCCGACATCACTGGCGCTCTGTCAGAACTATGGCTGCGTCGATGTCGGATTTAGGTTTCTAGGGTTTAGGTTGTATGGTTTAGGGTTTAGGGTTCAGGGTTCAGGGTTTAGGGTTCAGGGTTCAGGGTTTAGGGTTCAGGGTTTAGGGTTTAGGGTTTAGGGTTTAGGGTNCGCCACCGCCGCCACCGCCGCCATCACCGCAGCCACCGACAACACCACCGGTTCAGCCATCCCCGCTCCCACTACCACCCCTCCCACCTCCACTGCGACCGCCCACGGCGCCATCTCTGCCATCGCCGCCGCTGCCTCCGCCGCCGCCGCTATCACCACCATCGCCGCCATTGTCGACGCCCCCGCTCCTGCCGCCATCGCTCCCGCCACCGCTGTCACCGCTGCTGCCAATGCCTCCGCCGCCATTGCTTGGCCTTCCCCAGCCGACAACGCCGCCAGCGGGCTCCCAGCGAATGCCGCCGGAAGGGCCCCCGCCGCCGCCAATGTCATTCCCGCCGCCGCCGACGCCGCCGCCGCTGCTGCCGCCGCCGCCGCCGCAGCCGCCGCCGCCGCAGATTGCGGCGGGCGCCGCGGCGCAGGGCGCGCGGGCCGAGGTCAATTCCGGCGCGGGGCCGGGCTGTATGACGGGGTCAGGCTGCCTGACGGGACTGCCTAACGGGGCTGCGTCGCCGTCACCGATAAGCTTGCCCGCCTGTCGAGCATGCCCATGACCAGCCTGCAGCAGGACCGCCCACCGCCGCCGCCGCTTCGCCGGCAGCCCGCCGTCGCTAACTCGCATCCGTGACGCTTGAAGCCACATGCTGGAGGTGCGACTCTTGGAGGCTGATCTGCAATCACTTCTGGTTACTTGTGTTAGGTGGATACTAGCATGCTGTTGGACGATCGAGCGGCTCTTCAAATGGCAGCGACGACCCAGGCCTTGAGGAGCTCAAGAGCGAGCCAGTGACAGACGACCAAAATAAACTCATGGCTCATGTCTTCATTGATCACCCGCCTGCGTCTGCAATGACGGGCATGAAGCGAATGACCAAAACGATTGCACTAGGAAGGGCGTAAGCCACCGAGACAGAGTACATTGATGGAGCACAGTCTTATGGAGGAGGGCGTCGATGCGAAGATACCCACGCTTGTGTTGGCCTCATTCTTAGTCCGTGCGTTGATCGGAAATACAGCTCTGGGCTGCTCAAGCGACTGTTTGCCCATTGCTTTGTGAGGGAGAATGGGCACGGCACACATGAGTAGAAACGCCAAGCCATTCATTTGTTCTTGCAAAAGCGAAAAGGGAGTGCAAACAGCGGAACTATGCAAATGATACTGTATTCTGATTTTTCTGTTAAAGGACCTCGATGTCAATTACTTGCATGATCACAGAGGCCACCACATATGATGTTTTGCTGGGAACCAACTTTCTATTTCCACTAGGATTTGGTCTCGACTTTTACACGTGAAACCGCTTGGTACAGGCCGGATTGGGAAATTCTAGTGCTACCGGACTCTTAGACCTCTCCTAAAGAAATGGTCACATGCAGGTTGGCAAGCCAATGCTGGTGTGCTTGGAAGCAATTACGAGGTATCATCTGATCCACTTCCCGTATTGCCTCTTGTTCCAGGGAAAGTTAGCAGTGCGGAGGTGAGCAAAAGAGAGCGCAGTGAGCCGAGGCGAGCCTCAGCAGAACCCTGCAGGTTCAAAAACTTTATATGCTTTGGTCTGGTTTGGTTTTGCTTCTCCTAGTCCAGGAGGGCCACTACACCTGTACAGCGACGGTCGGCATCGCCGCCATGGAGCACGTTGCGAACTTCTCCGGCGAGGAGGGAGTGATGTGACGGTTGCGTTACTTAGCAGCAATGATGAGCTTAACAGTCGATGCTAAAAGTAATCACGGAGACAATGCGCCAACATGGAGGACACTTGGATGCTATTATAGGTGGCACGTTGAAGTGGGCCGTGCGCCACATGGCAGCAGTCATGAGTCACACGGCAAAACGTCATGCGCCATGTGGCAGCAGTCATGCACTTTCCCTATGTTGAGGAATCCCGCTTTTGTATCAGACACTCTCGACAGACGCTGCGATGTACTCTTGGCGTTGCCCCAGCTGCGGCTGCTTAACTCCAGTCATTTTTCAGAGTCCCTTCACTGGTGGAGACCCCGGGTACCTTGCGTGCGAAGAGGCCTTCAGACAACGACTACGACGAGCGACGGGTGCAGAGCGCGACAACAGCGCCACCCCACAACGCTGCACGACCTCGGCTCCTTGCTCTGCGGCGAGGCCCTCCGCTGAAGACAACCAACGGACTACTTCAACAGCGAGGCCCTCCGCTGAAGACAACCAACGGACTACTTCAACACCGAAACCACCTACCACTCCGGGTAGCTCGCCGCTTTAGAGCGGACGCCTGCGGCGAGAACCTCTTTTGAGCATGGCGATCCTGCAAGCTAGGCAAGAGCAGAATGTAACAGCGGCGAACGTGCCGCGACTTACCCTGAGTGGTAGGTGGTGGCGGTGTTGAAGTTGTCCGTTTGTTGTCTTCAGCGGAGGGCCTCGCCGCAGAGCAAGGAGCCGAGGTGTGCGGCGTTGTGGGGTGGCGCTGTCGTCGTGCTCCGTGCCCGTCCCTCGGTGTAGTCGTCGTGTCAAGGCCTCCTTTTCGCAAGCGAGGTACCCGGCATCTCCACCAGTGAAGCGACTACGGGGAAAAACGACTGGAGTCAGCAGCGAAAGAGAAAGGGCTCACCCATTGAGGATAGGGGCTTGACAAGCCAGCCCAGAAAAGAACGAACAAAGTACGAGAAGGGGGCCAGGGGAAGCGCCAAGAAGAAACAAAGCAGCTACGAATTACTCAGTACCCGCTGCTAAGCAGGCGCAGGTCGGAGAAGCTAGGCTCCTGGAAGTGGGTCCCCTGACAAGAGCCAGAGGCAGCAGCGAGGGCTCTGCCGGCACGCGCAGGCGCAGCCGGAGCCGGGGTGACGCCCAAGAATGTACTGTCTGCCGAGACTGTCTAGTACAGCAGAGGGATCTCCTCTATGTAGGAGACTTCCGGACGACACGTGGCGCATAACTTGTCGCCACGTGCGCTTGACCTGCCATATGGCGAAAGACGTGTCGCCACGTGGCGCACGACCCACTTCAACGTGGCACCAGAAGTGTCATCCAAAGTGTCGTCCAGGTTGGCGCATTGTCTCTATGCTTACTTATAGCTAACAGACTATGATGTCTTATGAAGCCGCTAAGGGACGTAACCGTCACATCAGCTACCTGTCAATACAAATATTGTGACGACAGGACAGAAGCGAGGCTTATCTGCCATTGCTTCGTCATCTGCTTTGAGACCCACAACCCTAAAGAATTGTCCACAAGCGGCTGCTGATATAAAAGAAGATGGCTGAGAAATGTCTGAGAGCGGTGATTTCAGACAATTCACACACCACACCATTTCACACCAAGAATTAGACAAGCTGGAGGTGGAGGAGAACACAGGCAGTATCTGGCAATGTTGCCAGATTGGAACCGTCCAGCAGCTTTTCGTGTCAAAGAAGCATGGTCATCCAAAGTGTTTGTCAACCAGCCTGTGTGACCCGGGAACCAATGCAGGGTCCGCCGCAGGACATATGTTTCTACAAAGGGGTTATACCCTTCAATTCCAGCCGAGTATTTTTTAGGGTCTCACCGTCCTGGACTTGATTGCAGGCACTGCGGCAGGCCTCGCAGGATCACTCAGAAGCCGTTACGGGATCGCCCGGAATATAAGTGTGGACAACTATCCGAAGGCACGTGAAGCGGCTGTTCATCGTTTTAGCATTCTGAAAGCAAGGTATGCGTACCGTCTTTCTCACACAACGTTTGACAAGTGAGATACGTTACCAGGCAATATCCGGGACCTTCAAGTGGAACATCTCAACAAACTCCCAGAAATCGATTTGGTAATGGCTGGTTGCTGTTTTCTTTTGTGAGGGATTCAGCAACGCTGATTAGGTCGCGGTTTCGATCACCCTCACTCCGCTAAATTTTTGCCCATGATAAAACTTCTACTGCATACTCGTAGTAGACAACACTAGCCAGTGGCAGACATAGTGGAGAACATAGAACCTGCGAATGACAAAAGTAATGGCCACGTTCATTTTTTCGGAGTCCCCCACAGTTTCGGCCCTTGTGTTACACTAGATACAGCCAGAGTTGGTTCTTTGGGCAGATAGAACCCGTCTCTTTTGGACAGACCTGGCACCAGCCTCCCATTTACAGGCGTGCATTGATGCACTGCTGCACCCTTCAAGCGACACGCGGGCAGATCTGATCCTGGATGTCAATTGAAAACCCCTGCAGTATCACGCCCTGTGAAGGATCATCCGCTCAACAAAGCCGGTCATCTTCGCCGGACGTTGCCAACATCTGCGGCAACGGACAAGTCAACAGCCTTCCGAGTACCAGACCGAGGTGCTGTTGGGCAGGGAATATGCTGATCAAGTCTGACGGGTCAAGTCTGAACGCGGCACCTACACCAAGGGAATGCGGAAAACTTAAACACCCCTGTAACCTCGGACCACATCACTTTTCTGTTGTCACTTAAAACCGCCTTGTAGAGTAGGCTTCTGATCTGATGCTTTCACATGGCTAACCAGCGATATAGGTCATACTCAATTTGGACATAAGTAATTAGATCACGCGTATGGATCACACTGTTGCCGGACTTGGACCTTCGCATATTGAGTCTCTTTGGCGTTCCCAAAGTTGGGGAAACATACGCTACAGATAAAGAAGAGAGTAGCAAACGAAAGTTTGTAT
>WELB01000066.1:0-18313 GCA_009602725.1 Spirogloea muscicola
GTTGTTCCAGCCCCTATTCTCAATGGGCGAGCACTTTCTTCTTTCTTTCAAAGTGTGAAAGAGAGAGAGAGAGAGAGAGAGAAAGAAGAAGGACGAGAAGTGAGTCCCATGTCGTTAGAAGACGTGGCTCTCCCAATGGGGGCAAGGGCTGTGAAAGCATTGTTTTTGTTGGCCTCCCTTTCAATTTCATGCGCACCGCGCGCCTTCTCTCTCTGTTTTTGCAGTCGGAAGACCTGCTCCCGCTCGACCTACTCCAGCTCGGCTTGTCCCCCGTGTGTGTCCTACTTGGTACTTGCTTGTCGTCCTTAGTGCTTCGCCTAGTGTCCATTCTTTTTGGGCTGGCTGGAGAAGAGTGGCTTTGCCAGCCACTCTTCTCTATGGGCGAGCACTTCTTTCGCCTAGCCCCCCTTCTGGTACTTTGTTCATTCCTTTTCTTTGGGCTGGCTGTTCCAGCCCATATCCTCAATGGGCGAGCCCTTTCTTACATTGGTATTTGACTTCATTGTGGAGTTTCAGTACCTTTCGGCCCTTCGGACCTTGTCAATTACCGGCTGGCTTTTCACAGCCCTCGCCACCTTCTGGGCCGGTTCAACAGGTCGCCATTGCGTTGGACATATCATGACAATAGTATGTTACATGGGCGGTTTAACAGCTCATTGTATAAGCCTGCAGGATTTGCCAAGCATCTACAGTGTATTGTGTATACCATTACAGTGTATTGTGCAAGCCTGCAGGATCTGCAAAACACCTACATTCAGCACCTGGCGTCACATCTCCCAGTTTTACAGTTGAATCGTGTTTACCATGAGATCACGATGGCTCACGCAAGCATGGGCCATCCTCGAAGTTGGCCCCCGGCGGCTATCAAGTAGAATGGAGGAGTTAATGATCGACTGTTCCGATTAGACCAGAGGGGCAGTCTCTGTGATGCCTGTGAGATGGCTAATCTGAGAAGGCAAATGATTACACATAAAAGCAAGGCCAGTCAATTGCATCTCTGCTGAACCATGACAAGCACGTAGAGCACCATGTCACTTCACTAACTGACAGAGCCCCGCACATCTGGTAGAAGTCAAGCTCGCAGTGTGTTCAAGCATTGTAGTCATCAAGACCCAAGTCTCGCAGAGCGGCTGCACCGGCATCTTTGCACGACTGCTTGTGGTTGCGCTTCGCCGCTCGTATGAGGTCCTCCAAGCCCCGTTCCAGAATTAGTGGCCTACACTTTGTAATGCTGACACTTCAGGGTGCAGTTACATTGGTCCAAGGGTACATATGCAGCAAAACACAAACTAGAAGTAATTACAAACTTCCATTGGATCATGATAAGTTGGAACGATCACTGACGAGGTGACTCAAGTACTCAGGAACTGTGTGGGACGGCTCACCTGTTTTCGGGGTTGCGCACAGCAAGGTTTCGGAACATGTTGCAGGCTTGGCGCTGCATGGGTCCGACACTAGGGTGGGCCTCCATCGCCTCTGCCGCAATTTCAATGGCCCCAAGCTGCACGGCCTTGGCGGCATTCTCCGGAGATCGCAGACACAGGCAGGCTATAGCTGCCAAACACTGCACAATGAGCACAACAGAGACATCCAGCCACCAACTTATGGAGAGAGGATCTGCAGACTGCAACTTGAACCCCTTGGGCAGTGGTCCCTTGAACAGTTTGGGAGTAACTGGTGTCTATACCGCATAACAATCGTGGACCTGAGAGTAGCAAGCAAGACAGGCACTAAGTGATGCATGACTTACATCAAATACGTATATTGCAAGGCTGTACCTGAGTATGATGGTGGAGCTTACCTCCTGCAGGATGACAGGGTCGCCACTGAACGACGTCATAGCTGACAGGAAGCTCTCCAGCGCACCCTCACTCCCGACCATCTGCTCCTTGTTGGCATCGCTTCCTGCAAGCTGACTTTCTGAGGGTCTCTGTCAGTGGCAGAAGAGGTCATACACTCTGGCACAGATGCTATCCTATGCCAGACTCAATTGAAGTCACATCCACACCCTCCATTTGTCCCATTGGGGTATTATCATTTTCCTCTGTTTGCTAACATGGCTACAAGATGCTGACATGAATTGCAGGCCTCACATTAATCTGCCCAAATTAAATAAGAGGAAAGTGATATCCAATTACGGTGGGCGGGGCATCAAGCACAGCCTATGCACTTTACCTGGCCGAGCAAGGCAGCCGTAGTCTGCGCCAGCACTGTGTCATGGACATGTTCAGCGTGGCCCAGGTGGTCAAGGAGCCTCCGGATACCACCAGCCTGCGCAACCTCCCTGCAGATCTCGTCCTACGCACTCAACAACTTGGAGCACTGTCACGATTGGTAGCACCATCTACCTATAAGAGCTGGAATATACTGACATGATAATTCGCTTTTCAACGGAAGAGAACGAGGGATCTGCATAGTCACATTGACTGCAATGGAGTCGAGGGCCTGGCACAGTGCCACAAGCACGGCTGGGGGAATGTCCGGGCGCGCCATAGTGCCCAAGATGGTGGGCACTGCCCCTGCCTTGGCCATGGTGCGGGCATTTCCATATGCCTGCCAGGTTGGCGTAGTGCATAATAAGAAGAATATCTACTGCTAAAATCTAATATCTATCTATCATTGTACTCTGACGTACTTGGTGGATTGATGCATTTGGTAGCATGACAGGAGCCATGTGACTTACTGATCCATAGTCTCACATATGGCATGCTCTTATCTTCGAGGTCATGGGTATGTCAACTTGAATAGAATCAGGTCAAGGAGGAGCAATAGCACAGGCCAATTGAGTGGGTCGTGTGCACACATACATTTGAAGACGGAGGCCGGGGGTCGTCCGCTGTTGCCAACCGCCGCACAGCGTGGCAGGCGGCCAGGACATCAGCAGGGCCCTCGGCGCCCGTGGCATCCAGCAGAGCCACATGAGCGCTGGCGCCCATGAGCGCGTCCTTGTTGGTCTCGCTTCCGGCGGCAGCCGCCGCGGCAGCGGCTGCCGCTGCGCCGGCAAGGGGTGCAGGCCCCTGCAGGCACTGCACTACGACCTCGGCACCACCAGCGCTGCCAAACGAGTCTCGGACGTCGTCTCCCGCTGCAAGGCCAATCTATCGGCAATTCTTACTCTTGACGTTCACGCTTACAAGCAAATTCTAAAACCTTGAGTCTTGGTCCCAGTTGACATACCGGCGAGCAGTGGCGGCAGAAGCTGCAAGCTGGCCTTCAGCACCGACTGTACGTCGAGCTGGTGGAGCTTGGAACAGGCAGCGATGGCCGCCCGCACTGCGCTCCTCCCGCCATCTGGCGTTACGTAAAAGCTCTCGGAGCTCGTGACAACAGAGCCAAGCGCCTCCACTGCGGCGGCCAACGACGACACAGCATCGCTGCCGCCGCCGCCGCCGCCGTCGCGCTCGCCTGCTTCCGCAAGCTGACCCATGGCGGCTTCAAGCCGCGCCGTGGCCTCCCCAAGCTCGTCCCCCGACGCCGCTGCGGCTGCACCATTGGGTGTTGGCCAGATGCCTGCATCACAAATAGGAGTATGACTCAGTCTTAAGAGTAGAGATGTCCAGATGTTTGCATCACAAACAAGGAGTAAGACTCAGGTCTGACGTTTCACTTCGATTTGGTGCAAGTATAGGCTCGGGTCTGGAGACCAGTGAGACGGGCTTTACAGAAAAAGGTGGGTATGGGCTTTACCAGCGAGGTCTACGCCCTGGAGTGCGAAGGCCGCAGCAGCGTCACGCGCGGCCTCGTCTGGCGCCATGCCGAACTCCTCCACGTTCTCGGCCACCGCCGCGTCAAAGGCCGCCTGGGAGACGCGCAGCTGCCGTGCCGGCCTGGGCGCCCCTGCCGCCATGCCGCCGGTTCGAGCGAACGAGGGACGGCAACTGCAGCAGCGGCAACAGCGGCTCGAAGACCAACTGGGGTCGGCCGCATTGGCTCGACACTCCACGCCAATGCCGCCGACGTCTTCGCCGCAACCTTTCAAGACCAATGTCGTTGCCGCGGCGCCGCAGCTGCCAGCTGTTGAAGCCCCAAGCCCTGATTGCCTAGTCGAGCTGCTCAGAGTTCAGAGCCGCTAGCAAAGTCTGCGCTGCACCTTAGCAGTCAGGTAGCAGGTCGAGTCGGCGGGTCCATGTCGGAGGATTCAAGAGACAGGGCCAAACAGTTCTCGATGCGGAAGTAGGGGTTTAGATGTGAGTTTGAGGCTTGTTGGACGTCAGGCGTCAGGATTTGCTGGGTGCCAGAGAGCAGCTCTTGGCAACAGTTGAATGGAGTGTGTCTTAACAAGTGTATATCAGTGGAAGCACTGAACAAGGCCCAGTTAAGCGGAAGAGACCACTGATGGTGCCTGCCAAGGGAAAACCCCTAGTCAATTGCCGCAAGGGGAAAGAATTGAACCCCCATGGGTTCGTTCACAATTGCGTGCTAGTGCTCAGCCCCCGCCGCCCGCCCCGCCCCTGGCGGCGGCGGCGGCGTACGCGAAGCTCGAGGAGCTCTAGGAGCGCTCCGTGGGGCAGGGCCAGGGGAGGACCCGCCATGGCCGCCGAGGGCTCTCGCCCTGCGGGCGCGGACGCGGCCAGCGGAGGCGGCAGCGGCGGCGGCGGCGGNCCCTCTCCCCCTCCCTCCTCCCTCCCTCCTCGGGCAGCCTCCCAGCGCCGGGCAGGGGCGCCGCGTTGCTGCGGCACTAGCGGCTACGACGGATCGTGCCTCTGCCAGCTCTGCTCATCAATCATCGCAGTCCTTAAGAGCAAAAGTGTTATGTGTCCTCTGGTCTTCGACCGCAATTGGTCCTGACATTCTAACTCCAAACCCTGGGACTGCCTCCTGACGCCCACATCCACATTGTTGCCCCCGCAGACGTCAATGGCGTCGACCGCCACGACCACTACGTCTACCGCCATCCCAATGGGTCAGCCCCTTCTTGAGTTGGTGCAAGATGGTGCAGTCTTCGGGTTTTGGGTTTGACGATTGATCAAGCTTTCTGTGGGAAGCTGGGCGAGAGTGGCAGCGCCTGCTGCCGAGCCCAGTGGTGCACCTCGCTGCCGGTTTATCTGGCGCATCGCAGACTGTGCGTGGTAGGGATGGCGCCCACGCATGCGGCGCTGGCGCCTGGCTGCGCGGCCATCACGGCCGTGAGCTTCGACGCCGGCCGCAAGGGCGGCCTGGGCGGCCTTGCTGTCACTGGCAAGCACAAGAAGGTATGGGGCAGCACAGGGCTCGAGCCGTTTCCAGTCAGCCGGGAGCTTGAGGTGGTTACTAAGGCGAGCGAGCTTGAGCATCTATGAAGCTCGCTGATCTGCGTAGCGGCGCCACCACTGCCCAGAATGCGCCGCGGTTGGAGGCTGAGTCCGCTCTCTGCCGAGTCATGCTGACTGACGGCAATGCCTATGTCATGAGGTGAGGGGCTTTCCACTGCCGATCCTTTTCCACTCTCTTTCCCTCTCCCGCTTCCTCTTTCCCACTTCCTCTCCCACACCCTCTCCCACACCCTTCTCCATCCATGCTTTCATCCCTCTTCCGCTGCCCAGTCAACCTGCGCTGATGCTCAGGTCCGCTGTGACTCATGACACCGCCACCTTATGCCTCAAACACAGAAAACCATGTCCTCTGCAGCCTTGGACCTCAAGCCGAAGCTCTAACCTTGACTCAAGCTTCGCTCTTCTACTATGATAATGAATGCACCCTCTTGTCTATGGCTATTTGCCAGGTGCTGCGTGCGGGGGCTGGTCCTAGAGGTTAATGAGCGACTGGCAAGCGACCCCGCCCTGCTGCGCGAGAAGGTGCGTGTGCACAGGACAAGCAGAGCTGCTCGCTCGCAGTGATTTCTGAGAGCTGCAGCAGCTGGCTGGGAGCATGGTGGGCGTCGTTAGTGGCAGTGGGGCCGGATCTGGCCATTACAGTGCCTTCTGCCAGCGTTGCCTGTCCACGGGCGACCTTGCAGGCTGCGTCTGAGCCGGCGGCAGTTGCCGTGCATGGTGATGTCCGGGTTATGGCAGGCCTCGTCGGCGGGCTTCATCGCAGTTCTGATGCCGCGGCCTGAGGACTGGGCCCATGCGGAGCAAAGCCTCGCTTCACGCGCACAGTACGAGGCGGTTCGCGGCCTTGCCCAGGCTGCGACGCCCCAGTAAGCGAGTTCCTGTCGTTCAGCGGACCTTGCAGATCCAGACTGACGACTAACTGCGCACTTTGCGCTTGCTTGACCAACCCCCCTTGCTTCTCAAGTTACTAGAATGTACTCACCACCGCCAGTCACCTCAAATTTGCTACAATAAATTCCGAAGACACAGGTATAGGGCCTAGACCTGGAGGGTTCTTATTCTTAAAACGTTGTCGATTTAGCGGCAAGGTTAAGGTCAGACTCGGAAACCCCGAGAATCTGGAGACAAGGTCCCAGGCTGATGACCAATTGTGTCATAAGTCTGCGAGCTGCATTCTGACTCTGAGCTAGCTAGTGCAAACACTTAGCCAGATCAAGCTGCTTCTAACCAGGCCGTGTGCACAATTGCATGCGAGCCACTAGTATGCTGTCACGCTTTGGCCAAGTTTGGGGCCACCCTGTCCCAGCTTGCTTGCCAAGTATTGCCAATTGCAGGCTGTTCATAAGGATCTTCATTGGTGATGAACTCTTGAAGTCCATGTAACCTTGATTCGATCTCCATCGGCACTTTCAACTTGCCGGCTCATGCTACGGCTACTAAGACCCCCAGCGGCCCCACCCAGATGCTTCAGTGCAGCGGCCACGGCCCAGCGGACTGGCAGTGGACTGGCAGCAGCCCTCACGCGCTTGGCCGCCCTCAATTTGGTTTCTGGAAGAGGCTTTGGGCAGCTGACATTGGCAAAGTCTTGGGCTGCCGCAATCAGCTCGTCTGCTGCGGTGCCGGCAACTGTGGGTACGGCTGCTGCCAGCCGCTCCATCAGCTTGGCGTAATCCTCCATTGCAGCTTTGCCAGCTGTCTGGGAAGTTGCTGTGGCGTCCCCACTGACAGTAGCACTGGTCTGCGTGCTTTCTGGCTGCAGATCCACCGCCAGCCGGCCCACCTGCTCGCATAGTAGGACCATTGTCCGCAAGGCCAGGCCCTCCGCCGTAACCGTAGCCAGCGACGCTGCAGCAGAAACGAGCACCCGCGAGGCATCGAGCGCCAACTGGCTGTCAGCAGCTTGTTCAGTGATTGTGAGCTCAAGGCTGGGGAGGAAGTCTGGGTCATCCGCCACTGCCCCGGCCATTGCCATCCCCTGCAGGAGCTGCATACGCCAGCAGATGTGGACAACAGTTGGCGTTAAGTTCTAGCTTCAGGTCCTTGAAGCCAAGTGTGTAGTGTTTGGGTACTGTGATGCTTCACAGCTTGAGCTGTATTGGCAATGAGAAAGTGCAATTTTCTACTTGAGATACAGATTCTATACAATCTAAGAAGAAGGCTCGCCCATAGAGAAAGAGGGGCTGGCAAAGCCAGCCCAAAAGAATGGACAATGTCCATCTACTATACTATCATTCATTTTTATTCAAGTTATGTCATATATGGAATCAGAATTACACTTCTCTGAACTCTGTGGTAGCTAAGACATTGCTACGTTGGCAAGAACTTTGCCTCTCAGTGAAGGTTTGAGGGTCTCTGCAAGGTCATAGGTTGGCCTTAGGACCTGGGTTGGTGAAAGAGAGTCTCCATAGGAACCAACAAATGCAGGCTCTTAGGTGCGACTGAGCGCTCACCTCACCGATAGTGCCCAAAGCAGAGCTGTGGAGGTCCGCGGCCAGCCCATCCGTCATCGCGAGCGCGACAAGGGCTTGTGCGCTCCCAGTGGACAGCGCGCCACATCGATTGGCCTGCGGCGCCAGCTGGCGAAGGCCGGCAAGGGCCACCATCCGCACGCTCGCCCAGAGGTCGCCGGCTGCTACGCTTGCCAGCAGCTGCACCTGTGGCCAAGTCCAGGCCAAGACAATCTACTCAGAGTCCTGATGTTACCACCTACGCATAGACCCCTTGACTCTTGACTTGCGACAAGAGCAGACAAATGCTGGCCAGAGTCAGAAAATAACTACTGTTTTTAAGCTCAAAGTCCTCAAACTTGGGTGAGGAAGAAGCAGTGCTACAACATGCAACAACGCTATCAAAGTCCAGGGAGCTTTTCAGAACCTGCTCCCAGAGTGTGACAATGGAGCAGACTGCCAGCTTGGTGAGGGCACGCAGTATGGTGGCCACTTCCGATGCAGACGTGCGCTCTTGCAGCGCCTCCTCACCAACCTGCACCAGCAAATGCGACCACAGGCGGTCAGGTCAGGACTTCAAGAGGTACGTGTTGAGATTCGACAATTCTGTGAGCACAGTCAATACTCCTGTCATTGTCACCTCATTATCTCATCGCAAGACATGACTAGCTATTCTCAAGCATGAAGTGAGAGTGTAGGGTTTAGGATGCAAGGCTTCAGGGTGTTGGCTTCAGCGCGGCTGAGCGGCTCACCGTCTGCGCTGTCAGAGCAAGCTGCGGGGAACCGGACATGTGACCAAGCAGCCAGGCGGCAGCGAGGGTATGCTTCCCTCCACCAGGGCCACTGCCAAGCAGTCGCTCCCGCACCTTGTCCAGGGCAGCCGCCGCGAAGTTGGCGGAGACCCGGCAGAAGCGCGCAGCTGCCGAGAATGTGGCCTCTGCCTGTGCTGCAGTGAGCGAGGGGGGGAGGGCGGCAGCACCGCCACGAGCAGGTCAGTGAGGAGGCTGCCAAGAGCCCTCTGCTTCTTGTCTATCAGAAGAGGCACGGTAGGTATCAAAGACTTGGGCAGCCCCTAGTCACACTGCTGCTTACTCCACAACACTCAATGACTGTGAGAGATATACTTAAACAATAATTGACTACTGCGGCAGAAAGCGGAACACTTCACACAAAAAACATCGTTGTATTGCAACACTCTACAGATTCTGTTAGCAACATCAAACTGCTGACCACAGATTAGTGTTTAAGAAGTCCAAAGTAGTACTGATCAGCCTACAGCACCCAACTGCAGATGCCCGTCAAGGCTGCGACAGCAAAGTGCATACCCACCTCCACAGGCTGCGGCGAAGCCAGGGCGTCAAGGACAAGCTCATGCACGCCTGCGCTGTTGGCAGCCAGGCACGCTGCAGCGCCGAGCGCGCGCAGTGCCAGAGCCCGCGCCGGGGGGTCGGCAAGGGGCGTCGCCACCTCGAGGATGCGCCCGAGCACCAGGCCTGGATTTAGTAGCCGGCCCGGCGCGAGCAGCCCGCCATCACTGCCATTGTTGCCGCCATTGCTGTCCTGGCCTCCCGCTGCCGGGGCCTGGAGGTGCTGCAGGAACACCTGCACCAGTAGGATGGGGTCAGCAGCAACCTCAAGTCATCGCACTGCAGCTCAGAGTCAGGAGAGGCTCAGCCAAACGAGCAGCAGAGTGCAGTGACTGCCAGCACCGTTGCTCATCTCTGCTGACATTGCTCTCAAACCGGTTTGATAGTACGTGTCAGGAGCTGGGGCTGAGGGTCCTGGGTTGTCTAAAGCTCAAGGTTATGAGACTTTAGAGGTCCAGCTCGACTGGCAGTTCGGTGGTGCTCACCACAGCGCGCGTGCTTTCAGCTCGCCCTGTCTAGCAATTTCCTTCTTGCCATCATTGGTGCTTTCCTTATCTTGCACTGAATGTACACACTGTCCATGCGTCTCGCCATGTATTTCTCTTGAGCTATATACATTTGAAATTGGTCTACAACTAAGGTATATCGAGCTTATTGCGGCTGCAAAAGCTTGGCAGCTTGGAATACAAAGTGGGTTCAGCTCGCCATGGGCGCGGCAGCAGCCAACACCGCAAAGCAGGCTTACCTGGAGGACGCAGAGCCGGACAGTGTCGCTGCCCGCCCGGAACGCATCCGCCAGGCGAAGGACCAGGGCGTTGGCCTGCGTGACGTCGCCACAGCCGTCGGAGCCGCCGGGCGCCGCCGCCGTCTCCGGCGGCGTCGTCGCAACCGCAGAGCCGCCGCCATAGGCACTATTTACTGATGCCGCCGCTGCCGCCGTGTCCTTTGCCGCCGTCGCCGCCGCCCACTGCCGCAGGCGCGGCCCCATCTGCAGGATCGTCTCCAGCTGCACGGCTGCATGGCAGATTGGCCATTTGGGTCAGCATTTCCTGCAGCGTCAGTCCTTACCACCGCGGCGCACGATAGACGACGCCATTGCATGATGGCAGTAAGTCGTTCGAGGTGGGGTCCTCAGTCACACGAACCCAGCTTCGGCGAGCGCAGGCCGCGGTCGAGCTCCGTGCTCCACGTTGCCGTGGCCGTGGCAGCCGCCGCCGCCGCCGTCAGTGGCGCCGGCTCCGCCATGGCTCCGCACAGCAGTTGTCGTCGGGGCTTCCAACGCCGCCCTCAGCAAGCCCTCAGCCAGAGGAAATGCCCCTATCCTCAATGCCTCCGGGTCTCGGCAGAGTGCCTCCTTCCCCGCAGTGAGCTACTCTGACCTGATGTTGCTCACTCGCGGGTACTGAGCTTCCCTAGGGTGTTGTCTTGTTTGGTTGTGTAGTCCTTTTCCAGCACCTCTTTCTTTGGCTTGGGATATTGTCCATTCTTTTTGGGCTGGCTTTGCCAGCCACTCTTCTCTATGGGCCACAAAACGGTTTTCTTCGGCTTCAGACATTGTCCACTGTTTTTAGGCTGGCCTTGCCAGCCCTTCTTCTCTATGGGCGCGCACTTCTCTCTATCTTCAATAGGCGAGCTCCTTCTTCATGAGTTGCTGTCCGACTTGCAGTGTGGCGAGGCAGATTTGCGGAACTGCAACGGCTGACCGGCTGACCACATTGGAAAAAGCCAGCCCCACAAAGAATGAACAAAGTACGAGAAGGGGCCAGGGGAAGCACTAATAGAAGCACTAATGGACTCCTTCGGGCCCGGCTTTGGCTGCTACTTCAAAATTACGATGGGGTACCTCTGTTCTCTAAACACACACTCCACTTTTCTAAGAATCTAAGACATTGTACATGTCAACTAGTGACCTCTTACAACGTTGATGTATAGGAACTAGGCAACACTTCACTTGATCTTTGTATTGCCAGGAGAAGAATAGCGCTTCCAAATTGACTGTGGGCTGTGAGAGGCCAGCCCAAAAGCCAAGGAAACCACAAAGACCATGACTCTAAAACCTCCAGCTCTCTCCCTGCCCATGATATCAACCTTGGAGCCCCTATCTTCAAATCACTTGTGCATGTAGCACATAAAACCAGGAGCTGACTAGATGGCCTGCCAGTCTTCGATGAGGCCATAATCTGGCCCCTGAGCCCAGCCCTCTGAATCACTTCCAAGGACTTGACCCCGTGGCTGCTGGTTGCGATACGATAATGTTGAGGGTGTGGGCACACATAGCTGCCACCACCTTACAACAAGTTCCCAGCTCCTTGCATTAATGAGAGGCACGACAACAATTAGGCTACTGCAGGTCAATGCCACAAGACAAAGTTGCATGAAATGGGGTGACCCTTCCACACTCCTCTGACAGCAAAATTTCACTCGATTCTACAGGACCCCTGTGTCCTCCAGAAGCTGGTAGCCAATGTCTAACCTCCCGCCTTCGACACCGTTGACCGCCTATATCTCCAGCAGCAAGAGCGCCACGCTACATAGCTTTGCTTTAAGTACATGCTATTTTCTATCTCCAGCAACTCTGACCGGGTAAGGTGGCAACTCCAACTTGCCGGCTTCTTTGTTGTGGTGCAGCAAGCGGCCTCAGAGACTCCCTGCATCTGAAATTACTGGCTTGGTATGGAGAAATCAAACAAGCATTCTGTTGCGGAGCTTGTCTTCAAGAGGGCAATGTATGTGACACAGACAAGAACCCCAACTCTGTGCTTCCTGCTAACATTTCATGTGGCTAGCTAACTTCAATGTCCATGGTAATCCCTATTACAGTGTGAAGCCTTTAAACAGATTTGTCGTCTTGTGCAATCTGTGCAAGTGACTGTGACAACCTGCAGGCAGCTCCCAAGTAGGAAGGGGCATCAGAGCTTCAGGCTGCGCAATGTAGCACTGCTCAAAGTACAATTGAGCATGATAAGCAGCAGATCAATAGTAGGAGATTGCTGAAGGGCAGGCCGTGGCAGCTGCTGAGCAACTATCAAATACAGAAGGAGATCTTGCCTCCCTGATCTTACCTCGTCACATGCAGGACACCAGAAGGCCAACTGACAACCCATGCTCAGCCTCCCCAATGTGGGGCTTGCAGACACATATCTACCCTGCACGTAGCTCAAACACCAAGCCAAACATACACCATTAGACCTCAGAAAGCAATAAACTGAAATAAAGAGGAATAGGGAGTATCAGAATACTAGCATGCTACATATGTAAGGCAGGGACAGCATACACAAAGTACCTGCACCATCCTACATCTGCATCTGAGCTTCCACAGAACCTCAGACTTAAAAAGGAGAATGTTGTTGTTGTGGAGGTACCTGCTAAGTGCTAATTGAACGCGACTTTGTAGTGACCAAAGTACTGCGAAAGGGCTGCCTGATTTGATGCTTGCAGTGACTGCTGTATCACTAGTGACAGCTTCCCAGGGAGACGGGAGGAAAGCTGAGACAGTGAGATGGTCAGGTACTGCTTGGCATCATGAACATCTGGAGTGGGGTCCTCTTCTCGCTTTCCAGCACTGTGTAGTCGGGCATATGTGGCGGTGTAGCCCGCTACCTGCTCCTCAGTGGGCTCTCAGTAATATAATTGCTTGAAAACCTTCAAAAGATTGGCCTCAGGCATAGCATAGCAAGCCAAAGAGCACTGCTACTACTTGCTTCTACCCAGAATTACTGGTTGTGAAGAAAGCAAGAGTCTCAAAACAGCAAGGCGTTCGTGTTTGAGCCGAAGGTAGTCCAGTGTCGTCAGCTCCTTCCGCAGATGCTCACCTCATCTAAATCAGGAACATCCCCCTCGTCCTCAGCCCTCTCCTCTTCAGGTCGCTCAAGGAGGGTCAGGGTGTTGTCAAGCAGCTGCACAAGGCAAGCCAGCAAACCTGTTAGCAAACCTGGCATGCTAAGGACATCCTGGACAAAGTCTGCTTGACCAAAGAGCAGCAACTGGAGGTTGCCAAGCTGCAGGCTACACAAATATAATAATGTCACAAAGCAGATGTAGCGGAGGCTTGCCTTGGCAGCTCAGGAGTTACAAGTGGGAGGTAGGACCCGGACGACATACCTTGCCCCACAGTGGGAAATTTTCATCAGCCACTAAGGGCTTGTACTCGCATAAAACCTTGGTGGCTGCCACAGTGCATAGCTTGGTCTCTAAATCACCGATCACAGACGGCAGGTTTGGCATCCAGATAGATTCTAAGATGTTGCGGAAGAGGCCTTGCTGAACACTGTCGATGGACTGGCTAACCAAATCTATCCCATGCTTGACAGTGAACAAGGACATGAAGACCAGCAACGCCTTCACGAACTTTGATGTCCTGGAAGGCTGCACATCAGAGAACACCCTCAACAATGTCATTTGCAATTCCAATTGGTGTAACAAAGTCTGCAAAAAGGTAGTAACCAGGCGCTGAATAGAATTCGACAACTACACGTAGATGCTTAAGCAGAAAAGATATCGCATTACCCCTTGAAGTCGACTGAAGAGTAGCTTCCAAATCTGGCCTACATAGGGAGCAAACTGTGACGGCTCAAGATTCTCAACAACAGTGTTCAGGATGAAGAAGCCATGCTGATCAGTGTGCTTGGAAGCATTCAGCTTCTGGAAAATTCCAAGCACAGATTCCAGCTGCCTCCCTGCAGCAATATCTTGTCCTGCTTTCTGCAAGTATGCCTACATCACCAAAAAGAAAACGACTGCTTTGCTTAAAAGTGCAGAGGGCAAGCACCCAACTTCGACATCTGGTAAGACATGGGTCTTCTTAAGATAAAGGCATGACAATCAATTGTGTAGATTCTTTTTAATCTATACAATTGGATACCACCACACAACTGGGGAGGCATTGGAAACAAGGACCAAACCTGCAGCAATCGCACAAGTGCAGGTACATTCGCAGAGCGCTGCCAAAGTAGGGGAGTGAGAAGGGGTGGAAAGATAGCCATGTAGCCTTGAGGTAAAGGTAGTGACCTTATTTCTATCAGCAGCGCCAAGATCTGCAGAACAAATTTGGGTGGTGAGTGCTAAAGAATAAGACCAAAGGCATACATGCATCTCAATGACTCCTCCCTCAGGGACAATGAAACTGATCAAAACCCACCACTGCATTAGGACATCTATCCTTGGCATGACAAGCTTCTATTCGACTGCTTATCAACACTCTGACAATCTAGCAATGATCGACTAACCTGGAATACATATGGAGCAAACTCCACAATATCTTCCTGTAGAACCATCTGGAAGATGGGAAACAGAAGGCCCTCAGAGGTGGCCGTCTGAGATGCATCAGAGGCACACGCCCTTGTCACAAGCGCTGCCACAGCCTCAAAGAGGTAGTGATTGAAGTTCGGCTGTGTCGGGTTCTTGCAGACAGCTGCCAAGATCTCTGTGAGCTGTGAGAGGCACTGTGTTGCAAATGGCTTCACATCTGCCACACTGATAACTCTCATGATGCACTGCAACAAGTACAAGTGTCATATAAGCACATGTAGCATGACCAGGTTGAGACTCCTTGGCTGCTCGTCCTACCTGCATGCATGATGATCACATTCTTCCAGCAGGAACAACGATTTGTGCACGCTGATGGCGTTAAACTACACCTCTGCAGATAAACGATATTGCAGACTTGCAGGGACTGTGATGTGACACTGACCTTCATGGCGTACTGATTTTCTTGAGAGTCAGGCATCTGTAAGATGGCAAAGAGGTTGCGCAACAGCGGTTCCACATATGGGGTCAAGTCTTGAGGCGTCACCCTTGACCTTCCGTGGTCCTTCAGAACCAGCATTCGTTCAATACAATTGGTGGCATATGAATGCACAACGTTGGACTCCGCAGTCAGGAAGCCAATCAGATTAGGCAAGAGGTTCACAGTTGCGATCTGACTACGGAAGGTAGTCAGGAACTTGAGGGCATCAGCTTTGAGAACTGGCTGGTTATTGACATCCTGCACAAATAAGCCAGCAAAGAAAGCACATTTGATTAGACAAGGTAAGGTGCTACACTCTACATTGAGATCTCAAGGTACATTGAGCAAGGTCACATGAAGGAAAATGACGAGCTTGGACAATATATCAGAGAATCTGTCTCCCCTAAGACTGATAGAGGAATTAGCCATGGGCAGTGTAATCAGGGCTTGGTGAAGTATAGCAATAAGAAGTACGACAATAAGAAATGCACGAATGGTACTGCAGTGTCTGAGGCCTGTAGAAGCGCTGCATAAGTGTTCAACTGCTTGCACCTGAGCTTGGAGCTCAGGAAGTATCTGCAGCTGGAAGAAGTCGCCAATGTTGACTAGATTGTTTGTGGCAACAGCACCCTGTGCAATCGTCTTCTGCTTGACAGCAAGCGCCACTACAAGGTAGATGGCGCGGTCCTTTTCCTTCCAGTTCTGCATAGGATTCTGGGCGTACTTCCCAAGCTCCTCCGCGACATACATGGAGAAGAGCTGCGTGACTTGCTGCTCATAGTGCACTGCCAGAGCTTTGATCAGCTCACAGGCAGCTCTCCTTCGTGTGTCACTGTCGCTTCCTTCAATATCTCTGCAAAAGTCATGTGGTAAGCGAGTCACACAGTATGCTCTCAACTATATTGTGTAGAAACCTAAATAAGGTGAGAATCATATATGGCTGCATGCCTTGAGAATAGGTGCAGCAATCAGGGGTCTGCTGCAGGAATCAGGGTGCCGAGCAGCTGGCAAGGCCTTGAGAAGTACCTCCTGATGTATTCAATGTAATTCATGTCAAAGAGCTCCTCGTCTTCATCTCTGAACTGGAGGTTTGGGATGACAATGCTTTGGCAGATCATTTGCAATCTAGCTGGGTCACTGAAAAGTGGATGATGAACGCTCCTAGCTACTGTGATCAGGAAATTTATTGACGTAGTTGCAATCCGGTCTTGCCCTGCCGATAGACCCAAACTCAACAACAGTGTCCAAATATCATTGGCAAAGATTGGTAGGAACTCTTGAAACTCTTCCTCGTATTTCTCTACGTAAAGGTTGACATTTTCACATATACTGGCCTGCACATCGGCACGAGCAACGAAAGAGCCCGAGCATCAATAGAAGAAACAACTTTCACGTCCCAAGATGGCCAAGCAGGCAGACAACCCACACTAGCATTGCTAGTCTGTCCAACTCTGCCTTGACAATGTGAACAGATCAAGCCTGCTGACCTTCAGAGAGTTTATGAGGTCCTCTTTGTCTGGGTCTGACTCTCTCAGCAGAGGGTTCTCGTATCTCAGAAGCCTATGAAGTCATTGTGAAAGTGTATCTTCGTCAAATACAGCACAGAACAGCAGTGGTCAACGCATGCGCAGCATAGCCTAACTCCTATCTCATAAGGCTACCAGCGATTTTATGCGTACAACAGTGAGGCCATTCTTACCCCTGAAATTGTGTCATCCACTCCTGCAGATGGTCTTGGAATACCTCTGGCAAGTCCACAAAATTCAGGGAGTAGAAAATTCTGCAGATAAGTCTTGCCGATTCCAGAAGAGGTTTCAGGGCTGGCAGATCGCTCTGCGTGGAAGAGATAAGCTGTCCTGTGCGCTTGAACAGCTCCAGCAGTGGCTGCACAGGTTGAGGTGGTTGATAGACAGTCAGACAAGTAGAGAACTGAACCCCTGTCTCTGCACCTGCTGACAATGACAATGTCGGGGCACAATTCATGAGATTGCAATGACTTGTTTCCTGCATGACGCTAGCGCAGCTCCACATACTGCAGCATACTGCAGTATATGGAATACTTCATGCCCACAACCTTGAGAAGTGTTCTAGCTCACCTGGACGAAGATATCTAGCACATACTTCAATTCCAGGAGGAGCTCGTTTGTCTTGTACTGGTCCCTAAACCGCTTGAATATTGAGTTGGCAGTCCTAAGTACACCTACAATGACATGATAGTCTTCTGAGGAGAGCTTCGAGGTAAGCTCTGGGAGGAGACTCGACCACTTGGACGGGAAGTCATGCTGACTGATGATGGAAAGGGCTTCGCTTATCTGCAGGAATGACAGATTGAAGGCAACAGATTCACTCATACAATGTAGTCATCTGCAACGTGCTCCTTGGCAGGTTCTACTACAGACACAAGCATGGACATTATGCCGGTTGAGGCAAGTGAATACATGGCACTTAAGAAGGTGAGAAATCCTTATGTCTGTTGGAGCTGACATCAACTTATTCTTGGAGAAGTCAAGAGTACTGGAGTGTGGTAGTAAAGCATCTGAGATACTCACTGTCAATTGACCCAAAGCAAATCAAATCACCTGAGCCTGAAGTATTGTTGGAGTGTTAAGCATCAGTGGCAGGATGAGAGCCTTGATCTGCTCTTTCTCCACATCCTACACATGGCACAAGTACACCCTTAGAAGGCCTACATTTTCACATGTCGCATACAGAAATTTCGATATGACTGCAACTTGGAGCCAGATGATTCTTAACAGTCCTATTCTCAGTGCAATCCTTAAACCCTAGAATGAATGCTTCTGCAGCACCAATAACACGAGGCAGCCTTTTGCTTGTACGTAGCAATGACAGCAGCCAGAGCTGCTCTCCCGGTAAAGGACTGTGGTTTACACTTTCTAGAAATGAAGATGCAGCGAAGATGACCTGTACAGGGTAAAATCACTAAAGAGAAAGTAACCATACTGCCAGTCAGGCACAAGATGCATGCATACCAGGATCTGGCCTGGCGTTCCAGGGGCGCCCGGCTCCAGGTGCTCCACGGCCCATCTGTACTTGACGTGGTTCTTGAAGTTGACGGCTGCCGCCTGCCTGACCTGGTCACTGACTCCCTCTGTAGTCAAGAGGCTCAGCACCGTGATGCCGTATCCAGGCTGCAGCGAAGCCACGATCGCAAATGGCAGGGGAATGCCGTCAGCGGCCAGGACACGGCGCGCCAGGCCTCGTCTCGCCGTGCCGTCGCTGGGACTCCGGTTAATCCCACGGGCCGACGCGGAGTGCTGCGTGGAGCTACCGGCGGTCAGAGCTGCCGGCGGCGAGGGAGCTGCGGACCTGGTCGGCGGCCTGCTTCAGGTACGCCTCGGCGCTGCGCCGCGGCTCGGGCTCCGCCGCCAGCGTCTGCAGCAGGCAGCGCGAGAGCGCCTGGACGCTCTCCGGCGTCGGCTGCATCGTCTCGGCCGCCGCTGTGCCGTCGGCCCTGTGAAGCGACGGCCTCACGCGCGGCGGCGCCGGCGGCGCCGCCGCGGC